>NIGB01000003.1:833262-855553 GCA_003055145.1 Escovopsis weberi | reverse complement strand
GGGGGGGACAGACGAACTGAACGCGAGAAGCGGGCGCGGGCGAGAAATACTAGGGAACTGGAGATGTTCTTGATTTCCCAAAGATGAGACTTGGTCGGTGCTCGTGCTCGGGAATTTCGACTTGCCAGCAGGCGAAAGCGACTGGATATTGGGGTAACGCAGACGCTGGACGCTGAGCGCTGGAGACGAGCAACCCCAAATGGATTGATGGCTCCGGGAGTTGAGGTCGGTCGCTGCGGGTCACGGCAATGGCAGGGCCAGGGCTGCAGTGGTTGGATGGCGGTGGAGGATGGACTGATGGACTGATGGACTGATTGATGGATTGATTGATTGATCGCGTTCGTCATAGAGAGGAGGTGAGTCCAGTCGCAGGCTCAGCGTGACGGACGATGTGAGGCTTCAATGGTTGATCCATCAATTGATGGATCTGGCAATTCTTCTGCTAAACTTGAATCAAATGGTCGGCCATGAATAGATCTTGACAGGGTATTGAGTACTCGATGGGTCCTCTTAGACCCTGGGTGTCTACATGGATATACCTTCTTTACGAGGTTGACAGCGCCTGCTCCAAGTCCCCTGAGGTCTCCAGCATTGAAACTGCCGACCCATCGGGTATCCGAAACCTCCGAGGCATCTGACGCAGCGGGCACTTGATGTACATACATAAACTGCCAGGTGCCAGGCCATCGACTTGGCTCCCGCATCCCGCTTGCAATCTGCCGCGCCCGCCAGCCTGTCGCAGAAATGAGGATCCAATGAATGAATACTTGATACGGAGCACATATTTACTAATTCTATGAATCCATCATCACCTGTCAGGTCGACGCTTGCGGCGTTGACGAGATCGGCCTTGGAATATGTCCTCCCGGGTAGGTGCATCGTGGATGATCCTCCAGGGTAAGCCGCGTTCAGACATCAACTGCTGGACATCCCCTGGACGCGCAGCGGATGGAGCCCTGAAATCCAGCAGTCTCAGCACCTCCAGAGCCGCCGCAGGGCCTGCAAAGCCCTGGAAAGCCCTGGAAAGCCCCCCCCCCGGTGTCTTGAATCCGAAATCAATCAATTGATCGATCAATCAATCCATGCAGTCGTGATGGCTTCATGTCACCTCCAAGACAGCCAGACCAGCAGGGCGTGAGCCTGCAGCAAACACCAAAGTGCCTGGAGACCCCCATCGTCCGGGGAGATCATGAGAATCCATCTACTACAAACTCTGTATATCATGCAGATTACTAGAGGTAGTCACTCGTCACGCCTCATCGCCCTGCGACGTCTCGACGCGCCCTGCGACGTCTCGACGGGCCCTCCCACATCCGTCCATGGATCATCTCTCGTACTCCGTACTCCATACTCCGTATTGCATCAATGGATTGTACGGATCCATCCAGCAAGGCCGCCTGTCATCTGACGGGTCTCGCTGATCGCTCATGCGCCCTTCACACGTGGACCGTCATCATCAATAGTCCCGAGTAGGACCACTGCATTCCATCGTCGTCCCGGTGCCACCGCGTTGCATCAAGGAAAAGGAAGGAAACTGGAATCTTCGGTAAGACCGAGTGCGGGGAAGAAAGAGAAGAAGAAAAAAAATAAAAGAAAAAAAACTATCCTGCGGCATCTCCAACCATTAAAATGACTCGAGCTCGAGACATCAAATCAATGTATCCTGCTCATCACCACCACAAACATCAATCCTTCATACATACATACATACTCCGTAGATCCCTCATCAACACAGCACGGCATCTTCATCTCTAGACAGTGAAATCCATTCAGATCTCACCATACATGTACCTCCGCGAGGCTCCAGCTCCCATCGTCTCGGCGTACATACATCAAATCCACATATCCCCAAACCCCTTACCCCTATTCGCCCGCCCTCATCATCAACCTGCTGCTCCTCACATGCACATCACAGGCATGGTCTGATATCCATCATCGGCTGCAGTCTCTCTTTTGCTCACCTACTCCATTCGCAACTATGGCCTCTCACGCACCCATATGTACAAGCCCCGCGCGGGCCCTCCCGGCACCCCAAAGCATCCGCCAAGCCAACCCGAACCCCTTTCTGCAGGTGAGTGCGTACGTAATGTATCAATATGTATGTATCAATGTATGGAACACATCCAGAACCGATGCTGCAATATCTCCATTGCGGAGAAATTCTAGAATGACTCAATGGAGAAGAGGCGAAAGATGGAAATATGAGAAAAAAGGGCAAAGGAAATCCACCCTCGAGATCCATCCATCCAATCTCTGCAATCAATCCATGTATTGAAATCTAAAAACCATCCCCATGCCAGCCCTCATCCGTCTTTCGAACCAAGGCTTCCCCCCTTTGCCACCTTTTTCCTTTGCCTCGATGTTCTAAGAGAGAGATAAGAGAGAAATCCAAGAGAAACATCTACCTAGTCTCGAGGCCTCGATCGCCCTCAAACACCCCTCAGTGATGGTGCCCCAGCTGCGTCAGGAGCGGCAGCAGGATCCCCGCCACCGTCGCTATCGTGTCCCGCATCCGAGGCCCCGCGGCCTTGCGCTGCTGCGCCGCGTTCGCGTCCGAGTACCCGTTGAGGCTGCTCATCCCGTGCTCGTGCGGTTGCGCCGCGCCGTCGTCCTGCATGGCATGCATCGCGACGTACCTGGGCATTTGTTGTCAGCCAGACGTGGAAGAGGAGGAAGAGGAGGAAGAGGAGGAAGAGGGGGAAGAGGAGGAAGAGGAGGAAGAGGGGGAAGAGGAGGAAGAAGGAAGCCCACTCACAGAAACGTCCCGCCCGAGAACAACAAAAGCATGCCCGTCCACCACTGGCCCGAGGCCCCCTCCATGCGCCTCCCCCCCATCAGCGTGACCAGGCACCACGTCGCCAGCGCCCCCGCCGGCGCCGCCAGGCTGAAGATGACCAGGTGGCCCCTCGCCGCGCGCTTCGACAGGCCCTGCCGCAGCAGCACCGCCGTCAGCCCAAACGCCGCGGGCGCCTTGTGCAGCATGATGGCCACGAACACGACGAGCCCGAGCCGCACGTCCGCCCCCGCCGTCGCCGACGCGCCCATCGCGATCCCGTCCGCCGCCGCGTGCATCACCAGCCCCGCCGTCGTCGCCAGCCCGCGCGCCCGCCGCGGCGACGGCGCCGCCAGCGCGCCCAGGAAGCCCTCGCCCTCCTCGTCCGCGGGCAGCAGCAGCGCCCCGCCCGACCCCAGGCTGTCGAGGCTCATGTGCCGCGTCTCCGGCGGCGGCCGCAGGCTCTCGGTCGCGTGCCGCGGCAGGCGGTCGACGAGCAGCATCAGCACGAAGCCCAGCGTCATCGAGAAGCCAATCTCCAGCGTCGGGATCCCCGTCGGCGCCTGGCAGCTGCCCCCTTCCTCGAGCTCCGGGTCGTCCTCCGGGTCCGGCGGCGCGAGGGGCCCGGCCGCTGGGTGTCGGCCGCCGTCGCCGCCTTCGTCTTCGTCTTCGTCGACCTGTGCCTGCTGCCGCCTCGTGCCGGCCCCGGCGATGCTCATGCTCTGTCGCACCTCGATGCTCCGGGGCATCGTGCTGGTGCTCGCGGCGGACAGCGGCGGGAACGCCTCGGTGACGTCGCGGGCCGTGGTGAGCCCGAGGGTCCACGGGGAGCGCCGCACCAGGCTCCTCGTCCTATGGAGCAAGGCCATCTCCGTCGGGGGCGCCGCGGCCGCTTCGATCCCCTCGGGGATGATGACGATGAGCGACGTCCCGACAAGGACCCCAACCCCGATGCTCGAGATCAGCCGCATCTGCGACGGCGTCAGGGTCATGGATAGCGGCAGGGCTCCGGCCAGGAATGAGCTGCGACATCAGATCAGGTCAGTCTGGCTCCTTCGGATCGGGAGTGGAAGCTCGTCCAGAATGGAAACAAACGCACACTGTAGCCATAACGACCTGTCGATGCCATCGAGTTAGACCTCATCACATCCGAATAATGGCGATCGATGCCGTCAGAGGGGCCAAGCAAAGGAGACTTACGCACAAGGCGACGAGGAGGAGTAGACCGCCCATGATGGCGAGCGCTGGCCGCAGCCGGCGCAGAGCGATTCAATGGATGGATTGATGGATCTCGATTCGAAGAGGTCGTCGAGCAGTTGATGGGCCAGGCTGCTACTATCTGCGCAACATGGCTGCCAGTAATCCGTGCTTCGTGTGATGATCGTGCTGTTCTGTTCCTGTTGGATGCCGCGATGATGGACAGCGGCCGAGGAGAATAAATGCTCAATTGGCCAGGTCGGAGAAGAGGGGGGAGGGAGGAAGAAGAAAAGAGTTCAATGCTATCCAGAGAGTGTTCGACCTGCAGCTGGAATTCCGTCATGCATGAAGGATGGTTGGATGGATTGATCAATCATCAGGATGGCGTTTCCGAGTGTCGCGACAGCATGTTCAAATGGGTTGGATCATCATTGAATTCCATCAATCAATGTTTCAGGTCAATTCAGGCCCGCGGCTGAAACCCACCTCTTACAGGTTAGGCGCTCCGTTGTAATTTCTCGCAATCACCTACCCTGCAGCCGCTTCGCTTACTAATTGTTATGACCCTAACCCTGAACCTGGGCGGCAGTGGCTCGATTACTAAGCAAGTCGGGTTCAAGTGTTGAAGCTCGACATGGAAACCTCGACTCCAGCATCGTCATCATTCGACTTGTATAGCAACTCTACGGGTTTCCTCCTACTTCAGCTCGCGTCTAGGCCCCATGACGATCGGCATCCGGGCATCGAGCATGGAACCCCCGCCATGAGCAGCGCATCCGCATCGCCCAGGCGGCGACACATCCTCTCCTCCATCAACCCCGACACCCACACCCACGCCCCCCCGCCGCCGCCTCCGCGCCCCAGATCACGACGGCGCAGCGCATCCCCAGCTCGCGACCGCGACCGCGACCGCGACGACGCAGCAGCAGCAGCAGCAGCAGCAGCAGCAGCAGCAGCATCATCATCATCTCAGCCATCATTTACGGCGCCATCAACAGGAGCGGAGGCAGCAGCAGCAGCGCACGATGAAGGGCACGAGAGCACCACGAAGCCTCGGCCCACGCGCCTCAAGATGAAAGGCCAGAGCAGCAGCAGCAGCAGCCGGCACAAACGTGGGCACACGCATCGCGAAGACCACGACGAAGGGTCCTCACGCCGCCACCACCACCGCCATGACCATGACCATCATCATGACCATCATCATCACCACCACAGCAGCAACAGCAGCAGCAGCAGGCGGCGGCGCAGGCACCGCTCGCCCACGCCGCCGAACCCGTTCGACCCCCCGCCGCTCGACGCCGACGCGGCCTTCCGCGAGTCCCTGTTCGACGCCATGGCCGACGACGAGGGCGCGGCGTACTGGGAGGCCGTGTACGGGCAGCCCGTGCACGTGTACGCGGCGGGGCGGGTCGGCCCCGCGGGCGAGCTGGAGCAGATGACCGAGGACGAGTACGCGGCGTACGTGCGCGCGCGGATGTGGGAGAAGACGCACGCGGGGCTGCTCGAGGAGAAGGCCCGGCGCGAGGAGCGGCGCAGGCGCAGGGACGAGGAGCAGCGCAGGGACCGCAGGCTGAGGGAGGAGATGGAGCGCAGCCTGCGCCGGGGCGAGGAGCGCAGGAGGCGGCGCGCGTGGGCCGCGCGCTGGGACAGGTACACGCAGGCGTGGGCGGCGTGGGACGGCACGCCCGAGGGCATCGCGTGGCCCGTGGAGGAGGGCGATGGCGGCGGCGGCGGTAATGATGATAATGAGACGAAGGGCAGCAATGGCGGTGGGGAAAGTGCTGGCCATCGGCCGGCAGACATTCGCGAGGAGGACGTCCGCAGGTTCTTCGTCCTCGGGCTGGACCTGGATCGCATCGGGGAGAAGGAGTTCGCGGCGAGGCTGAGGGACGAGCGCGTGCGCTGGCACCCGGACAAGATGCAGCAGAGGCTCGGGGGCCGGCGGGCGGACGACGAGCAGCTGATCCGGGACGTGACGGCCGTGTTCCAAATCATCGACAAGCTGTGGGGGGAGACGCGCAAGCCATAGGCCGTCAATGGCTCCTCACCCCTCCCCGTCCCAGCCGTCGTTTCTATCAATTGCATCATACGAGAAGAAAAACAAATCCGTACCGACATATACATAGACGCCATCCCAGGTTCCGTTCCGTTCCGGTACACCCGCCGTAATCATATCAATCATCATTTAACCCATCGACAATTACCACCTCCATCTTACAAGATCCCTCTCAGGGGCGCGGCTAGAGGTTCGCGAAGATGGCAGCGCCCCCCATGAGCGCGCCCAGGGCCACGACGGCAGTGGGCCCCGCGGCGCCGGCGCCCTCCTTGGTTGCGGTCGCCTGGCCTGTGGGCGCGGTGGTGTGCTCGGCGGTCAGGGCGCTGGCGGCGGCGGCGGCGATGGAGCGCGTCTTGGAGGCGAGGCTGGCGCTGGCGGCGCTCAGCTCGCTGGACGCGCTGGCGGCGGCGTCGCCCTTTGCGGTGGCGATGACGCTGCTGAGGGAGCTGAACTTGGAGCCGGCCTCGGAGGTGAGGCTGGCGATCTCGGCGGCGGGCTTGGAGGCCAGGCTGGCGAGGACCTGGGAGGGCTTGGCGGCGAGGGAGGTGACGATGGCGCCCGCGCGCGAGGCGTCGGCGGCGAGGGTCGAGTGGGCCTGGTTGGCGACGGAGGAGACGAAGGAGCCGACGCGGGAGGCGTCGGCGGCGAGGGTGGACTTGATCTCGCCGACGAGGGAGGACACGCCGGGGACGAGGTCGCTGGAGACGAAGCCGCCGATGGAGTCGCCGAGGTCGGGACGGGGAGCAGGGTCGGCCTGGGGAGGTCAGCTGCTTGATCTGGGGGGAAGGAAGCCATTGATAGATCTTGGGGGGCAAAAAAGGGGGGGGGTTACCTGGACCAGGGCCGCGAGGGCGAGAGTAGCCACGTTGACGAACTTCATTGTAAGAACGTTTGTGATGTCGAGATGTCTGATTGTGAAGGACTTGGCGAGAGTACGGAGTAGTAGTTCAAGAAGACTCGGTAGGTTTGCGGGATGAAGATCTAGATTCAAGGAGCACGGATCCCAGGATGGGAGCGCCAACACACACTTATATACTACAATCAATAGATTGATCAACCATCCACATCCAAGCCGCCCTCAGCTCCAAGCCCCCATCGCATCAGGCATCCCCAAGTCAGGCACGATCTGCCAGCTTCCTGGGCACTAAAGACGGAGCGATCGTCTCAGGCAAGGGGCCAGGTCATACCCCGTATGTATGTACTCCGTACACCACACGCATTACGGGGGGAAGGACTGGCACCTGTAACGGCCGCGAGGAAAATGGCCGCGACGCCCAAGCTAGCACGATGCGGTTTAGGTCGTGAAACGCAGACGCAGACGCAGACGCAGACGCAGACGCAGACGCAGAGCCCGAGGCCGAGACCTCGAGTGACCACCTCTTGACGCCTCTTGTGCGGAATATCTCCGACTGCACGTGCACTGTACAGTCGCACTGTGCCTATATTGACTCTATATGTATTTTCTCTGCTGACATCATCGCTCGAGACCCGATGCAGCTGCGCCATTTCGAAAGAGGCTAGCGCGGGTGGCACCCCCCTGGGCACAGCCACACTCTCCTGCTTCAGCCTCAAGGCCGCGCCGCATCAGTCTCAAGTTCCCCTCCCCTTGATATGTTGATATGTAGACCCCCTTTTCCTCTTGCAGCGCCTCGGCTGGTGATGCAGCGGATGCGTTGAGAGAGGTCTGGTCCTTTAGACGAATCGGGGCATGACGGATTGGAATGTTAAGCATGAGGGATCGAGAGCTACATCAGGGTCGGGGAGATGAGCCACTGCCACTGCCACGATAAAATGCAGGACGCGCAATGCACCCTACTCGTGCGATCAGCGGGATGATCAGCACCCTCGTCAAGTTCAAATGCCGTCAATCCAAGTTGTTCCCTTGAAATGACATCAAGTGTATGTATGTACGAATCCTCCGTCAATGCTTGGCTGTTTCCCCGGCGTCATCTCGCTATGCGTATTCAAAGTCTCCGAGAGATTCGCAATGGGCCGGCATCTCGGTTGCGGCATCAATTAGTACTACTCCACATATATTGATGTATTACAGGTCGTAGTCGTAATTGCAAATAAAACCCCCATCAGATTCTGACAAGTTGACACCCTGAAAATAGAAGGGCAAAAGGGTGTGAAAAAAAGGTTGAGAAAAAAGCAAGCTCGCGGGACCTTTCCGATAAACTCCGTACATGGATTGATGGAATAGTATGTATGTAGCATTGATCACCATCACCTCCCTCCAGCAAGCAAGCCTGCGCCTCAGACGATCTCGTGATAGGGCGAGATGCCCTTCTTCAGCTCGGCCACAATCTCCGCAGCCTCTTCCGCGTTGCGCGCCTCGAAGTCGTACCTCTTGCTCTCCGTGGCCTTGTACACCACCAGCTAGTGTTTGACGTTAGCAAATGGTCATGAAAAGAAGAGGGGGCCAGAATGTGGGTGAGAAAAAGAGGGTGAGAAGACAAGTGAAAAAGACGAGAGATGAAGGGAAGCGGAAGAGATATGGGGGGAGAGATAGGGGCCAGAGAGGCAGACTCACCTTGACGTTGGTCGGGTGCTTGCGCGGCACCTTGCAACCTATGACGTTGCTAAAGTGCACCGTCGTCGTCTTCCCCCCGGCGTCGTACACGGGCTTGCCGCCCGACGCGGGGACGATGTGAATGTACTCGCCGTCAATCACCAAGCACCGCTCACTCATCCCCACGATGCGCATAGGCTGCTTACGCCAGACCGTGTACTTCTTGTAGTTTGCGCTGCCGAGCTGGTCGCTGCGCGCCTCCCGCGCCAGCGGGTGCGAGCCGTTCATCTGGTTCGGGTTCGGCTGGTTCTTCTTGTGGTGCTTGCGCTGCACCTGCCCGTCGAGCAGCGGCATCGCCGACTTTGGCGACGAGCTGCCCGGCGAGCCCGTCACCGCCAGCTGCCCGTCGGTCGCGAACCGCCGCCGGTGCAGCTCCAGGTCCGACACGTTGCCGATCGACGACACCGGCCGGTCCAGCATCACCACCGCCCCGGACCCGGGGATCTTGAGCACGTGGTTCGCCTTGTCCAGGTGCCGCTTGCGGCACACCAGGTCCAGCACCTCGGCCAGGTACATCTCTGTCGTGATGTCCACCGTCACCATCTGGCCCGCCGCGAGCTCCGCGGAGATGATGTAGATGCGCAGCAGCTTCTGCTGCCCCCGGTTCGTGTTGGGCGTCGCCGAGCGCGTCTGCGGGGCGTCGGCGAAGAACACGTTCTGCCGGTACGTCGTGAACAGGATCGGGTTCTGCCTGGATCGTCCCGCGAGCGAAGGCGGCGCCGCGCCCGCGCCCGCGCCCATGTACAGGTTCGCAGCCGCAGCCGCGGCCACCGACGCCGTCGCCGACGCCGACGACGACGACGCGGCGTTCCTCACGGGCGTGGCCATCTCCTCGGCCGCCGCGTCCTCGCCCGCGTCCTCGTCCTCCTGCGGCGTGAGCTTCTGGTTGTCCTCGAACTCGTGCTCCTTTGCCTCCACGATGGCGAACTCGTCGTAGACCTTGGAGTTGGACCGCATCCGGCCGCCGCCTCGCATGTTGGCGTTGTTGACCGTCGTGAAGTCCGTCAGCGGCTTCGTCCGCTCAAAGGGCTTGAAGTCGTCGTCGACCTCGCCGCCTTCCTCCACCATCCGCAGCATCCACCAGTTGATGTTTCGTTTCTTGGCGGGGATGCCGGGCTCCCGCTTCTCCTCGATGTACCGGTAGAGGCCGAGCCCGATGAGGTCGGCGACGGTGACGGCCCTCTCGGCGCCCTGGCCGTGGTGGATCCTGGGCCGTATGAAGACCTCGAACGGCTTGTTGGGCGTCTTGGAGAAGGCGGCGTAGATGCGGAGGGCGATGGCGCCCTTTGTGCCCTGGCCGTTGAGGTGGGCGAACTTCTGGAAGGGGACG
Organism: Escovopsis weberi; assembly: GCA_003055145.1. Classification (NCBI taxonomy): domain Eukaryota; kingdom Fungi; phylum Ascomycota; class Sordariomycetes; order Hypocreales; family Hypocreaceae; genus Escovopsis; species Escovopsis weberi. The sequence goes on along the minus strand of NIGB01000003.1, from coordinate 845,625 downwards.
GACGACTTGTGCTGCTGGGCCGCGAGCGCCGAGGACAGCAGGCTGCGGGGCTGGATGACGCTCATGGGCCGGATGGTGCTCATCGGGCGCGGGGGCGGCAGGGCCTGGAACATGGGCACGAGAGGCGGCACGGCAGACCTGCGGACCGTGGACTGCCTCGTGAAGTTCTTGGGCGGGGTGCCGACGACCTGGCGCGTCGGGGACGCGTTGATGGGGTTCTCGACGACGTCGAGGATGGAGGCCTCGTCGATGCTGGCCGCGTAGTCGCCGAGCATGTCGGACCCCTCGTCGGAGTCGTCGTCGTCGTCCTCCTCTTCGTCCTCCTCGGGCAGGAGGGACTCCATCTGCTGCAGGCCGGGGGAGGGCTCCTCGTTGATCTTGGCGTGCATGCGCATGGCCCTGGTGGCCTGCCTGGCGGCCTCGCGGGCCTCCCTATGCTTGTACGCCGCGGGCACGTCGAACTCGTTCTCGGAGGAGACCTCGCTGCTGGTGACGGTGTCCCTCCGGGGCCTGCCGGGTATCGTGCCTATGGACGTGCCGGTCGAGGTCTGGGACCCCCTCCTGGTGGCGCGGGGCGAGGCGCTGCCGATGACGGGCTGGCCGAGGTGGGAGCTCTGGAGCGGGGAGGACCCGGCGCGGTTCCTGACGGGCATCTTTGCGAACTTGATCTGCTGGGCGGCGCGCTGCTCGGACTCGTCCTCGCTCTCGTCGCTCAGGTCGCTGCTGTCGTCCTCCTCCATCTGCTCGCGGCGCCTGCGCCGCTTGGTGGCCGCGCCGGGGCCGACGGTGTCGGCGCCGCCCGCGGTGAGCATGCCGCCGTCCTCGAAGCCATCCTCGAGGGTCAGCTTGGCCTGGCGCGGGGCCTGGAAGTACTCGGAAGCGATGGCGGTGGGGATCGGGGGCGAGTGCGTCCGCTTGATGTGGGACGAGGTGGGCCGCCAGCCGGCGGCCTTGAAGGGGGCTGTGTTGAGGACGCTGTCGTTGACGTTGATGAGTCGCTCGCCGACGCCGTCGGCGATCTCGTTGAGGTAGCTGGTGCGAAGCTGGTACGCCACGAGACTGCGATGGGAGAGAAGAGAGGAGAGGAGAGGAGAAAGCAGGTCAGCCGAGTCCTCCCATTCGCGCGGCGCGGGTGACGCAGAGGTAGTAGTAGGGACAGTGACCGTTGACGGCGACGGCCTGGCCAGGGACTTACTCTTCTAGCTGTATGACAGACATTGCGGTGAATCCGGTGAAACGAGGGGGTATCTTGTTATCGGAGCATCAGGGACCGAATGCATTGTTCACATGTTCGCCGGACGAGGACGGGGAGTGGAAGCGGGAGCACTTGGCAGTGGCAGTGGAGGTGGGAGTTGGGCTTTATCATGCCAGATGACGAGGTTGACTCGTCAGGAGTTGGCGTCTCATCATCTCGACGTGGGGTCGATGATCTAATCTATGATCTAATTGATCGATGGATCCCTTGCGTACAGGGTAGCTCGTCAACTGCTGCAGGGTAGGAGGTGCCCCTGAAGTGCCTCCGGACCCCCCTGGAGTGTCGCCCCTCAGCGAGTCGAGCCCGCTGTAAAAGTCCCCTTTTCCAGCGCTCGCCAGCCGCCAAGTCCGCCGTATCTCTGCGCCCTTCAGCGCCCGATCCCGGCAGAGTGGAGACCCTTTAGCGAGCCCATCACCTCGACCTCGATGGATGGAATCTTGATTCAATTCTTCCTCCTCCATCCTCCTCCATCCTCCTCCATCACCATCGAGCACCATCACCACCGCCATCGACAACGACCACCATCCAGCACAGCCGTCGACATCGAACCTCGAGACTCCAACGCCCCCGACATCCCCCCCGCAATGGCCCTCGTCAGCTACTCCGAGTCCGAGTCCGAGTCAGAAGCCACCCCCTCCAAACCCGCCACCAACCCCCATCCCCCTTCCAAGAAACCCTTCCAGAAAGTCGTCGACCGCTCCAACGGCAAAATCATCGTCAACCTCGGCCAGCCCTCCACAGCCACCCCATCCGACGACCAGCCCCCCGCCAAGCGCGCGCGCACGGCCGACAGCAGCGGCGGCGGCGGCGGGGGGCTCTTCAAGGGCTTCAACTCCTTCCTCCCGCCCCCCAAGAACCACCTCCGCTCCGCCCCGATCAAGCCCGCCACCTCCACCTCCACCTCCACCTCCTCATCCGCCCAGGCCCCACGGCCCGGCATACACCTCAAGACCAGCGCCGAAGTCGGCTTCGCCCGCGGCGACCCCGGCCCTCCCCATGCGAGCAGCGACGGCGACGGCGACGGCGACGGCGACGGCGACGCGCCCGCGCCCCGCGCCCAGCCCTCCGTGTCCGAGGACCTGAAGCCCGCCGCAGAGGTCAAGCTTGTCGGCAAGCCGCTCATGTTCAAGCCGCTCTCCGTCGCGCGCGGCAGCGCCAAGAAGAAGCCCAAGGCCGCGACGACTGCCTCCTCCACGCCTACACCTACAGGTACAACCCAATCCAGCAGACCCACACCCACGAGCACGAGCACGAGCGCGAGCACGAAAACAACAGCCGCAGACACAACGCCAAACGCCGCCCCTCCTCCCAGAAAGTCGCTCTTCAGCCTACACGTCGAAGACCAAGACGACCCCAGACCCGCCTGGCACGACCCCCGCGACCTCCCGGCCAACGAGCAGGCCTACCTCTCGCAAGCACAACCTCCTCCACCACTACCATTCCAGTCACAACCTCCATCATCTTCAATCTCAACCTCCACTTCCACCTCCACTTCAACGGGCCCCTCCCTCCGCGCCGCCGCCGACGACCTCAACCTCTCCCCCGCCGCCCGCCGCGAGCTCTTCGGCCGCGCCGGCCGCGACTCCTCCATCCTCACGCTCAACATGGACCGCGAGTACCAGCACAACGAGCTCCTCCGCGCCGCCGGCGACCAGCAGCTGCACAACCCCGTGCGCGCCATCCAGGGCGGCGGCAAGCACAGCCTGCGGCAGCTCGTGCACAACGTCGTCAACCAGCGGGAGGCCCTCGAGGACAGCTTCGCAAAGGGCAAGAGCAATCGCAAAGAGGCGTCGAGCAAGTATGGCTGGTAGGCCGCTGCGGTCAGGAGACCGACCGATCAGGGGTTCCTCGGAAGAGGTTCATACTATTCCGTGGTAGTAGGGGCTTACAGGTACGTGGAAAGGAGAGACATTGGGAGAGGCGCGCGCTTCACACAGGAAACAATATTCGGTCACGGCTAGCATTCTTCTCAGGAGTTCACGGAACGGGGTCATGTATGTATTCTTCGCAACATAGTATGTATGTACGTATTCTGGATGCTTTTCATGCTCATGCCAGCTCATCATCAATATCTGTAATGCAGTCCTCCGTAGATCATATCGTGCTCGTACATCATGCATCAATCTCATCCCCCCCCCCCTTTTGGCTTACATGCGCCCCAACTGCAACGCCGATTCACCGCGCTACCGGAATGGAATGGAATGGAATGGATCAATCGAATATCATCAACCCAGCATAAAGCGTACGCCTCGCACACGGAACATCAAGTGAGTTTTGGATATAATGCAAGAAAGGGGAAAAAAAAAACAGTCAAGCCCAGAGAGGCAGGCAGGCGCTTTTGGAGCCACGCAAGGAAAGGAGGAACGGGGAAAAAAAAAAGAGGAAAAAAAAAGAGCCCAACCTAGTAAAATAGGTACTCACAAAGGAAAAAGGAGGGCTCGAAAGGAGTGTGGGGATGTAAGAAGGAGCAATGCCAAGGAGAAGAGAAGATTGAAAAATGAGGAGAAAAGAGAGAAGAGAAGAGAAGAGAAGAGAAGAAAGGAAAAAACAAAGAGGAGGAGAAACATCAAAAGATCTAGCAGGTCTCCACCGCGGCGGTTCTTCCTCGAGGCCCCTTGTCGAACATGAGGAACCGCCACTCGCTGCGCGTGACGGGTGAAAAGTCCTCGCACGCGCGCGGAACCCTGGCGCTCTTCGAGGCAAGCCGGTCCGCGGACGGCAGCGTGCGCAGGACGATGGGGTGAGAGCTCAGGGGGTTCGGCCTGTGGCCCTGGTTCAGGACGTGGGAGCGGCTGCCGGCGAGGCTGTGGCGGCCGAGGTTCTTGGGCCTGGCGTGGCCGTCGTAGCTGCTGCCGGTGCCGGTGCCGGTGCCGGTGCCGCTGCCGGTGAAGTGGTTATTGGTGCTGGGATGCAGATTAAAGGTGAAGTGGCTGCTCAGCGGATGGGCCGGGCGCTCAATGGGCCGCGCCGTCCGGTCGTCGTCGTCTTCCTCCTCTTCGCGGTTTTCCAGCCCGGGCTCGCCCCTCTGGGCCTTGAGCCCGGATTTCAGTGCGAAGTCGGTCTGCACCTTGAGGTGAGGGCCGATGCGCTTGATGGCGGGCGGCTTCTTGAGCTGCACGGCGGTGATGGCGAGGCCGAGCTCCTTGGGTCCGAGGATGGCATCCGAGGGGCTGATGGCTTCCTCGTCAGAGTCCACGTCATTTTGCCGATCGTAGAGGTAGCTGTCGTAAATGTCGTCGTTTGTGTTCGAGTTGTCGTACTCGTAGTCATGTCTGGCATCATCATAACATCGGTATTCATTTCCATCGTCGTTTCGCGGAACCGCCTCCGCTCTGCTCCACTTCTCATCCGGCTTTTGAGTTGCGTATCCATTTTCATGTCTCGTTTGGTGTTCGTTCCTGACGCGAGCGGTGCCTCGATCGTCGTCCTGGTCTTCATCGTCGTTGTCGTCGTTGTCATCAACAACATCATCATCATCATCATCGGCGAGCTCCTCGTCCGTGCTGTCGTCGTCAAATGAGCTGATCAAGGCCGGCGGCTCATGGACCCTCTCGTCTGGCATGCCTGATAGCCCGCTGGCTCTCTCGGGCCCACCGTAGGCGCGTCGATACATGCGATCGAGGTCGGCGGCGGCGGCGTTGCTGACGTTGAGCCAGTCATACGACCTGAGGAGATCCGACCTGGAGATCTTGCTGCCGTTGCTCGCCAAGACGTGTCGTCGCAATTCGTCGACGGAGTCCTCCAGCCGCATGGGCGAGCCGGTCTTGGAGTAGCACGACAGGGCACTCTTGACGCTGTATACGCGGTCGAGCGCCAGCAGCGTCAGGCCGTCTGAGGAGAAGAGGGTTTCGTTCTGCACAAAGGAGTTCTGGTAAAGCTGGTCCATCAGGTCTCGCGCAGAAGTGCTCGAAAAGGGGCAAAGCCAAGAGCTCCTGTAGATCGATGAGTCAGCATCAACATGTTCCCCCAGTCATCAATGATCCATTCTCTGAGTCTTCCTTTGAATAGAGGTGGTTGCCTTACCCTAAGCCGAACTTGAGGCCGGCCTTGGAAATGGTGGCTTTCATGACCCTTTCCGTGCTTGGGGACAGATCGCCGGGGTAGAGGAAGTGGAGGTTGCTCGGGTTCGGCGTCGGGGGCCCGCTGGTCTCGGCCGTGGTGACGGACGTGAGGGAAGTGGTCGTCGACGGCGTCATGGGCGGCGGCGAGATGGGAGACGCGGGGGTGAGAGGCCATCGGAACCTCGGGGATTCGAGGGGGTTGGCGGAGAGAAAGCCCGGAGAGGCCGAGGCCGAGGCCGCGGGCTTGCCGGCAGCGTCCTCGGGGAACCGCTTCGAGACGCGGCGAGTCGCCGAACGGAAGAAGCTCTTGAAGGAGGCAACGGGGCTGGTCGCGAATCCTGAGCGGCTGCCAGCGCTGTTGGCACTGGGAAGCGGCGGGGAAGCGGAACCGGAGTAGGCGCAGAAGCCCGGCGAGATGTGAGGGGGGATGATGGTGGGGAGCTGATAGTCCCTTCGGACGATGACGAGGCTCAGGTGAATCGACTTTTTGGCCAGGCGACTCGAGGTGTATTCGAGAGCCGGGGTCAGGTTGGGCGGGAGATGGTGGGCGTCGAGGATCGAGAGCCCCGCCTCGAGGGGGGATGAGATTCTCTCCTTGAGGTTCATCATGGTGGTTGGCTGGCTGGCCTTGGAGCCAAAGGTCGATGTCGTCAAGGAGGGTGGATTGATCAATGCGATTGTCGTATGTACAGAGCGTGATCGACGGGCAGCCTGTGGTGGAGGCGAATATTGATGTATGTATGTACTAGCCCAGGCCGGGAGGAGGTGAAGAGGGAAGATCTGTGATATGTTCGATATTGAAAGATGGGAGCAGATGATGGAGAATTCGATCCCCAAATCCAATGGTCAAGCTAAGCCCACATGATCAAGCGAGGCCTCTTCCGGAAGGAGTTGTAAGCCGCCTCGTCGGCCGTGACCAACGATGAGGTAGAGATAGTAGTAGTAGTAGTAGTAGTACTTTGGTAAATAGTATGTAGTCGTAGTCTTCGTAAAGGAGTGAATGGTAGGTAGCCAAGAAAGGGGCGCCCAGGAAGGAAAAGAGAGAGAGAGAGAGAGGCGAGAGGGCGACAGAGACAAGTCTGGGTGACACCAGATGCGGAAAATGCAGTATATAGTCGTTTTTCGAATCCTGGCTTGAGCACCGCCAAGCAAGGATGGAGGAGCAAGAGGGAAGGGAAAGGAGGCTCAACTGCCGGGGGCCTTGCCAAAGTAATACAAAAGCCCGTATGTACGGAGTAGTAGTGGTATGGATCCTATGTATGTCCAGCATGTAGGATTGAAGTATTGATGTATGTATGTATCCGTACTGGTACTCCGTGGCAGTCGACGACTCCACTCGAGGGATTGATGGTATTTTCATCCATGAAGCAGAATCTGGCTAACCCGGAAAGCTTGCTGGGATCCTGCGGTTAGTGTCTGTCTGTCGAGGTAATGGATGTATGGAGTCATCGGCGGCGGCACCCAGGTCAGACCCAGAGGAACCCACACAGGCACACACAGACCTCGGCGCGTATGTACGTACGGAGTATGGATGTACATTGAGACAAGTGTGTACTCCGACGTGTACTCGTACATACCGGTATGTATGTACTCCGTACAGGTCGTAGCACGCACGACGACAAGAGGCATCGGGCGTGGGAGTGGTGTGCGTGCTGGGGGTGGGTGAGTGAGTGAGTGAGTGGCGGACTTTATGCGCGTTTGCTGCTCGATTAAGGAGCCCAAATACATCAATGTGTATTCTTGCAGCTTGTGTATGGACGGGCTGACGTATGCATGGACGGGCGCCATGCAGAAAGATGAAACGGCAACGGCCGATCTCGATGCCCTCTGCTTAAGGCTAGGATGCATTTGATGTGAGGCCCTGGAGAAGAAGAAGAAGAAGAAGAATCGACCGAACGGGACGCCAAAGCCGGAATGTCTGTACATGTGGAAAATCGTATGTACTCGCACTGGTACGAGTATGTATGTACGGAATACATATGAGCATCATACATATGTACCAGTAGACCCTCGTGAGCGTGGACGCCGTACGGAGTGCCTCGTCCGCAGTCGTGCCTGTCGAGGAGCCGGAGAGGCAGAAGAAAAAAAATGAACGCACGGCATCAGGAAGCAGGGTAACCCTGAATCCTGGAGAATGGTCCATGGGGCCGCGCAGGGGGGGAGCGTAGGCGGGCGTCGGCTTGCCGCAGAGGGCAATGCAAGGGCCGCCGCCAACGTCGATGGCGATCCACCTGCCAAGGCCATCCAAACGCATGATGCCTGAGAGGTCCGTTGGGGGGCTCAGAAGAAGCTTTGGCGTGGACGATGCACGGATACGGAGCAGGTGAATCGCTCTGCGGGCAGGCTAAGCTGGCCAGGGGGGCCGGCAGAGGGGCCAGTCAGTCAGTACCCGCCTGGGTACATACTCGTATGTGCTCGTATGTACTTGGAAGTACGATTACTGTACTCCGTACTCCGTACTCCGTACAGGCACGAGAACAGGGTGTCGAAGAGGAATCTGTCCGGAGATGTCAGTTCCAATATCCATGTCGAAAGCGCGGAAGGCTGGAAGGAGAAACGCATCCACGAGACGGGTGCATACCCGGGATGTAAGCCCCACGCCGGGCTTTTCGATTTGAGAACTGGGGGATCCATGCGGTCATGGCTAGAGACCTTCGTCGAGGCTGGACAACTTTGGAGGGGAGGCGGAGGGTCGAGAGATGGAGGAGGAGGTGGTGGAGGAGGAGAATCGAGAGGAGGAGGAGGAGGGACGAGGTCTGGCGATTGGAGGATGAAGCGACAACATTGTACAACAAAGGCAGGGACCCCCCCCCCCCCCTCCCCAAATCCGGGCCTTTGCACCTTCCTCGCGCGCCTCCAAGCCCGGTCACCGCTTAAGCGAGCAGGAGCAGCGATGATTGGTCAGAAACGCGGCGCCCGGCGGCTATGGCGGGTTATTTTCGGCTAGTGCGCCAAGGGGATCAGATTGGGATGGGCGGATTGGCCAGGTGTCCGCTGGCGCTGCCGCTGCCGCTGCCGCTGTGAGCTGAGTATGTCCCCGAGAGGTCCTTGCCAGCAGCGCCTGTTTCGTTTCATCTCGAAGATGTATCATGTTTATAGGTATGTTTCATACCGGCTGTTGTCTGTGAGTCTGCTGTTGCTATTTTGTTCTGCGCTGTTCTGGGTTTGTTTCATCTCTATGGAGCCCCTATTGGCGCGGACAGAGCCGCAGCCGCATCAGCCGAGTCAGTGGAGTCTGCTGCCACAGCGGACGAGCAGCTCCGGAGTACTCGTGCCGGTATGTATGTAGGTTTTCCGAACTACGAATCCAATCCCGTCTTCCCCGGCCTCCAGACCGGCATCACCGACTCGAAAAGATCGCTGTCGCAGATCCATGGATTGCACATCATTATGTACTCCGTACATTTCCCACATATTCGTGCTCGCTCCTTCCTGCAGGGGGTTCATCGCACGGATCCAGATATGTACATGCACATTGCAGTGATCAGACAGACACATCGGACGGAGCAGGCACGGATGAGGACGTCCCTGCCGTCCAGGGACTCTGACTGGAGCCAGCAGACATCAAGTCCCAATGAAGGACATCGATCAATTCAAGGAGGCTCGTCTGAATCTTTCCCGTTTGAGGTACATACAGGTCGTACACCGTGCGGATCCGCCCCTTTGCAGCGCATCCATGGACATTGGAGACTCTACTCGTACAGGTACGGAGTATATGTGCTCCGTACAAGGTACACAGACCCCCGATACTGGCGTCAAATGCCCGATGATGTCCATTTGATGGATTGATTGATCAATCAATTCAATGACGAGAGGCAGATACCCTGAGCTGCGCCCGGCCGGGGCAATTGCTGCATTCCGCATTGCATGCCCGGTCACCTGTTTTGTTGTCAGTCTCTGAGCGGTCAGGCTCGAACCCCCGAGTGCATGTGCTCTCTGCTGCCGGCGTGCCTGTGCTGTCCCGGGGCGGATTGCACCGTCAGGGACTCGGACCTACCAACTTGAATGGATCAATGATCAATCCCGGTGGAGTCATGGATCAAATGGAGCAGTCTGACACTGTCGATGTAGGCAAGTTCCAAAGTGGTAACTTGTCTGCGACATGTTGCAACGGCCAAGCGACAGGTTCCCGAGAGCCTCGGATAAGGACGCTCCTCCGGAAAAACTGCCGAAGTTGATCCATCAATGATCAATGATCAATGATCAATGATGCTCCGTGAAAAGCTCCATGAGCAGCACGAAAGCTCACAAGAGGTGCCGGGAAGAAGGGAGAACTGGATAATGTCCTCATCAATTGATCGATCCATCAAGGGATTGTTGATCCTCCACTTGATACTTGATCAAGTTGAGGTCCTCCATTCCAGACTCCTCCACCGCCCCGGTGCAGCCTTCAGTGGACCGCACGGCCTGTAATCGCCGATCAGCGCTACGGCCAGGGAGATGCAGGCCCTAAAGTGCCGCCGCAGTCCAGTGGATACTCCCTGAACGCACCCAGAATCGCACCATTACTATTTCGAGACATCAAGCCCCTACCCTGTACCCTGCAAACCGTGCATGAATCGACAACCACAGGCTCAGTGCTCCTTCCATCCCTTTTTTTTTCTCTCGACTCTCCCGCTCCTTCCTAACCGTGCATCCATGCCCTTCCCCTCCTTCCCCTCCCCTCGCTTCCCTCTTCTTCCTCCTCTTCCTCCTCTTCCTCCTCTTCCTCCTCTTCCTCCTCTTCCTCCTCTTCCTCCTCTTCTTCCTCCCCCTCCTCTTCAGCATCATCCACACATCCACCTCACAATGCGTCGGCGCCCAATGCGCGCCCGCTTCGCTCCTTGCTTTTTTTTTGTGGGCCATCGTGCATGCTCTATCGGAGCTTCTTCACGAATCGCTTAAATACCCTTGCCTCCTCAAACACCTCACATCATGCCGGACATGCCTGTGCTGCAACCTCAGCACAGTAGTACATACCCAGAGGCTTGCGTGCGGAGTCGACAAGCAATCAATGGACTCGTACTCGAACGAAATGTATTGATTCATCATCGAGGAAGGGCTGAGGAAGGTTCGTCGGCGCATCACCAGACCCCCGATGGCGCTGCTGGGGGCTCTTTTGACTGATCAATGCCCACGACACAGCCCTGGGTTGACAATGACGCCCACGCGAGCGAGCGACCGACCCTGAATCATGCCTCGTTGCTTGACGCCATCATCACCGCCCACTCATCGCCCCCCCCGCGCGCGCCCTCGGCTCCGTCTTCAGCGCAAGTTCGAGCGCGGTTCTCCGGACCCGTTCCACCCTCTTTTCTCCCCCAGTCGTTCCTCATGGCGCCTCCCGTGCCGGTCTATCTGTGTGCCTGCCAACTACGGAGTACCCCGTAGTACTACGAAGCCCGACTCCCAGGACCTTTTCAGGTGCTGTCCGGACAAAAGGAACGACCTGGGAAGGCCCTGCTGTGACCTGTCATTCCTGGTGCGAGGGCGAGCCGCGTGAGAGCGGCCCTTTAGCTAAGCCCCAGTCGGACATGTCATCATCCTCGTACGAGTACTACTACTCCGTACGTGGATCAAGCTTCTGATACAGGTAGCCATGCAACCACCCTGCAGCGTCATTTTTCTTGGTTTTCCCTGGACTCTTCCTCGTCAGTTTCAGCTTGCCAGGGAGGGTCCCGTTTCAGAATCTGCAACAGAATCGCCCTTGGCCTGCCTTTGTGGCCGCGGACGGGGCTGGGCAGTATCAGACAGCCTGGCCGTTCCCACACGACGTCGACTTTCGGTGAAGCTGTGGCTTCGCAATGGCTGCCAGTGCCGGATGGAGATGGATGCGGGACTCCGGGATTCCCCGCTACTACTCGGACTCGAGTCCGTACTCCGTACTCCGTACATCTCAGGAGGTCCGTGGGACCAGGCATGCACGCCCGGGCTCATGTTAGACTTGGACGCCTTTGCTCGCCGAACACAACAGCGCGATGGCTTCATCCGAGATGGAGACCCCGCCTCGTCACTCGTCCGCATGGCCTCTCCCTCTCATTCGCCTTGGGAGATACTCACACGATGATCTGCTGCCCAAGCAAGGCGCTGCTTCCCAAGTGCCGTCCGGGGAACCTCGACTGTTGGCCAGAGACCCGGCTCCACCCTGCAGCGTGCAGCACTCAGGATGTGGTGAAGCGTTGCCTGACAGCCCCTTTGTGATGTTCGTGGAGGGGCATGAGGGATGGAGTAGGGTCTCTGGCCTAGAGTCCCTTGGCAAGGACCTATGCATGCCTTGGAAGTTTCCGATATACGGTACATGCACGCATGATGAAATCGGACATTTTCGCCACCTTTGGCCGACGGAATCCTTCTCCATCCACTGAGGACGATTTTTATCTTCGATTCAACAAAGCACATCGGTCATTTACGCATGGTTAGGTATGAAATAGCCATTGGTCGGAGGCTGTGTCCTGCGTTCCCTCTCGTAAAATTGGAAGCTGGCACTGGCAGACCATTCGCGGCGGCGTCATTCTCACTGACAGACTGATTCTCTCTGGCCCGACCTTGGCGAACAGCCTCCCCGAGTCTCTTTGCCCCTATCCCACACCTCATGAACCTATGAACTCTTACCCCACCGGTCGGCCCTGCTCTCGCGATAACAATGCCCATCATCTCCGCAGTATTGTGCCCAGGCCGAACAGCACGCCTTTGCGCAGCACCCGTACGCGCCATGCGCGCAGCACCCAAATTTGCACTTGACCTGCTGGCCCTTCTTGCACCTCAAGTCGTCATTGGCGCTGTATTCTTCGATGGTGTCCCATGGCTCTATGGGGGACAGGTCCGCGCTCAGGAGCTCCATGCCAGAAGGGGGCATCGACAGCGCTTCTAGATGGACGGCAACGGCCGAGCAGAGAAGGAGGGTGAATGTGAGGAGGCGCATGATTCGAAGATGTCTGAAGCCGTGAGTCTAAAAAAAATCATTGGTGAGCAACGCGGCCATCAATTCTCAGTGGCGGGCGTTCTGGGAAAAGGGGGAAAAGGGGGAAAAGGGGGAAAAGGGGGAAAAGGGGGAAAGGGGGGGGGGGGGGT
>NIGB01000003.1:811595-830891 GCA_003055145.1 Escovopsis weberi | reverse complement strand
CCCCCCCCCCCCCCCTTGAATTTCAACAACAGCCCTCTCCCTCCCAGCTTGCATAGATCACGGACCCCCTAATCCGATGACAAGTCCCTCAAATCAGGGTTGACTTGGCCATGTTCTTAGGATCCAGAACCGTGTACGGCTCGCTCCCCGGGTTCATCTGCTCGTTCACATCCTTCATAACCTGGTCAAAACTCTTGACGGCAGCGAACAAGACCTGGTTCGGATCCAACAATTCCTTCGGTCCCAATTTGACCCTGTCCTCGGTACAGCTCTTGATATTGTTCTTCTCACTGACTTTGAAGCTGAGCAGCCAGGGTACCTGCATAGCCAACAGCCAATGTCGGAGCTGGTGCATGGGCAGGGATCGCACGACGTCGGCCTCGCCATAGGCGCGCAGCTCCTCAAGCGTGCTGGGCAGGGCCGCGCTCAGGGCCGGAGGGCGCGAGGGCACAAAGGCCAGGTAGAAGTTCTGCAGGTAGTTGATGGCTGAGTGGAAGGGCCCGGCGATGTGGATGGCCATGGTGACGGCGTCGACGAGGGCGCTGAGCGTCTTGATGGTTGGGAACGACGGGATGTGCGCGGCCTCTTGCATCTCGCGGCACCAGTCGGCGATGTACTTGTCCGTGGCGACACCGTTGTCGGCGTCACCCTTGTATTGGTCGCGCAGCACGCTCTCCACGTGGCACTTGATGGTGTCCCACACGTGCAGCGCGCCCTTGGCGTAGGCGTAGTCGCGGTAGCGGGGGTCCTTGAGGCCTTCGATCGTGTCTGGGAAGCCCCGGCGCCTCAGGTCGTTGGGCACGTAGCTCTCCGTATAGTGCATCTTGGTGTACTCGTGGCGGATGAGGCTGTGTAGCTGTTCCACCTTGAGTCCGACAATCTCCTGGATGATGCCGGGTACGAGAACAGCTCGCCCGGCGGTGTTGATCGCGATAGTCTTGTCCCAGTGCGGAGCGAGCAGCTGGTAGACCCTGTGATTCTCGGGAATGGTGCGGTTTGTGGCGATGATTAGGGCCTCCTCGACAAAGTGCGCCAGCGTGAGGTGTGTGCCGATCTCGTGGCGGACATACGACGACGCCTGAGCGCACATCTTGGCGTAGCGCCACGGCCAGTCTTTCTCCTGCGCGTCGATGGGGCTGTCTTGGGGCTCTGGGGCCAGTGCTTCCTTCGCCTTGTTGAAGATGGTGACCGAGTCGCGCATGCTGCCCTTGTAGTCGATGACGATGGCCACGGGGTGCAGCTGACCGTTGCCTTGCAAGCGATAGAGCGTCACAGAGGCGTTTGCCCACTTCGTGACCTTGTCTTTTTTCACGGAAACCAGTTCCTCTTGGGGCTCGGCCCCGACGGCCTCTCTGAGATAGCTGCAGTCCGTAACGAAGAGCTCCTCCTTGATCAGAGGCAGCTCTTTGGCCCAGTGATCGTAGCCTCCCCTGACCGCGGCATCGCCGAACTCCTTGAGAAGATGGTCCGACACGCGCTGGATGGTCGTCGGGTCCACACCTGTGAATGCCTGGTCCGCAAACCGACGATCGCTGTACCAGTCCTTGAACATGCCGATGTTCCTCCCCTCCTTGATGTCCGTACCATTCTTAAAGAGATCGCTGTTGAAGTCCTCAATCGACCGCATATTCGGCTGGGGGAGCACAATATCGTGCTCTCTGGATTTTGGGAACCACGACCAGGGTTCTGGCCCATCCCTATGGGGGAGATTATTTTTGACGAGATATCTTGCATGTTCGGCACCCTTTGGGTCGAGCAATGGTTCCTCATCGTCTGGACTCTCGGTACCTGTCTCGTTGAGCAACGGATCCTGATCGACAGCTTTTGATTTTATACGATCTGGGTCCACGTTCTTCATGTGTGGCGGGTATAGTGAGGCCCCCTCCCCGTTGTTCGAGAATTCAGTGAACTCGTAAAAGACACGCTTTTGTGCCAATGAGTTGAGTTTGCCTGGCGGCATACTCGCATGGATTTCCACGCCGTTATTTTCGAGGCTGGATGCGACACTGGCCCAGCACGCATTAGCATCAGCACTTGGACTTGCACCTCTTCTCGTTGCCGTTCAAAGACACAAGATCATTCGTGACTTACATCTTCTCGCAATGGGAAAAAGATTTAATCGCGCGAGACTGGTACTCCACAAGGGAGACATCCTGTACCTGGGGGCCGTGGCCTCGAAACTTCTCCTTGTCCCAGTCCTGAGTCCAAAAACTCAGCCGCTGTTCCGCCCTCGCCTCGCCGTGGTTCGAGAGGCCGCTCATTGTGTTCAACGTTCAACAAAAGGTTCTGATGTTCGTAGGTCCGAGTGGAAACAGAGTATGCTGCCGAGAGATGTTGTTCCTATCTGGCGTCAGATGAAAGTCCTTGGATCTCAATGACTCGACTACAAAGACCGAGGACTTCGCTCACCTTTAAACCCATCTCCTTCAAGGCCTCCCGCACCCTCTCACCCCTCTCCGCCAGCCTTTCCACTCTCGGGCGCCGAGTTCATCGCCAGATTGCCCAATTCACCCTTCCTCCTCCTGCTCTTCCCCCGAAACCCTCCATCGCCCGACGTTCCCATGCATGCGAGAAGTCTGACAGGTCGTGAGAAGGCCTTCTCGACCCCTCCCCTCCCCGTTTCTTTCATCACTGCCCGACCCAACCGGCAACTCAACGCGACTCTTCGACTTAACTTTCCTCTTTCAGAAGATCAGGCCCCCATACATCCAGCCTTGATCTCTTAAGCGTTGATCCTCGGTCCAGAGTGATGCTGATGATGCGCCTGAGCTCTCACGCTGTGAGGTTGAGTGGTGGATGGCAATCAATGCACCTCCTGATCACGGTGCCTCCCCCTCAGAAATGCGGGGCCATGCTCAATCCACACGTAAAGGACAGTCCGTCAAGAACCTGTCAACGGCGGAACAGCAGGCATGTCAGGAGTGGGGATCAAGTGAAATCAAGGCTGACCTCAGTGATGGGAGAGAAAGGGAAGAGAAAGGGAAAAGGATTGGAGAGATGTGAAGGGGATGGGGAGAAGGCAGCCGAGACAACCCCTCATCCCCCGCCCCTATGCATATCAACCACCACCCATCAAACCATCTCGCACCTCTCGCCTCGCACCTCACCAAAAGCCTTCATCTGATCGCCCATCCAGCTCGGGCAGACAGCCTCGGACCTTTCAGCTCCCGAAGACCCACAGACCAAGGTCCTCTCGACCTCAAGGAGCAAAGAGACCCAAGGCGTCCGAGACACCAATGCTCGTCGTCATCATCCTCGAGGCGCCGCTTGACTCCCACAAATCTGCAGTCGAACATCTGCACCCCCAATCGATCGTTGACCCAGACTTTGACCATGCATATGGACGGGCTCCATCTCCACACGAGGCTCTGATCGTAGAGCCGACCTGTGGCCATTTCGCTCCCTAATTCGCACCTGTACAGATCAATTGCAGCTGTCAGCGAAAAAAAAAGATGGGTAGCAGCTCACACGCGGGGCCGTTGCGGCCACACGCCCCCTCGTTTCCCCAGGAGCGGCATGTGGCTGAGGATGCGATTTGCTCGAGCGCATCCATCCTCGCTCACGGGGCAAATCGTGTAGAGAATCCAAATCAAATTACCCGGAGGCTCCTTGGGCACGAACTCGTGCTCGCATTGGTACATACAAAGACGCGCGTCTCGTCCTGGCGAGGCACGCACGAGGCTGAGGGGTGCTTCTGCATTGCTCCTTGTCAGCGAATCCATGGAATCATCCCCGTTCGAACGTGCGCACGAGCGTCCACATGCATTCTCTGATAGGAGTGGAGGCACCTACCGGCAACAACAGGATCTCCATGAGAGAACACCCTTCCCCAGAAATGGGCTGCAGCCTTGGTCGTGGTTCGCGGACAGCGGCGAGAGCGCAGAGGTAGATCCGTCCAAGCTCGGCATATTCCAAGCTGCAGTCGCATCACGGCTGCATTCTCTGCGCGCCCCTCCCACACCCCCCTTTACCCCACGGGGACTCGGGCCATCCCCTGCCATCCCGTAACGCCAACTCAAAGGCCTGTGTATGTTCGGAGTACCCTTTGCCGAAACCCGCCCCAGATTAATAATAGAGAAAACGATGCCCGAAACCCTGTACCCGAAACCCTGCACTCAAATCGACTCCCAAACTCCAAGCTTGCTCACGAACATTATAGGGAGAAACAAAATCGCTGGTAGACAAATAATAGCCGGAGAACCAGAATAACCCAAAAGAGGAAAGATACAAAAGCAGGCAATGAAAGAAAGAAAAGCGAGGAAAGAAAGAAAAGCAAGTAATAACTCCATGTGCTCCCTCTCAAAGGGAAAAAAAAAAGACAACAGCATTACACAAACGACACAAAAAAACGCCTCGGAAGCCCAGTGGTCTCCATGAGTGGGTATCATCTGCTTTGCATTCCTTTCCGTCGTGAAAAGTATCATCGTACGGTCATTATTGTCGTTGTCGTCGTCGTCATCATCATCATTATCGGCGTCGTCGTTCAGATCCCGTCGGTCTCGAACAGCTGCTCAACGGGATGCCAGCCCTCGAACTGGTCCGACGAGCCACAAGATTCATCACAATCTGGATCTCGGTGTCAGCCACGCCACGCATTCCCCGCATTCCTCTTGCCAAGATGGGGCCGAGTTACCTGATCCCTCATCCTCCACCTCGTCCACAATCAGAGGTTGCGTCGGACCCATCATCTCTGCACGAGCGGTTGTCAGCCATCTGAACCTCCGACATAAGACGCACGCCGCACCTACCGTGATATTGATCCACTCCCCGTCTGTGATGCTCCCGCAAATCTGGCCTTGGTTCCCTCGCGTAACATTGCTCGATGACGTGCAGGATGGTAGTCGCCGGTCCCCTTCGGATCGAGGCTCCGCGCTCGATGAATGACTGGCGCAGATGAGCTAGACACGCCTGGCCCACACCCAAAGCGACTCTGTGGGCATCGGCCCCGGACTGACTTTCCAACTCGTCAAAGGGTTCCCGCTCAACCTCGATGTCCAGGCATGAAAAAATTTCGCGCTCGAGCAATTGCACGGCTCGTGCCCGAATGCTGTCGTCCACGTTCGTGAGCAAGTGTGGTGCCCAGTGCGGGACAGTCGAGAGGCTGGCCCTGCGGACGATCTGCGCCATTTCCGGATGCTGTCCCCGGGGCCTCAGGGCGGCCGCGAAGAATCGTAGAAAAGCTTCGCTCTCCTCCGCATGTCGTAGGTACGGCGCCTGATTGCTCACGTGCCTCACGGTGAATATCGCTCGCTCGGGGCTCTGAGTTGTCTCGACATATCTGCCCCCGGCGAGTAGGAATGGAACCCTTGAGTGCCGTGTATCTGCCCCTTGTAGATTGAGCGGGATGATGCGGGCAACCTGTGTTTCCATCATCTCCCCCGTAGACACCAGCCGACCAACGATGGCAGTTGTAATTGTCGACGCCTGCTCTAGTCTAAGTATCTTCTCAACAAAGGGGTGGGCGTCTGGAGGCCCGGAGATCAATTTGACCTCCCCCGCGCTCCAGTTGAAGGGCGCGCGATCCGTCGCCAGGCGCTCTGACGGTGACTCACTGATGGTCTGCGGCTCGATGGCAGGTTGGAGCTGTTGCATGAGGTAATTGATCAGCAACAGGACTGGCCTGTACGTTGGGTTTTGGGGCGCGCCCGTCATTCGAAACATGTCCTCAAACGCTCTTATGGGATCCTGGGTGGAATTGGACTGGTCTGCGCCCGGGATGACGCTGATCGCCTTCGCCAAGTAATCGTTGGCCAGGAGTTGGGCAACCTCTCGATGACCAAGTTGGGCAAAATCGAGGAGCATGCCAAAGACCTGAGCCCATGAATCCACGAAGGGGTGATGGAGTTGCCAGACGTTATCGATCATCACCATGGTCGCCTCAAGAATCGACATATTGGGCGGATCTCGCTTCTCCGCCTTGATCCTCGTGATGCCCCGCTTTCTCGAAGTCTTCCCCCCTTGCTCCTCATCTTGGCCATTGGTGGTTCCCGCGCCTAGATCGGTCGATTGAGTTGGGTCATGCGTCGAGCTGTAAAGAAGAGGAAAGCTACTGGAGATCTTTTTGACGATCTTGATGAAAAGCTGTCGCGTGAACTGCCGGACGACCGGATTGCCATGGCGTTGAAGCATCGCTCGGAGTGAGCTCGGATACCGCCAGAAGAAAGAATGCACAGCCAGGGCTCTGTCCTCACGATTATCGATCGCCTGTCCGATCAGGTTGGACAACCATTCAAAGTGTGGCGTATCCCTGGTACGCGAGATGACCTGGTCAAGGTAGCTCAAGGCCATGTCCATCGCTTGCTGGCTTTCCATGAAAGACTGCCCCAGCGTCGCCTCCTGCTTGCCGGCGCTCCGTTGATGATAGGATGAGTTCTGATCACTACCCGAGAGGCCCAGGGCATGTATGAGGCAGTTCCCAACGAAGACGGCATGAGTAGGGTCGAACAAACAATGTCTCCTTAACAGGGTAAGTCTGTCTGTTGCGATTTGGGTCTTCATGCTCTCGGGGATGTCAACTTGGACGGGGCCTCCCGCTGTCGAAAGATCCACGCTCTGCTCTTCCGCTTTGATCGAAGAGACGCGTTGATAGAAGAGCATGTAAGCGCTGTGGTTTTTATTGATAGCTCGCTCGTCTGGCCCGCCAAACGTGATGTCCTTCATGAGCTCGGGATCCCACGGCGATACGTTCTCGTCGTTGAATTCGAGCCATCGCGGCTGGGACGCTGAGGAAGGGCGTTCTTTGATATATGAGTGGTAGTGACCAGAATCTGCGGTGCCTGAATGGACGAGAATGCCCACAAGCTCAAACATGTCTTCGACAGATCCGTTTGGGGAATTGCTGAGGTGTTCGATCGTGTATGGCCGCATGTTGATAGTCGAAGGGAATGAGAAATAATCGTCGATCTTGCTCCGCTCCTGAGTGGTCATGTTGAACTCGAATCGCTTGAGGTGGAAGATCAGATGGTCCGGAATCCGCTTCAAACATGTTCTTTCGTGGGACATCAGTTCGAGTTCTAGAAAAGAATAAAGAAAAAGGGGGAGAATCAAAAAAAACAAAAATTACCTCTTGATGGCATCACGGTGGTCATTGCAGTCCGAACAGAGCCATCTGTTTTCTAAGGTCGCAGGTTAGTTAGTCAGTTCAAAAAGGGGCTTTCAATTGTGACAAGGGTGGGAGTTCATTCAGCACTCACCGCCTTCGAGAAACTCTCCATCCACATAGGCCCGGAGACTTTCTTCCAAGCTCTTCTTGCCCTTGACGTCGCACTGAATCGCAGAGAACGGTTCCTGAGTCTCCGATATGTGGGTACACTGCCTCGACTTGATCTGCTGAACGAGCCCTCCGCCGTAGAATGCCCTGAGTCTTGATCTCTCGAATTCGGTCGGGCATTGGGATTCCCATCGATCGAACAGCAAGGAGTAGAACTCTCCAACATCCATCTGAACCTGGACGTCGATGGGTGTGCCCTCAAAAGTCATGATAGACGCAGCAAGAGGGGCGGTATCGAGAGAACGGCGGTAGCTCGCTTGCATGGAACCGAAGAGTCTCTGAGTTTGATGAAGAAGTTGTTGACTACCCGTTGGCCATTGAAGATTGATTGACATCATGAAGCTTCGGAACTGCGTGTTCATGAATAGCTGGGTGAGGAGAGCATTGAGGTAACAGGTGTTTTGGAGATTCCGCAAGCCCACGTAACGCGCAGGGCTTCTCAAGGCGTCCGTCCTAGAGAAATCGAAGGGAGGCTCGTGGGAGCACACCTCCTCTCCTGCATGATGATCATTGGTAAGAGACTCGGAGACAAAAGGGGATTGGGATCTTGGACGCTGCTTACCGTCCTCCGGGTTCGAGTATGGCACGAGAGATTGGAGGTTGACCACCAGTGAGTTGAACCTTTCTTTGTCGTGCCTCACAAGCCGAAGGATCAAATCGCAGAGTTCTTTGCGCGTATCCGAGCTGAGGAGCATCTTTGGCACCGTGCCTGCGGTAGCCGGGTTTTTCTCTTGTCCCGGCCGGGGAAAGAGGAAACGCCAGTAGAGAATCTCGGCAATTTTCCTGACTTGGGTGTCAGCGTCTTGGGCATGTCGAAACCTTTGAGACTGCAATCTTTGACTCACGGATCTGGTTGATTGTCGAGATGAAGAGACTCGGCCATGTCTTTGCACATCAACATGATCGAGATGAGACCCCTTGCGACAAGATCAAGAGACTCGGGGTCATCGAATTCCTTTTTGTCATGGTCAGTAAAGGCACACAATCCTCTCGAGAGCCAGCATCTCAATCGTTTCCTTACCTCGGTAGAGGTGTGGTGTAGCAGGAGATTCGTCGTAGTAGCTGCCAGGTCGTCGTAAATTTCCAGGTCCACTTGGAAGATTTCTGCGATGCCGAATGAGACAGTCTCGAGCAGACAGAAGAATTCTGAGCATTGTTGGGGAAACTTCGTGGTCTCGTCCAGGAGGCTCGACAGCGTTTTCCAGACGAAGGCTGTCAACGAGAATGGTGGCAGCGCTGGTGTGCCCTCGCCATCGTGGGATTCTGCTTGTTCTTTGATATTCTGGCTGATCGCATGCCATAGTCGTGTCGTGCACATGGAACGGACCGGCCCCCTTTCATCAAACAGCAAAATGCGGCCGATGAAAAGTCGAAATGAGGGGTGAGTGAAGAGCTTTGTCCAGAAGAGTTCATCCTCCAGAGCCAGGCGCAGGATTGTCGCGAGAGTATCAGTCAAGAGCAAGGACCCCTTCTCATCAGGCATGTCGAGAGCACTGAAGATGAACGATATCAATCGCTCTGGTGCGGGAAATTCGAGTCTATCGCGGATCCGCGAGTAGGATGGATCTACTCCAATGTGAGCGAGTGACCGATTCACAAGGCCAAAGGAATCATTCTTACCCAAGAGAAGCTTCATCAGCATCTGAATCAAAGAGTCCAGAATATCCACCTGCAACTGAGCCTCGGTGTCCGGTACCAGGTCCATATCCGAGATAGCGTGCACAATCAGCTCAAAGGCCTTCCTCGCTGTCGCGTCGTATGACGTGAGGGAGAATGCTCGGTACACGTTGCCGTCCGATCCTCGCGGCCGAGTGGCCTCCAGGAGGTCCGTCAAGGCGTGCATAGCGTAAAGCGTCTTGAATGGCTCGCCTGAGATGAAGATCTCCGAGTAGCTTGTCGTGGGTTTATCAATTCGATCCATGGCGCGGCAGTCCGCAGGAAGCATTATCAGAAACTTGTAGACCTGCGCGGATAGATCAGTCAGAAATATCTTCTCATTCGACAGCGCGGCGGTTCGACGACATACCTCTTCCGCGATCTTGTCATCTGCGCTCATGTAGCGCCAGAGATCATCGATGCGGGACAGGAGCTCGATTTCGACGAACGAGGATCCTGGCTTGATCCAGGCTACGGGGGAATGGCTCCTCCGCGCCGGCTGGACCGTGATCAACCCTTCGGTGAGGCCCAGGTCCTCGAGAGACTCAGACATTTGGACTCCCGAGAGCAGCAAAGGGCGGCCGCGGAAGAAAAGCCGGGAAACATCGAACCCCGACTCTTGTCTCAGTTTCTCAAGGAGAGATTTGCCCGTGTTGAGGACGCCAATGTGTAGGGGCTTGACTATCGACACGAATGTCCCCTGGAAGCATCGGTATTCGAGATTTGCCGGGGGCCCATCGATTTGGAAGGGCTGGTGAGACGTGGACGACCTCGGATCGGGGGATGAGAAGCGTTCACTGGAGTGATGAGCTTCCAAAAGACGGCTCAGGAAGTTCAGGGTTCGGTAGAAGATGCGCTCTTGCTCGAGGATTTCCTTATCCGTCAGGGAAATCACCATTCGTTCGTCCTCGCTGTTGGTGTTGGTGACTCCGTCGGTGGCGGCTCTGAGTTGGTCTGCCGCGGACGTGATCTGCTGCAGACATCTGTCGATCAGTGATGCATGGACGTCCTGGGCCCGATGCACGCTGCAGGACAAGATGCTGGAGCTCTCGAGATAGACGTCCGTCGCCAGGATATCGATGGCCCCGTCGGCGAGGGATGCGTCGTCGGCTTCAAGAATGATCCGCCACAAGCCCTTGATAGCGCTGTGGTTTACGAATCCCTCAGGTTCAAGTGGGCACTCGTTTTCTTCTTGGCCTCCCTCGGCATCTGCGTGACTGCCGGTGGCTTCAGAGGCTTCGGGGTTGTTCCCGTTTGGGGTGTCCCGTTCCTCCTTTCCGTCCCCGACCAGTTCCAGGACCCGTGTTTTGATGATCTCGAGCATTTCTTTGCAAAAGCATCGGGGCGGAATGCGGTCGATGTGTAGTGACGTGCACATGTCGAGGTAAGGGTTTCGACGTTGCTTGTCCTGGCCAGCAATTTGGCGAATCATCTGCCACCCGACCTGATGGTCGTCCGGGCAAGCAGAGAGCTCGCCGACAAGGTGATCCCAGAGGTTGACACCGAGGTCGTTGGTGATGGCTTCCGGATTGAACTGAATCAGCATGAGAATAAATTGTCTTCTTGGGAGATTTGCGTCGCCCGAGATGACGGCCGGGGAGCTTGCTCCCCGTCCCATCCTGACCGCGTGCCTGATTTCCTCGAGAAGAAGCCTCGCCAGATCGTGTTGCTGAACGAGGTCCCTCATCCCAGCGGCGACATCTGTCTGGATGGCCAAGCAAAGACACCACAGGCTCCCAAGAGTCGTGGGCGACTTGGCAGCCAGATCCCGGATGCAGTCCTGGAGGATAAGCCGACGGGTCTCGCCATTCAATCCAACAGCGAAGAGCCTGCTGAGTTGCTGCTTTGCGGTACAATGCCTTTCGGTATCAGTGAGTTGGGATCCCCGTGGAGGGATGGACAACTCCCTGAGCATCCGGAGGACGAGAGTGAAGTAGGGGTAACCGATCGCTCGTCGATTCGTTTCGGCTCGCTTGCACATGATGGCGTGAACGTGGTCCCAGAGCCCCCTCAGCGGCTGAGTCATGTCCTTCAGCGGCAGACGCTGAAAGTTTGCGCAGATGCCCGACAGATCGGCATCGTGGAAGAGGTCTAGGATTGGCGCGATCGTACGGGACAAGGCCTCCGCAACTTGCAGGTTCTGGGCATCCGACATGCCCAGCCATAAGCGGCGACTGTGTTCCTGGGAGAAGTGCCTCGTCGCCACCGCAAAGCCCACGATATTGCCGCATCGAGCGATTATCTCGGCATGGCAATTGGGGCTGAGTATGTAGTCCATCAACCCGAGCCCGACGAGGCATGAGCCGAGGTGGCGCAGGAAGACGGCCTCCTGTTGGTCCTGCGTTGAGTTCAGACGCTGGAATAGTTGAAGCAGGTCGCCGCAGAGATCGCCGGCCGCCGTGATACGAAGCTGCATCTGGCCCTGTCGAATGAGTTGTGACCATAAGTGCAGTTTCCAGCCCCATGAAACGGCCTCTACCGTGAATCTTGGATCGATTGAGGGATGCTCCTGGCGGTGTTGCCTCTTCACGTTGTCGGCTTCGGGATGGTCGCCTTGGAGACAGTACTGCAGCATGGCGGCCAGGCCGTGAACAGCTCGAGATGTGCTCTCGCTGTCTATGTGAGTTCCCTGCTCCACGGCCAATGCGACGAATGAGGTTGACAGGTTCTTCCAGAGATCATGGCCAGCACTGAGTTCTCGCTTCAGGTGCAGGACGCCATTCTGTCCGCCTGCCTGTATGAGCCGGCAGGTGCTTCCCAGCCGCACGGCGAGCACGGAGACGATTGCGGGAATGTTAGCAGCGGTCTTTGGGAATACTTCGACGACTTGGAGGACGCTCATGGACAAAATTCCGAGGTTTTCGACGCTCAGCTCTGGTCGCCCCCTGAGCCGATTCAACAAGTAGGTCGAACGATCTCCTACGTTACAGGCATGGACCGGAGATCCAAAGGCCCCGTCCATGATGACTTGCCTGTAGAAGATGTTGAAGTATGGTATCGACAAGAGCTGAGGGATCCCCTCGACGTGAAAGTGCGGTCCGCCGGTTCTCCACATGCCGATGGCGGTGTTGTCAAGGAGCGAGAAGTAGGCAATGAGGTCGACCAAGAGAAAGAAGAATTCTTGGAGTTCGTCCTCTCGCGCTCTGTCTTGGGTCAGCATGGGCGATTGACAACATATGTAGTATGTAGATCGAGGCCTGGTGTGCAGTCACGTAAAGGTCAAAGGGGATTCATAAGATACGTACCTCTTGTGCTTCGAGAGATCCTGGTAGACATCCTGAAGGGCCAACAAAACGGAATACTGCGCTTCGTCGGGGACATGACGAGATTCTTGAAACAAGCGATTGGCAGTGTTGAGGAAATTCCTGAGCCACGCGGCGATACTACTGATGAGAACGCCGTCGCAAGGGTCTTCCATAGGCACACATACGTCAGTCTCGCAAGGAGTCTTGAGGGAGACGGAATGTGAAAGCTCGAGGTCTGAGAAATACTCACCTGTGGTCAAGGACTGACGCAGGCGTGCCAAGACGCCAAGCGGGGTATCACCGTCGAAAAAGAAAGGAAAATGGTAGAAGACTTCCTGGAGGGAAGACTCGCGTTGAGGATTGGCACGTCCGACGCTGCGAGCGTCGACAGCCGGCCCGAGACAGCGGTTGCTGTTTGGCCTGACGGAACCGGGGCGCCGCGGTTGCGGGTTCTGGGTGCACTCGGCCAGTGTCCAGACTTGTTCAAAGGTCAGGTCCGGCTGCTCGACGCTATTTCTTATCTGGCAAACGCCCCTTTTCCTAGTTTCAGACGACGAAGACGACGACGACGACGACGACGACGACGACGACGACGGCCCTGTGTGGGTGGTCCCGGAGGGCCTCGAAGGGCAATCGTCTCTCGGTGAGTTCCGGAGATTGATGGTGACATGGCTCGATGTCGCGCGGCCGTTTGAAGATGACCTAGAGTTTGGCGGGCAGTGCGGAGGCTGCGCGTGCTGAGGGTGCTGAGGGTGCTGGCCCGATGGCGGGTGAGAGTCGCAGGCTTGCATTTGTTGGTCAGAAATACCCCAAGCCGGGAGCATCCCGTTGGCTGCAGCTGAAGGGGGGTGTTCGAACGCCATTGGGGCGGCCGAGGCAAAGGGCGAGCTCGAGGAAGACAAACCGGTTGAGGGCGTCGTGGAGTTGGATGTTCTCCGGCGCTTGCGCGAAGAGCCGTCGTCGTCTTCCTCCTCGTCGAAGGGTTTCGGCCGGGTCAGACCTGGCTCAGGAAGTTTGTCGGGATACGGGCAATTGGACGAGGCGCCCCGTAAGTCCATCGCGCGAGCTGGTGGGGCGGAGAGTGCGCGGGGGGAAGTTTGAGGTGCGAAGACGTCGAGACGTCGTGAGGGCCGTCTACACGGCAGCTATGAAGACTGATCATGCGTGATTAGTATGAAGATGACAGGCTGAGTGCTTGTGAGTTTCGGAAAGTGACGGGTCGAAGGCGATCAGGTGGAGCGGGAAGGAGAATTGAGCAGCAGCAGGGGCGAGAAGATGTATGTATGTAAATGGGAGGCGGCCGCCGATGGACGGGACGGGGCTTTGAAGATGGCGGCAGCGTGAGACGACAGCACGTGTCGCGCCCGCCCCCCCTTTCTTCCCCCGGTGTGGGTTCCGCGACGAGCACGAAGATAGAACTCGTAATCATTGATGACCTCGCTGGGAAAAGGGCAGGCATTGGCCTGCAGCATGTGTGATATTGAGGGATCAATCACCCACCTCGGTGACGGACCGGATCTGATAACGCGGTACGCTCGCGTATCGCGCTGGAGAACGCTGTAGTAAGTACTCGTTGATGAGTACCTACGGAGTACTGAGTACGGGGTACTCGATGCTAGGATGGAACAAGAAGTTGTTAGCACAGCATTGATCAATGTATGGGGATGGATCACCTCCGAACGGAAGCCCCCGCAGCCGTAGCAGGGGCCCGCAGATGAGGTTGGGGGATCCCTGGACAGCCCTGTCGGAATTGTGAGGTCCCTCCATCTCTCTTTCCTGCTTGCGTAGATGGCTGATCTAGAAGCGGGAGAAAGAGGGGAAGGGGGGGGGGATTCAGTACGGTCCCGGGGGCCGGGCCGAGTACTAGTGATGAGATCGGGAGGGGGGGAGGCGTATGTACATACCTACTAGTAATGAAAGCTGTCAAGCTGGAAGCCGGTGGCGTGCGGGAACGGGCGATGCAATGAGGAATGTCGGTGCCTTATGCTGGGCTCGGGCCGCTGAGACAAGAGGGGTAGGTACTGGATCTGGTGTATGGATTGTTCTCCCGGAGAGGGCGGATCGGCGCGGGAGGGATGACGCTGCAAGACGTAGCACCTATGATGATGTACTAATGTGCCTGGATTCGAGTTAGCGCTTGTACTATGATCTGTACTACTGCTAGTAGTAGTAGAGGTAGTAAGGTTGATCAAATCAATCCATCTGGGGTCCCTCTGAGTCCAGCTCTGGCCGAGGGCCCAGGTGCCTGGATTGGTGCTGCGGCAGCTCGCACTACTACCTGTAACACTGCTGTATTAATTGAAGTATGTATGTACATACCTGGAGAGCACTGGAGCGTGGAGGTCTCTGGCTATAGTGGTAGTAGTAGTATCAGTCGTCCGACTGTGGACGGTGCTCGTACTCCCGGGTTGTATGTATGGATTGATGGGATGGGACGTGCTCAATAAGGGTCGATGCACGACAGACCACGGGCCCTGGCAAGGCAGGACAAGGGGTGACGAAGCGCGATCTGCGGGACCGGGGACTGGCTGGGGTCTCCTCGATCCAATGTTTCGCCTGGGCGGGGTTCTTTTCTTTTGTCCCCCCCCACCAAATGCCGCTGCTGATACTGCTGCTGCTGCTGCTGCTGCTGCTGCTGCTGCTGCTGCTGCTGCTGGGGCTGCTGGATGCTGGGGCTGAATAATGCTGCTGGGGCTGTCAGCGACTGGACTCGGCAGGAAGAAGCACGGGCGTGCTGGGATGCGGGAAGATGGTGGATTGATTGATGTGACACGGAGCGATCTAGTATCAATCTGCCAACTGCAATTCGGATGATGGCAGCCAGCTTGTGTGCATACATACCTTGCAGGGAGAAGCAGAGCCTCTGGAGATGTCTGGAAGACGATGCTGAAGAGTGATTGATTGATTGATTGATTGCTGATTTCCTTCCCCAGGCCTGATGAACCTCGTAGTGCAAATAAATGCTGATGGGAGATATATGTACTCGTGCGCAAAGACAAACGATGCGTCGGGCGACGTTTGAGCAAGGGTGGAGGAAGATTGAAGTCGGTTGGATGTTGACGGTGGTGGAGATGGAGATGGAGGTTGAAGGAGGTGGAGGAGGTGGAGGTTTGAAGGAGGTTTGATGAATTGATCAATACTACCTGGTACAGGTACTAGTACTGAGGAAGTAGTAGTACCTCCTACCTTGTATCAATCAATACCTGAAGCAGCGAGTCTGGGCTGAAGCTGCATGTGCCAGTTCGAGCTCGACTTACCCTGAAGCGAGTTTTGAGGGTCTTGACGTGTGGATGTTGAAGGGGTTGAGACGGGATTGGGGGGTGATTCTTGATGGAGTTGAAATTAAATGGATTGATTGATGGATTGATGGTGATTTGCTTTGGTTGACGATGGCCGATTTCAGCGGTCACCGCCTGTGGTCAGTAGCACTGATCTTTATCCACTGAGTAGGCACTCACTATAATATTGGTTGATTGATTGATTAATTGATTGATTGATGAATCTTGTAGGCACAGCAAGTCGACGTGGACAAAGGTCAGGGATTGCAGACAATAGAGTAGTGAAAGTAGTAGTAGTAGCAGTGATACTAGTAGTAGAATCGGGAGAAACGGAGAGAAACAGACAACGAACCCTGTTTAAAAGGAGGAAAGAAAATAAAAGGGCTTTCCCTCCGACCAGAGCAATAGAGCGTCTTTATATGCCTTCTCTAGTAGGGCAGCCCGGTGCGTCCTAACTTAGTGGGGGAAGCCGTTCTGTTAAGAATAAAACAGAGAGAGAGAGAGAGAGAGAGAGAGAGAGAGAGAGAGAGAGAGAGAGAGAGAGAGAGAGAAGAGGGGGGGCCCGGGAAGAGAGGAAGACGCGGAGGTGACGAAGCCGTCAGTCATTTATCCACATTCTAGACTAGACCAAAGCTCATCGACGGGTGCTCAAATTGTCCACCATACAGGTAGAGGTAGCCGTGATACTAGTAGTAGTAGTAGAAGTAGTAGTGCTCTGCCTCTTAGTATCTTGGAAGACCTTGCTGAACACCCATTCATCTTCCACAGCGCCAGCCGGGCGACGAACTGGTGGGGTGGATTTTGGTGTATTCGGTGCATACGACCCGTCATCCGGATTCGAGAGTTGCGTCAGGTTGTGCGGCTCAACGATCAAACGGATCAAGGCTTGATATCGTTTGGTCTTTGCCACGATTCAATCTCTTAAATTCGGCCATCCCTTTTGCTTTCAGTCTCCAGCTCAGACTTGTCGGCCATGGTCCCTTGACATCTGGCAATTTAGTACTGCTCTACTAAATACATCAATAGTATTGATATCATCAATGTTATCTGTGTTCACGGACACCCCCAAGCACCTACCCTGCAGCAAGCGCAGCCGAATTCGACGGCATGGGCGATTCGTATTCGCCAAGTTTGCGGCCATGATGCTGCGTACATATGGACATACCCTGAAGGCAGGTGCGGACGATCGACCAGGGCAGCTACGACTGGAGGTTAGAGGTACAGGTACTCTAGGCTCAACGTAGTATAGTACTAAGGAGGTAGGCCAGGACAATGCATTGACGGGTGGCAACTGCCGGCGTCGATCTCTCCCGATCCTGCCCCACCACGCCCTGATCGGCAGGAGGTGTGGTGGGGTCGTGCCTGCGCCCCTGGTACGAGTACTCCCCAACCTTGGACCCCAACCTTGGATAGGATGAGTCATTTCACTGACCGTCAAGCCTCAGCCGCTCAGCCACGCAAGCCTTGGCGGGACAGGCTACGGAGAACTGACTGTGGCGCATGAGCAGAGACCAGGGGAAATCTTCATGCTCAGAGATGGATCGACTTCCATGCCAACCCTCTCACAGAGACCGAGTCCAGTTCATCACTGCAATTTTTGGGCCGCCACCCTGCGGCTGGTTGCCGTGCTCCCACCAAAATCCCATCATAATCCCATCAAGATCCCATCAGAATCACAATCTGTCGCACCTCGACGTCACGGAAAGAAAAAAAAAAAAATGTCCTCGCAGAACCAGGCAGCCGGTCGCAAGCGGCTCGTCCACCACCTCGACACCCCCTTCTCCACCACGTCATGGTAAGCCTCGCCAGAGCCGGCCGGCCTCCTTTGCATTCGTCTCGCCGCAGTCTGATCTCACTTCCACATAGGCCCGACATCACTCTGGATGACCAGGACGCAATCCTCGAGCTCCTCTGCAGGTAAGAACCAAAATCTCCCAGCTGTTCAGGTATCAGCATCTCCCCCCAGTTCGTTCCCCCTTTGCCTCCCCCCCCAACCCTTTTCTTTTCTTTTCTCTTCCTTCCCCCCTTCCATCTGAAGATCCATACACACAGAGGATTCATGCAAGTAGTATCCTATTCGCACACCCACATACACAAAGACCAGTAATCTTCCGCTGACATGGCAATAGCTTCTTAAGCCCCCTCGGCCAGCACCGCAGACTGCTGCCCGCCCCATCCAAGGGCAAACGAGCAGCAAGACGCGGCAGGAAAGCCGCCGCGGGAGGGTCCTCTGCCCCCGGCAAGCCCGCCCCCGGCGTCCCTCCTCAGCCCAAGCCAGAGCTGGACTCCAGCATCGACGTCGGCTTCAACTCCATCACCCGCAACCTGCAAGCGCAGGCCTCTCCCCCCGCGAGCTCATCTCCCACGGACGCGGGCACAGACGCGGCTGCCGCCCCGCCCTACTCGATGGTGTTCGTGGCCCGCGGCAACCAGTCCTCCGCCTTCCACTGCCATTTCCCGCAGATGGTCGGCGCGGCGTCGCAGAGGAGCCCGGCCGGCGAGAAGACGCGCCTCGTCGGGTTCTCGAGGCCCTGCTCCGATCGGCTCAGCTCCGTCCTCGGCGTCCCCAGGGTCTCGTCCGTGGCCGTCAGGAGGACCGCGCCGGGAGCACAGGCGCTGCTGGCCTTTGTCGAGCAGAAGGTGGCCCCCGTGCGTGTGCCTTGGATGGGCGAGGGCGAGGGCGGCGGGACCGTCGAGTACTGCCCTACGCAGATCAGCTCGACGGAGACGACTGTCGGGGCCAAGCGGGTGAGGCAATCCTGAGCAGCAGTGACGTGGGGCGTCGCGAGCCATCATCGCTACAGTGTGTAGTAGTTAGGCAGTGATGGTAGTGATAGCTCTAGGGGCACACCGCGCCTTGGCCTGGACCTGAAAAACATCCGGGGCATCCAGGTAGATCTGTAGTCAGGCTAACTTTGGATTCACGACATGCCGCATCATCGATGTGGAATGGATTGATCCATCTTTTTTGGTGGCAGGCCATGAACTCCCAGCATGATTGGGTTCTGTTCATCTCCGATTTCAGCCCACTTTGGGTCCTCTCGGTCCTCACGTTGACCTAACATCACCCCCTTGAAAATCAGCAGGCTCAATCAAGAGGGGACCTGACGGACCATTCCTAAATTCATCATGATGAATGACCAGAGGATCCTCCTCATCAAGGCCGTAGATGATCAAATCAATTCATCGACCAAGATGTCCATGTTTCCCCTGAAACGGCATCTCGTAATCGAGAGGGCAAGTGCGTCTCTGCACACGTATTGACGCTCCTTCCGTCCATCCATCCATGAAGTCGGTCTGTTTCGATATTCTTCTAAGCGAGTCTCGAGATGGAATCAAAGCCTTGATCTCGCTGCAACGAGGCATCAACACATCATTGCAATTGATGTCAAGACAGTCTGATCGTCCAGAGCTTTCAATAATCTACATCAGCAGCCAAATGGCGGGATATCGATGCGTCTGCACAGAAGGCAATGAACTCGACCAAACATGACCTGGCAGTCCCAGGAATTCTGCATGAATCCGAGCGAGGTAATGACTGACGTACTACGTATTAAGTTGGTGGCCTGGCATTCACCAAGTCGTATGCATTTAAGAGGTGTATGCCCCCCAACTTACGGGATTGATGGACTCAACTTGATTGCTGGACAATTCTCCTCCTCGCTCAACCCATCCACTCCATCCAAACCACCACACCATCCACGCCATCGTCATCAGCGTCATCAACGTCATGCACTAGCAATTCTTGCCTTGATTTTCCAGTCTCCTGACCCTTCGTATTCGCAATTGTGTGCCGCCCCTTCTGTGGCATCGACGCCAGAACCCCAAAGTCAGCGTCGTCCCCCCC
>NIGB01000003.1:801457-811570 GCA_003055145.1 Escovopsis weberi | reverse complement strand
GGCCGCCCCCCCCCCCCCCCCCCCCTTGGGAATCTCCACCCCTCCATTGGAATACGAACAGTATCCAAACAACATCCCCGCCATGAGTGGCTACAATGACCCCCAAAAGCTGAAAGACGCCCTCGAGCTCGCAAAGAGTTTCTCGGCTCGCAACGGCGGATCTAAGACATCAGACAAAGCGGCAGGCCACGCGAATCCCCCCCGCGCGTCACGCGCCCCTCGAGGTAAACACCCGCCCCCGCCTCCAGTCCTCTTCTGAATGATGCTCACAAATCCCACTCTTCCTGGGCAGTGGACCATCCAGAGCCATTCCATGAGCCCGGGCTTGCAGAGCCCGTCAGGGCCCCGCCGCCGCCGCCCAGTCAGCGCAACTACGCTGGTTCGACAAGCTTCACAGGCCTGCGTCGAGGCGCAAGCGGCCGCACAGCCATCGGCACTTCCGGGCTGGACTTTCTCCGTCGACAGGACCAGCCAGGTGCTCAGCTCCCAGCACAAGGTGCTCCTCCCTTGTGTTTCCAATCTTCCAGTCTCCTAGTCTTTCGCTCGAGTCCACGCTGACTGATAGGAATAGGGGCAGCGGCAGAAGCGCGTACCACATTCAAGGCAAATACGAGCCGACACGACCCAACTGGTATCCCTCACACTACTCATGTTGAAGTAACGCACAGCCCAAACGCAGCGTCGAGAGCAGCCTCGCGGGCCTTCACGGCATCAAGCCTCGTCATCTTCCGGCCAGAGCACATCCAACGATCCCAGGGTCCCAGCAATGGCACGTTCCCCATGGACGCAGAGCCAGGCGATAAGCCGGCCAACATCCTGGATACTTTCTTCGCCCTCGTGGATAAGAAGCCGCACGCGGGACAGGCGCTTTAGGGAGATGCCGCCCGCCCCCTGAGTACTGAGGGGACCAGTGCCCCGACGCACGGAGATATTGATGTGTGCGCGCCCAGAGGCACTGGAGGCCACACAGCCCAAGGTACGTGTGTTGGCGGACCTGGTTTCCGAAAGCATGGATTGGCGTCCGCTGATGAGTCAAGTTCGGCGGGTGGAACACGGGCTGGGAAATGGTGGTGGCGACAGACTCAAAAAGGTCAATACCGGACGGGGACAGGGATCCGCGACGATCGGCGTGATCCGGGGCAAGAGACCGGAGCCTGGCGTCTGCACGCCGCCGATCAGCGAGGCCCTTTGCGCAAGGTTGAACCAGCTCGGCATTGCGAGGAGACCAGAATCTCAAAGCACGGAAGGTAGGGGATATGAGCGATAGATGGGATGGCCGTTCGGTGACAGATAGGGGGCATGATATCATGATATATGGACGAGAGCTGTTCAGTCGGATATGGCTGCGCGTTGCTTAGCTTGATCAGGTACGAAATCATTGCAGAATCCCCCCCCCCCCATGTAGATGTCACGGCTGTGATGATGGGGCTACCGCATGGTACCTGTGAGGATAATCATGAGTAAGTCGACTAGTAGTAGATGATATTTTGGACAACCCTGTTTGGCTACGCCCCTGCCCCCGAGCGGAAAGACAACTGAAATCGGCTATAATATATGAACTCCTCGAATCCACCTGTCCCCATCCACATCACCCGGACAGCCCCTTCTCGAGCAGCTTGACGCCCTCGCGCACCTTGGGCGAGAAGTGCCTCCGCAGCAGCTCGCCCTCCCACACCGTGGCCGCGAACGGGTTCGCGCCCTCGACGGTGTCGCTCAGCGCGTTGAAGCGGCCGTCGCCCTTGCGCTCCTCCGTGTTCCACAGCGCGCCGATCTTGCGCCCGTGCGTGGCGGCGACGTCGCCGAGCAGCGCGAGCACGGCCTGGCACGACTTCTCGGGCAGCTGCAGCGCGGCGGACATGAGCTGCTTGCTGAAGGCGGCGAGGCGCAGGGGCGGCACGCTGCGGATGTTCCAGGGGGGCAGGAGGACGGCGGTGAGGGAGCGGATGAGGAGCACCGTCGTGGTCTGGACGTTGATCTTGGAGGCGGCGGGTCCGTTCACATTGTTGCTGTTGTTGTTGTGGAGGCGCGCGCGGGCCGCGAGGCGCGTCGTCTCGAGGTCCGCGTGCACGGCGAGAGAGAGCAGCGAGGTGTAGAGGCTGGTGGTGAAGAAGGTCAGGTCGAGGTGCAGCTGGTTGCGCGAGTTGTGGGCGTCCTGGCCCTCGAGCAGGGCGAAGGCGGTGACGGTGCAGAGGAGGGCCTCGCGGGTGAGGTTGCGCACGGTGTCTTGGGGCTCGTCGTCGTCGTCGTCGGCGTCGGCGTCGGCGTCGGCGTCGTCGGCATTGTCGGCGTCGGTGGCATCGGCAGCGCCGTTGTCTCTGCTCGGGCGCTGCTCATCCTGCGCCACGTCGGCGTCGAGCTCGTCGTCCGCGCGGCGGATCAGGTCCTTGAGCGCCTCGAGCAGGTCGCCGAAGAAGTCCTGGTTGATGAGGTGCGCGTACTTGGCGAGCCCCTCGAGGACGGCGCCCATGAGGTGCGGCGCGCGCGCCTTGAGGACGCGGAAGTAGGTGGCGAAGACGAGCTTGAGCGTCTCGCTCTGCATGCGGTCGCGCTCCTCGTGGCTGACCATGGCGTCGGCGGCGGCCATGTCCTTGTCGAGCGACCGCTGCTCCTTGAGCGCCTTGCGCTCCCGCTTGGTCCGGAACTCCTTCTTGTTGCTCTTCCTGGCCTGGCTGCCGCCGCCGCCGCCGCCGCTCTCGGGCTTGTCGACCGCGTCGCGCGAGGCCTTGCCCGAGAACTCGGACAGCAGGCGCAGGCTGAGGAAGAGGTTGAGCACGCCCTCGTCGACCTCGTAGTCCCGCGCCTTCATCATCTTGGACAGCAGCGACACCGCCTCGAGCGACGGCCGGCCCTCCTCGTCGTCGCGGAACAGCGTCTCCAGCGCGCCGAGGCACTGGGCGCCGTCCCTCGCCATCCTGCGCCTGCTCAGCTTGCTCACGATGATCTTGATCAGGTCCGAGCGGAAGTTGAAGTGGGGCACCGACGTGACGAGCGTGCAGGCGCACGTAATCGCCACGTCCGAGAGGCTCTGCCCGCGCCGGCCCCGCAGCGGCTTCGTCTCCGCCTTGGTGCACCGCGCCAGCTCCTTGATGTAGTTCTGGTACCCCGAGACCAGCGCCTGCTCGAACTGCCGCAGCGTGCGCACCTCCTTGGACAGCTTCTCCTTGGGCCCGTCCTCCGTCGCCGGCCGGATCCGGTACCCGGGGATGATGTCCTTGTAGACGGACATTTGCGTGAGGAGCGCGAGCACCCGGATCGCGGGTACCTTGGAGTCGCCGATCTCGGCGAGCCTCTTGAGCGATCCGACGTGCTCCTCGGGGTTCTCGTTCAGCTGCGTCGCGAGCTTCGCCAGCTCCTCCTGCGCTTCCCGGATCTGCTGGGCCTCGGGGACCTTGGGCGCCTCCTCGACCTCCTCCGCTTCATCGTCGTCGCCGTCGCCGTCATCGTCCTCGCGGCCCTCGAGCCATTCCTCGTCGCTCTCGATTGATTCCGCGTCGTCCAGGTCCTTCCCTTCCTCGTCCAGGCCCTTGAGAATCTCTAGCCGGCCGTCTGCGGTCTTGATGGGCAGTTTTGTGCTCTCCTTCTTCTCCTTCTTCTTGTCCTTCTTGCGGCGGATGGCGTAGTCCTGCTCGAGATCCCAGTTCGCCGCCGATTTGAAGAAGGCCTTCTGCGCCCTCCTCGACGTGGATGATGGCGCCTCGTCGTCGGAACCCTCGTGGTCCAGCTTTCTCCTCTTCGACCCGCTGTTGGCCATTTTGCTCTGCTTTTTCTCCGCGACTCCAAACGCTCGAATAGATAGAATTAGCAAAATTATTCAATCAAAGGGAAGATGACAGTCAAGGAGGCTCGAGGTTCGCATCGACAGAATGAAGAGCGCAATGTAGGAAGAAGTTGGATGCAGGTTTTGCCTCGAGCCAATCACGCGCCTTGAATCCCCGCTCACCGCCAAAATTTCCGCACTTTCTGCCGTTTTTTTTTCTCCTCTAAAAAAAAGCGTAGCGACAGCGCGAGTCCGCCTTTCGATTTATTGCCAGCCCATCCGCGACTTGTCGAGTTGTCGATCTTCAAATCAGCTCATCGCCGTCACGGACAGAAGCATCAAAATGGGCTTTACGAAACCCCCCGTTCAGGCCCTCAAAGCCTCCAACAAGCTCAAGCGACAGGAGCTCTTCGTCGCGCACAAGAAGGCCTCGGGCAAGGAGCGCAGAGAAGAGCGTCACCGCCGCAGAAAGGAAGAGAGCAGGGACCCGACGCTCAAGGCCGCGCGCCTGTCCAAGAACATCACCAGGACCCTCGACCAGAAGCGCGTGTGGGACGATGTCGACGACGACAGCCTCGGCGCCGTGGTGGACCTCGAGAAGCTGAAGCGCCGGCGCATCGAGCAGGCCGAGGCCGAGGAGCGGGCGGCGCTGGAGGCCGCCCAGGCCGAGGACGAGAACAACGACGACGACGCTGATGATAACGACGACGACGACGACGACGACGACAGCATGCTCGGCTCCGACTCAGAGGTCGACGAGGAGAAGCGCCAGGCCGCCCTGGAGAAGCAGAGGGAGAAGCGCGCGCGGCGGGAGCCCAGCATCGCGCCCTCGACGACGAGCACGAACCTCGACCTCACCCCGTCCTCCCTCGCGCTCAAATTCCCCTCCCTCTTCAGCGACGACGCCGCGCCGCCCCCGGAGCCCAAGATCCTCGTCACCACGTCCCTCAACTCGACGCTCCACGACGAGGCCCAGATCCTCTGCACGCTCTTCCCCAACAGCCACTACATCCCCCGCTCCTCGCACCGCTACGGGCACAAGTACTCGCTGCGCGACATCTGCAAGTTCTCCGCAAACAAGGAGTACACCGCCGTCGTGCTGCTCAAGG
This sequence comes from Escovopsis weberi, assembly GCA_003055145.1. Classification (NCBI taxonomy): domain Eukaryota; kingdom Fungi; phylum Ascomycota; class Sordariomycetes; order Hypocreales; family Hypocreaceae; genus Escovopsis; species Escovopsis weberi. The sequence continues at coordinate 806,704 of NIGB01000003.1, read as the reverse complement.
AGGACCTCAAGAAGCCCACGGGCCTCTCCATCGTGCACCTGCCCGCCGGCCCAACGTTCCACTTCTCCATATCCAACTGGATCGAGGGCAAGAAGCTGCCCGGGCACGGCAACCCGACCAACCACTATCCCGAGCTGCTGCTCAACAACTTCAAGACGCCGCTCGGCCTCCTGACGGCCAAGCTCTTCATGACCATGTTCCCCCCGCGGCCCGAGTTCCAGGGCCGCCAGGTCGTCACCCTACACAACCAGCGCGATTACATCTTCGTCCGCCGCCACCGATACGTCTTCCGGGATAAGCGCCAGACGGAGAAGAGCATCGCCGGCGCCGATGGCAAGGAGATGAAGGGTGTCGAGAGCATCCGAGCAGGCCTGCAAGAGCTGGGCCCCCGCTTCACCCTCAAGCTGAGGAGGGTCGACAAGGGCATCGGACGGGCCGGCAGCGAGGGCGATGACGCAACACAATGGGAATGGAAATCCAAGATGGAGAAGGACAGAAAGCGCTTCAATCTATAGATATGCATCCTCATCTTCTTCCTTTTCTACTATATACCGCCTTGCAACATAATTTGACTCGGCAAGCATCAATTACAAGCCAATTCCTTTTTTTCCTCCTCCCCTTCTCCCTTCTCCCTGCTCGACCCCTTCTCAGCATGATGATTTTCTGGCCTTGTGCTCCAACATGATGACCGAATACCTGCCATTCTGTCAGCTGCGACCTGCGACCTGGTTTTGGGGTTCTCTGACGCAATGATTCCGGCCACCGCCACAGCGGCCCCCAGGATGGACTTGTCCTTGATGGCACGGCCGGACATCATCCAGCCGAGGGCCACGATGGTGCACGTCTTGAGATGGCCGAGGACAGTGCTCGAGACGGGGTCGGTCTGCGCGACAATGAAGAACTGGGAGATGTTGATCAAGGAAGCAAAGATTCCAGACTGCAAGTCGTCAGACCTCGAATCGGGGAAGACGTGTCGGGGAACCCTTACCACCAAGATCAAGAACCATCTGCTCAAAGGCACCTGGCCCCATTCGGGGAAGATGTCAATGAACGGGATCAGATATAGCAGCATGAAGGATGCAATGGGAGCCTGGTTATAGAGCAACTGCATGCTGTTCATGTTGAGCTTCCTGTGGTAGCTTCCGATCCAGACCGTGTACAGCGAGGACGCCAGGATCCCGGCGAAGGCAAACAGGACGCCCAACGGAGCCGTGGTCTGTATGTTTCGATCAGTCGCCGGCATGGAGTCGTAGTACGTGACCATCCCCACTCCGAAGCAAGCCGGCACCAAGGCCAGTATAGCATCCTTGGGCAGCGTCTCGTCGTAGAGGACAAAGTTCATCAGTGCCACCGTCGGTGTGAGCAAGATTCGAGCAATTTGGTAGAATGTGACTGTCGAGAATGCAAGCGAGAGGTTGGGCAGAATGACGTTGAGACACATCGATATGGCGAGCGGGAAGAGATGCAATATCGGGGCTCGGCGGGGCACGAAGAGTGCGAATCGTGGTCGAGACAAGACGTATAGGGTCAGCCAGGTCACGAAGAAGTGGAACGAGGCGAAGGTCAGCTGGCAAAATCTCCATGAAGGGTCCGAGAAGATGGCTTTGTTTGTGAAGACCTGTCGAGCAGTACTGCCTGTCAGGATGAAGTCTTGGAGCAACAGGGCTTGAAATGAGGCTACACAGGTGTCGCTTTCGCTGCTTACGATTCCGATTGTCGCCATGGTATTGACAATCATCCAGATCATGGCTTTGGCCAATGCAAAGGCATCAGCCGCCGGTGAGGGCGAGGAGTCGACAAGCGCATCGTCTAGCACCCTGTCCAGTGACCCGGGTAGCGAGGATGCTTCCTCGAGCAGCTTTTCATCATCGCTCGAGGCGACCATCTGCGAAGTCTCGCGTGTGTCGAGCTGGCGGGTGGACATGGTGTCCGAATGCGATTGAGAGTCTTTCTTGATGCTCCAAACATGCAATATACGCATCAACAAAGGACAGCGAGGACGATGGAAGAATCAAGTCCATCAAGTCTCCTCCCATCGCGAGACTCCCGGAAAGAAGCCATGACGATGGCGATGGCGATTGCAAGAGAGGAAGTTCTTGGAGAAGGAGAAAGCGAAGAGAGCGCCTGCCTTGCCCTTGAATCATTGGAGGCTTCATAGAGCATCGTCAATCTGGGGCAAGAGCGTGGCCGGTCAGGCTCTTTCCTTGACCCAGGTTCTGATGCGGAGGGAAAGAGCGAGAGGCGATCGATCTCGAATCTCGAATGCGAGGGTACCTCTACTCCGTACTACAGGTACAGAACTCGGAAAGCAGAACCCTCAATCTGAGGTGGATCATGGCGGTCAGGATGGAGTCTTTATCGCGCCTGCATCTCAATGCGACGTTCAATCGAGGAAGGAGCAGCTCGTTGACTCCACCAAGAGGAGACCCGATCAAATGCGTTCGGGAAGGCACCGACGCCCCGGAAGTGGAGGTCGGGACTGCCCCACGATCATGCATCGAGGCATGCTGGGTTAATCAATCAATTGATTTGACCGGATGATACACGCTAGTTCATATGCGGCAATATCCCGCTGCACCCGTTGATTGGTCGGACACGGTCATCCATGATCTTGGATGCCTTCAGGAAGTGGATCTCGAAGAACTGAAACCAACCAACACCCTCGCTCAGCCTGTAATCAATCAATCAATTTGATCTGGCAATCAACATTGAATCAATCGTCGCAGGCAAGAGAGGGAACCCCGGCGCCTGCTATGCCGGGACATCCTCTTGCAGGCCGATCTGCGACCGGTTTCAAGACCTTTCATTGTTCTCCGCCTTGAGTCCTCTGTCTCTGACCTCGACTTCCACCGGGTTTCCATTCTTTTCAGCAAACACTCTCTTTTGGTACTCCGTACTAGCTGAGCCCTTCTCATCGCTCAATGAGCCTTGACTAGTACTCCGTACCTCTTCCAAACCTCCACGAACAGGGAATAGCGGCGCAGCACCGGAGCATGCAGGAGGAGAAAAAAAAAGCACTGTGCCGTGCTCTCTCGATTCATATACTCCGGGCGCAGACAAGGACTCGGGTACAGTACGGATTGGCACCGTCTTTTGGTCATCTGAAGATTGCACACTGGCATCGCCTGCTCGAGCATCCAGCGCACCTGCCGCGAGTGTGAAAACGAACACGAGAAGCGGGTCCGCATGCGAAGAAAGATCGCGCCTTCCAGTCCCCGATCACCAGCCTCTGAGTGCCTCATCAGATCGGAAGCTTCGACTCTGGCTCGCCGCCGAAACTGCAGGAGCGACTCAAGACTTGACTCGACTCGACTCGCCTCAGGCAGGCATCACCAACCACCAACATTATCATCATCACCACCATCATGAAGGGTCTCGCTACTGCCAAGGGCACGCATTTCGCTGCCTCCACACACTCGCTCTGCTCATCCGCGTCAGACTCGCCATCGGCCACATCCTCCTCGTCCTCCTCGTCCTCGCTGTCGTCGTCGCCAACGGCTTCGTCCTGCCAGTCGTCATACTCATCCTGGAACCACTATCAGGCTCAAGTGTCATCATTCCCCGGGATGGCGGTTCAGATGTCCCGTCAGAGGGGCATCTTGGCCGACGATATCAACGCCCGTTTCCCCCATCACGCCGGGGCCTATCACATTCAAGGACCATCACTGGCCGATGACTACCTTTGGCCCCCGAGCGCCGCAGATGGGGTCTCGACTGATCCCCGTGCGTATCACCAGGGCCTCGATGTCTGGAAGAAGGCCCCGACCCTCGTTGGCTCCACCGAGTTTGAGCCCCGTCCCGATGTCAAGAACATCATGATCACCGGTGGTGCCGGCTTCATGTGAGTCGAGCGCAGCCCGCTGAAATCCCCACGCCAATACACTCCCGCACAGTCCTTGGAACCCCCCCCCCCCCTCTTCCTCCTTCTTGTCAGGCAGCCATCTTATAACCAAAACCTACTCACAGTGCATCATGGGTTGTCCGTCATTTGACCCTGACTTATCCTCACGCCTACAACATTGTCTCCTTCGACAAGCTTGATTACTGCTCGTCCCTCAACAACACTCGCGTCCTCAATGACAAGCGCAATTTCACCTTCTATCACGGAGATCTCACCCAACCCTCCGAGGTCCTCGACTGCATGGAACGCTTCAACATCGACACGGTGATGCACTTTGCCGCCCAGTCTCACGTGGATCTGAGCTTTGGCAATTCATACAGCTTCACCCATGTCAATGTCTACGGGACCCACGTCCTCCTCGAGAGTGCCCGGAAAGCCGGCATCAAGCGATTCATTCACGTCTCGACGGACGAGGTCTACGGGGAAGTGCAGAACGACGAGGAGGATGCGGCGGCTGAGTCCAGCATCTTGGCACCGACCAACCCCTACGCCGCCAGCAAGGCAGCAGCAGAGATGCTCGTCCACTCGTACCACAAGAGCTTCAAATTACCCATCATCACCGTTCGAAGCAACAATGTCTACGGACCACACCAGTTTCCAGAGAGTGGGTCGATCTCAACACGCGCGGCTTCTTGGCGGCCTCCATCGCTAACGTCTTCCAGAAATCATGTCTAAATTCATATGTCTCCTCAATCGGGGGCGGCCTGTGGTGCTGCACGGTGATGGCAGCCCGAGGCGGCGATACCTTTACGCGGCCGATGCAGCGGATGCCTTTGACACCATCCTGCACAAGGGCGAAGTGGGCCAGGTCTACAACGTTGGCTCAGTCGACGAGATCTCGAATCTGGAGCTCAGCCGCAGGATCCTAACCGCCATGGGCATCGTGTGCGAGACACCCGCTCAATTCCGGCAGTGGGTCAAATACACACACGACCGGCCCTTCAATGACTGCAGATATGCCGTTGACGGGTCAAAGCTTGGAGGACTGGGCTGGAGCCAAAAGACCAGCCTTGACGAGGGTCTGCAGGAGACGGTCGACTGGTACCGGCGTTTCGGAGAAGAGTGGTGGGGGGACATCAGCCACGCCCTGACCCCGTTTCCCATCGTCACCGAAGGCGAGATGAAGCCCGACGTCGAGCGCCATGTTAAGGACAACCCGTTGAAAATCGCTCGGGCATGAATGACTTGACGTCGAACGGGGACAAGATCTAGGCCTCGATGGATGGCTCACCTTGACCCAGTCATTTGCTCTCGCTCCTTTCTTGATTTGTTAGCATGTCGGCGCTGTTTCGGATGAGATTTGATAGATAGATATTATACCACGGGGGGGGGGGGGGGGGTTTTTT
>NIGB01000003.1:780308-795010 GCA_003055145.1 Escovopsis weberi | reverse complement strand
GGGGGAGGGGATGGGGGGAGGAGGAAGGGAGGAGTTGAGGAGAGTGAAGGGAGGCGAATGAAGAGAAGGAAGAAGATAAAATAAAATGAAAAAAAGGAAAGGGAAAAAAGAGGCGCGAGAAGAAGTGGTCGGAGATGCAAGAGACTCGATGAGATTGACGATGTGATGTGCGTGTGCTTAGAAAGCGAGGGAGGCGGGAGGAGGCGGTGGTGGTAATAGTACGAGTACCGTGACGAGACGAGTCCCAAGAGATTGATAGGTAGTTGTGGTGGAGGTTGGGAGGTCCTAGAATCCAGCTAAACCGTTCGGGGAACTCGAGTCGTGGTGCGGAGGACACGGGCTGGTCGAGTCGAAGCAGAGCGAGACCGTGCAGGTTGCTACAGGTAGGAGGAATGCGGCGGCAGCAAGAGAGAAGGGCGGGCGTCGGTCCCGAGGCCCATATTCCGGATCCTGGATCGACGGGCGGGAGAGGCGGAGTTGCTGGAGGAGAGAGAGAGAGAGAGAGAGAGAGAGAGAGGATGAAGATTGGGGAGGGGAAAGAAAATGGGAGGAGAGGATTGAAGATATTGGAGGAGAGAATTACTAAGTATGGGAGGAAGTTGGAGAGAGAGAGAGAGAAAGAGGGAGGAATGGAAGGAAAGGGAAATCGCCAGAGACGCCGGTCGTGGTTGCCGTTGCAGGCGCAGGTGCAGGCGCAGGTGCAGGAGCAGGAGCGGATGGATGGACCTGCGCTCGTTCGCTGAATGTCGTTGCGTGTCGCCGCGTCCCGGAGCCGAACTTGAAAGGAAAGAACTTGTTGCTCGTCTGGGGAAGTGCGGCCTGAGGCAGGAATGAGTACATTCCGAATGCCGTACTGGTACCTGCACCTGGGCAGCGCAAGTATCGTCTATTTCAGGGTAGGTGGCTAGATGCGGCCGTGCATCAATCAGTTCTATCAATTGATGGATTGATGCGTCTCGCCAGGCACCCCGGCACCGCCATCGAGATGGATGCATCCAGCAGCGCGAGTGCGGAGTGCATGCTGGATTCATCTCTACCAACTTGAAGAATCCTCCGAGGATCCATGCAATGGCATCACGGAGTACGATGATCGATGGGTCTTTCGTACTCGTATCGATCAATCAATCACGGTATTCACTCCGTATGTACGATAGTATAGTAGTTAGTAGTACTCAAAAATCACTCGTCTGTTGAAGAATCTGTTGCTGCCTTGCATGGATTGATCAAGACACAGCCTGGCTGCCAGCAGCAGTGGCACATCATGTTCCAGCTGCATGTACCGCTACCTGTGCGAGAGGTACCTTTCTCATGGCCTCGCCAGGTCTTGCCCGGCTCGTTCCAGTCCAATGGAGTTTCCTCCTTCCTCGCAAACGATGGATGGAGCAATCCATCAGCACCTTCCGTGAGAGGCACAGAAAGCCTCAGCCTTTCTCCCCTTCCCGGCAGGCGCATTCGTCATTGCAGTCGCACCAATGTCTCTGCGCGTCTGTCGCACAGTGCGCACAGTGCCTCTCATGACCTCCCTCAGCAGGCACCGACTACTACGATCCCACATGGGTTGAAGTCAAAGGCCGTATGTACGAGTGCGGACAATCAGGTCTACGGATCAGCGATGAGTGCAGTGATTCTGCATTTTCCTCTCAAAGGACGAGGCCTTCTTATCTCCGAGTCTCTTTTTGTCTCCTCTCCCTCTTCTCGCTTCGGGGCGTCTCCTTTCGCATCGTAGTAGTCCGTTCCTCGCGGTGGCTGTGCTGCAAAAGGTACTAGTAGTAGGTTCTCCGTAGTACCACGAGTAGCGAGTACGGAGTACGGAGTACGAAGTTCTCTGCGCACACTGTACTCCTACCCCATTCTAGGACTAAGAACCTTCCTGCTGCCCTTCACCTGCCCCTTCGCCCGCCTCCTTCGTCATTGCTGATCTCTTTGAGCGCTGGGATAAGCCGAATCACGAGAGTCCTTTGTATATCCGTACTCCGTACTCCGTACTCCGAGGAGCATCAATGCGAGCTCTCCGTACTCCGTACCTAAGCGTAGTAGTAGACAACAATGCTGATCGCCGGTCATCTGCAGCACTCGCTCTGCAGAGGGATCTGCAGCAGCTCATCGCTCGGCTGCACATCAGTGTCGTAGTACTGCATGAAAGTACGGAGTACGGAATACCGTAGTATGTACAGGTTAGTACGGAGAACAGGTCGTCCGAGAATTGGCACTGTAGGGTCGCTCCCGGCACTTCCTGATATCAATGTTCTCATCTCCACATCGGCGAACGCATCAATGCGACAAGAGACTGAGGTTAATTGCAAACGCCACAGGAATGCGCAGGAGACAAGCTTAAAAGCTCACTCTTATTAGAGATGCATTGAGACGCCCTCGCGATCCTCACAGACGAGTCAATTCCAGACCCAATTTGTGCAGAGTACCTACTCCGTACTATGGGGGCACCGTACGAGTATCAGATTCGCACGTCTTTGTCGCCCTCCTCCCAAAACAGCAACTCGGGGGACTCGCCCTTCTCCTGGCGCTAGTCTCCTTCAGGAAGCACTCCGCTCCAGCTGACCCGCCCGATGCGCGTCGCCCGTTTCATCCACCGTGCCTGGATCCATCCGAATCTAGTCCTCTTTCGGCACTAGTATCAATGCTCATTCACTCCGCACAATGCACACCTTGTTGCCTGCATAAATCCAGACCGCGGCCGCTCAGGGTTAGGGTTTGGCTTGTCGTCGCGAATCCATACGGAGTAGAGCATCATTGATATCTCGGCCGGGACCTCCTTGATCATGTTTCCTCACCAGTGCAGCATTTCGGTTTCATGCCCCGCCCCGGATTTTCCCCAGAGAGAATGACGCCACTACTAATAGGCCTGCTTAGTAGTTACTTCGAAACTGCGCCTCGAGAGGCCACACATTGCTCTATCCATGCCACTACCCGCCTCTTGGCTTTCCTATGCTGCAGCTCTCAGCGTGGAGAGTCTATCCGTAGGTTGATATATGGACCATGTACTCCGAAGGCCGCCAACATCTCCAACCCGGTACTCATCAGGGGAGGAGAGGTCACATTCCCGTAGACGCGCCATCCATCCGCACATCCATCCGCACATCCATTCCCCCCCCCCCTTCGCCCGCATCATCCATCCGCCTCATCCACAGCGCCGTCCGACTCCTCGCTCGGCAGGTTCTCATCCATCCGGATCAAGAGCTCCTTTAGCTTCCGCCTATTGTCCCTCCACGTCACCCAGTCCTCCAGCTCCTGGTCCCTCACCCACGGCGTGACCTGCGTCCCCCCCGCATCCTTCAAGTAACTCGGGACCTCATCGCCCTTGTCCCCCTTGTCGCCTCCGCCTCCCGCCCCCGCGTTGCTCGGCCCATCCCCGACATGCCACGCAAACGGCACCAGGTGCGCCTCCTCCACATGCCGTCCCAGCTCCCCGCCATCCGCAAAGTAAATCTCCGGCGCCTCCCGCGCCTCGCACCGCCCCCACCGGCAGACCCCCCCGCCGTCGCTCGAGTGCACCACCCGCACGTGCCGCCGCAGCGTCTCCAGGTTGTGCAGCTCCGCCCGGCACCCGGCCCACTCGCACAGGAACGCAACCAGCGGCGCCGCCGTCCGCCGGTACACCTCCCGCGGCGGCGGCGATGGCACCTTGGGCGGCCGCCCGCGCCGCCGGAAACTCCCCGCGAGCGCCCCGCCCCCACCGGCTGCCGCCGCGCCGCGCGACCTGATGCGCCGCGCGCGCTGCGCACCACCCGCCGTCGTCGGCGTGCCGTGGCCCGAGCCAAACTGCGAGCGCGAGACGCTGCGCGGGGCCGGGTTGCCGCGCATCTCGGCGTACGACATGCCTGGGCGCCAGCCCTTGGGCCGCCCTCGGGAGGCAATCATCATGGCAGGCGGCCGTGGCGGTGGATGGGGAGAATGAAGTGAGACGCGATCTGTCGTCGTGGGAGCGCGGAAGCTCCAGGTAGAGAGGTCGACGCTTCCAAAGGGGGAAAGGGGGGGGCTCCGTCTGCTCAGGGTTCGCAATCTCTCAGGCGCAGGTAGGTTGATTCTGGGGCGCGCCGGGTTTATGCCAGAAGCTGTGTTGGCGTCTATGAATATTTTTTTGGAGGACTCGATTGGATTTGAGAAATCTTGAAATCAACTGGGAAGAATTATACAGCCGAACGTGAGCTTGAGTCTGGGATGAGAAGAGATGGAGGAGATGGAGAGGATAGAAGTCAAGTTGAAGTCGAAGTCGAAGTTAAAGAAAGAGAGAGCGCCACTTCGATGTGGGGCCGTGAACTGCGCCACATTTTCCGTCGACTGTGGCGGTGCACCTGCATCACGGCCATCTGGCTTCCGGCTTCCGGCTTCCGGCTTCCGGCTTCCGACTTCCGGCTTCCGACTTCCGGCTTCCGACTTCAACTCCGGATGCTTCATCGCCGAGCAGCTTCTACGGGGTATCGGCTCATGACTTATGATGTTTGACAGCGAGCACACGCAGTCATGTCGACTCTGTGTGACATGGAGAACATGGATCATCCATCCCAGAGCCAAATTAAAAAAGACACACGGAGGCCGAGCCGTTGCCTGTAGATCATCTCGGCGAAACACCACCTCAATTATTTGTCTCCATGAATGATCAGGTTATATCTAAGCCGTAGACAGATACGGAGTACTCCGTAGTACGTGCCGTCCTTCGCCCTCCCCCAGTTGTTCCGTGAGGACCCATCGCAGTCCTACCCTCTTTCCCATGAGCCTCCTCCTTCCGCCCGCAAGACACCAGCCTACCTAAACTGACACGTTCCATTGGGAAAGACTTCGTGGTTAGGGTTTGACGAGACGTAGCAGAGATAAGGAGCCCTGCATTTGGCGCAACTCTTCTGGAAGCAGCACGACTGGCCCGGTTCCAGGTGGGGCTTGAGCGCTGCAAAAGTGTCCAAGTCAGCCATCGTGTAGTTTCAATCTGTCTGCGTATTACCAGTACTCGTAACGGAGTACGCGGGCTGACTTACTTCCTATAAGGGGACAATGGCCATAGACGACGTGGCCATCAAAAGTACATTGGCCGAAGCGGCACATGTTCTCTCCCCGGATCTTGCAGGCTTGGCCGGGGTCAAGGAGTTGAGGGTTTTCTGGGAAACCAAACTTTAGCATTGTCTCCCATGTACGGAGTACGAGTACGAGATTGCCAGGAGGTTGATCTGTAGACAAACGTACCTGGGTCGGCAGGGAAGGGGCAAAGGCCAGAACTGCCGAAGACGCTGGAGAGCACGCATTCCCCAAATTCACAGAGCTCGCATCCGTCGCCCTTGCAACATTTCTCGCCGCCCGGGATTGGCATCGGGAGCGTGTTTAACTTGAACGGACAGAATCCCTGTGCGGCATCAATGTTTAAGTTGCACTTTCCAAACAGGCATTTCGCGCAGCCCGCCCAGGTGCAGCAGTACGCGCCTCCTGGCAACTTGATCTCTGCCTGAACAGATTCGGCGTCCATGGCTGCGAGCTGTTAGCAAAAAAAAAAAAAAAGGAGTCCGGCCAGACACACGGCTTGCGCGGCGGTCGGGACTCACTCTCGTTAGACGCAGGATCCGTGGGAGCCGCGGACGACAAGGCGGCAAAGGCCACCAGGAGGACTTTCAGCACGGAGGAGGTCATCATGGCTGATGGCTTTGGTTCAGGACTTGAGGGCTTGTCGCTGCAGGTGAAGGTGAAGGTGAAGGTGAAGGTGAAGGTGAAGGTGAAGGTGAAGGTGAAGGTGAAGGTGATGGTGAAAGGTGAAGTTGAAGTTGAAGCTGATGAGGATAGGCAGAAGACAGGATTGGGGAGGGCGAGGCATCGACCTTATATGTTGCTCGGATAGATCCCCATTGATGCTACTCCGTAACGCCTCCCACAACGCAAGACCAGGCTGCCCGACGTCTTTGGCATTATCGCCGTGACAGACGATGACGCGCGGTCCTGAGCCAAAGCATCATTGCAACCTCGGCGGTCGGATCGCGTGGCGTCGGAGGACGAGAGTAAGCCGCGCCGGCGTTCCTATCGGCGAGGCCGGATGTCGAAGCCGACCACGCGCGAGTGCCGAATCTCGTTCAGCGGTGCATGAGGCCGCTAGGCAGACGGGAGTGCAAACCGGTCTCAATTCAGCCAAAGCCACTCCGTAAGGAGTACTCCGTATGTGGTGAGGAGGTCGAAACTTTCGGCGCTCCCACCCCTAGATGGGGGCATGCTGACCTGTCTGCACGGATCGGGTCTGCTCTCTGTCTGCATGTATTTTTGCGGGATACCTCGAAACGGCGCGGGTGGATGCCTTCGGCTCCGGATACTATGGTCTTACCGGTGCTTGCCCAGGCAGATGATGATGATCTGGTCGAATTGGCCCGATCATTGGTCTGATTTGATGCGAGCTGATGATAGACTTTGCCTCTGCCTCCACCTCGGAGCCGGGGTTGCCGCGCCTCCGGACCCATTGATGCGACCTCGATGCTCTCAGATCGACGCCACGAGCAGGGGGGGAAGGGAGAAAAAGGGGGGGGGAGGTGGGGCAGGCACACGCAACGCGGTTCAACGACGCCGTGCTCTCTTGCTGTTCAAAATCTTTGTCATGATCTGAGTGTCGCACGCATCCCGCATCTTGAGTTGGAGGCTCAGAATCACGCGCCTTGCCAAAGCCGGCAGCTTTGTTCGATGCGCCAAGTTGTTGAAGCTTCGGAACCGTCCGAGACAGCTCACAGGGCCCCCACCACTGGAGACAACTGTGATGTGGATGTATTCGCTCCCCTCGATACATGATTCGTCCCAGAAATCCCGAGATCAGGATGTCGCCCCCCCCCCACGGAGACTTGTGCGATTTTGTCTTGGACGTCGACCGTGAAGTCCCAGCATCATGACGGACCCCCACTCACAAATGCTCCCCAGCACCTCATATTCATTCGCATGATCGGAATTCTTAACGAGCGAAATGTCAGTAGAAAAGCTCATCATCAGAATGTCATTTGATGGAAACCCACCGTCCCCAACTTCGTGCTCTCTCTCTCTCTCGACACAGTCTCCCCACACTCCCCCTCCCCCCCCCCCCACCGCTTTTCCACTTAAGTCACCACAGACCAAATGAGACCAGGGTTGTGAGTGATGCTGATGGATTGCGTAGATCAAAGAAGCGTATTGGTAGAGTGTGATGGCCTCAAGGTCAAGATGCAGATTCGACCTGTCGATTAGGAAACAGGGGGGGGGGGGGGGGAACCCGCTGTAATCTCAAGCCAAACCACAAGAAGAAAGAATTCGACATCGTCATTCATGATCCTGCATCGTTCAAAGACTCCTCGAAACAGAAAGTGCAGACGGAAAGCCCGAAATCGATCCAAGGCTCACACCTCGGTCTCGACATCAGGCTTCCTCCCCGCCAGCGCCCCGAGCTGCATGAACTTCCGCACGGCGTACTTGGCCTCGTCCTTAGCAAACTGGGCATTCCGCATCGTCTCCCACTGCATCAGCCCCCTGTGCTGCCGGTGCAGATCCCGGCTCCTCTCCCTGTAGCTCCTCAGCGCCTTGAAGGGGTTCAGCCCCCCGCTGCTGCCGGAGCTCTGCCTCGACATCTGCGATCCCTCGCGATCCTGAGACCCACCATCATTCGCCCTGTTATTCGAGGAGGCTCCCTCGCCGTTATCACCATCTGCCATGGCCGCATCCTCGGCACCTTGGATGCCCAGGTCGGGACCGTCTTCTTGATCGTCGTCGTGTTGCGCTGGAGCATCCTCGCCGCCGCCGCGGTCCCTCTCCTCCCGCTGGAGGTTCTCCTCGACGACCTGGTCGGGCACGGACTGGCTTCCCTTCATGGCCTCTTCCACGGCGCCCTGGACCTCATTGGCCCCGTCACCCTGCGCCTGCGCAAGCCACTTCTCCTTCTCCTTGTCGTCGGCGCGGGCCAGGACGTCCCGGTCTCGGGTCAGGGACTCGGTGTGAAGCTTCTGGATGATCGGCGGGATCTCCGGGCGCACCTCCTGCTGGCGTACACCTTCGGCGTAGCACGCCTCCCACGTCTCGATCGTCTCACGCATGTTGTTATCCGCGACGTAGCTGACGTGAGTCATGTCCGTGCCCGCCGAGAAGCGACCTCTGAACCGGACGCGGCCAACCTCGGCAATGTCGAGGTCGGGGATGCTCTGGTAGTTCTCCTGGGTGATGTAGTTCTGCGACAGCCGCATGCTGTTGTCGACCCTGAACAGGGGGATGTCGAACTCATGATCGACGCCGTCCGTGAGCTCCAGGAGCCAGAGGGCGGCGTACCCATCCGGCTTGCGCCTCCCGGCCGGATAGACTTCGAATAAGACGGGTGATCGGTACCGATGACGTACTGGGAGTCTCAGAGCCGGCTTGTCGTCCAGGAGACCGACGTTGAATTTCATACCGCCCTCGATCAGTTTAGAGTCCTCCTTCTTGACATTCAGCGAGGACCCTCCCGTGCGCAGCCTCAGCGACGCCTTGTTTGCCGGGCAAGAGTAGTTGGTGATTGTGACCTCGCCCGGCAGGAACTCAAATGTCCCAATGTCCCATCCGAGCTGCGGCGGCGGGAGTTTCAGCTCGACAGATCGGAAAAGGAGGGAGATGCGGATCCGGCCGAACCCGATGCCGCCGTCCAGGGGGTACCACCGGGTCACTTCGCTCTTCGTCTGCATGAGATCGCTGAGGCGCAATGGCACGACGCCGATGAGGGGATCGTGCTGCCGATGCCTTGAGTCGCGGATCGCAACAGTCACGATGCACGATCGCCAGTCTCGAACGAACCTCTCTGTACCGGCGTTGAAGATGGGCTGCGAGGAGACGACCTTGGTTCGCGTCTTGTAGACCAGCTCGTCGTTGACAAGGATGGTGCAGTAGGAGCTCGGCAGATTCTTGCCCTGCTCCTCCTCGACGGCACCCGCCTCCGGCCTGGCCGATTCGTAGTCCTTGCCTCTGCGGTCGCCGTTGGACCCGTTCATGTTTGCAAATTCCAGGCCGACGATCTGGTGGACGACGATGCTGAGGATGCCAGAGGGCCACAGCGGATCGGGCGGGGTGTGGATGACGGCACCCTCCACCTCGTTCTGCACCGATCCGTAGTCGTCCTGGAACTCCCGTTTGGCAGCCAGCTCCTTGGGGAGGTTGACATTCCTGCCGTCGGTGCGGAGCGCTTTCCGGAGCTGCGTCTTGCCGAAGAATCCGACTTCCCAATGAAGCTCGCCGGGCATGCTGCTGTCTGCCTTGACGCCGCGGAGCTTCGACACGTGCGAGAACATCTGGCCCGGGTGCTGGATGAGCTTCTGGATGCTCAGCTCGATCTTGCCGACAACGTCATCCGCGGAGGAGCGGTCGCTGTCCCACAGCTCGACAGAAAGCTGCTCGTCGGCCGTGACCAGATCGCTCGTGAGCAATAGGCCGCAGCTCTCCTCGAAGACGGGGTTCAGGTCGTCCTGGATCACGCGAGTGCAGAACTGCGGCTTGCCAAATTTGCTCCAGCAGATGGTGATGTACGGGTCGGAGCCGCCGCCCCTGCTGCCGCGACTGTCCTGCTTGCTCAGGCCCGTGGCCTTATGGATCTTGATATAGACGACGCCGAGCGCGAACGTCTCCTTCTGGATGTCATCGCCCTGGAGCATCTTGCTCACGTCGAGCGTCAGGCTCTTGGGCGCGACGTACATGGACGCCGTCGCGCCAATGGCCCAGTTGACAAAGTTGGAAATGAGGGGCAAGTTCAAGATGTTGACCCCCTTCTCAACCATGGGAGTACAGCCTGCCTGCACTTTCGGGCGCCCCATGAGGGTGACGGTCAAGGTCTTGACAAACGGCGGATCGGGGGTGAGTTGAACCCTGATGCGAGCGGTGGCGACGAGGCCGATAAGCTCTACCCATATCGGCAGGGGAACACCGAAGAGCCCCTTGATGCCGAGGTAGAAAATCAACTGCATGCCCATGTTGCGGGCCTTGGATGAGATGTCCGCCGAGGAGGGCTTGGCGTGGTACGCAACCGAGACCTCGAGGTTGTAGAACGACCCGGCCTGCTCGACCGCGGCGAGCTCGTCAGGGTCCATCTTCTGGGCGTTTTCCTTGCGAATCTCATCCCTGATATCGGAGACGTGCGAGTCCGGGAGGGCTCTCATGTTGAGGATCCGGAGAGGATTGTTACCATGCTGGATGTCGGCGACTCGCACGTGCTCGATCATGCCGGGGAGCGACGCAGCCATGACGTCCTCGATCCTAAGCAGCAGCAAGACTCCTCAGCATCTCGCGGATATGAGGGGGGACCACACATCTCGGGAGACTCACGTGTCGGCCACGGCACTGAACATCTCGGGGTTCATCAGACCCCAGGAGATCCCGAGGGCCGTGTTGATCCACTCGACCGACTCGGGGATCAGATTGACGGTCGCGGTCTCGCCTCGCTCCTGCTCACTTGACCACTCCAGGTCTCGACCTCTGCGGATGAGGTCCTTGGCCCAGAGCATCACGGCGGACGCGACGCAGATGGCAAGCGGCACGAGGCCCATGAGCCGGCCGCCAAACATCTTTCCCACCACGACGATCCCGACGAAGATGGCCAGGCAGAGCACGTTGGCCCGCTTCTCCATGGAGGAGAACATGGGCTCGTAGCTCACGGAGGGCGTCTTGAAGAACAAGACGGACGTCTTCTCGCTGCGGATCGGCACGTCCGAGGTCGACCCCTTCTGGATCGGGTCAGGCGGTGCCGTCAGGTCCTGCGCCAGGCGATACTCCTCCCCTGCCTGCCTGGACGAGGTGGAGATGGTGGATGGCTTGCCGAGATTCTGGTTCGGGATGGAGAGCTGCAGCAGCTGTCAGCAACAGATTCTGGGAGATCAATGGTTGCGGTCCCGGGATGATCGGACCTGAGGTCTCTCCGCCGCCTCCTCGTAGTCGAGGTCCGTGTCTCGGATGCCGACGTCCTTGCCCGTGACGGGGTCCCGCACCGAGCGAGCCTCGTTCTTCAGGAACGCCGCGAAATCGTTGAAGTGATCCCGCACCTCCTTGTGGTGCCTGTTGCGCCGCAGCTGCTCATCGATGGCCGCGTCCCGCTCCTTCTTCTCCGCGTCCAGGCTCTGCATGAACTCCTGGATGTTGGGCACGCGGTTGCGCCCGCTGTAGTGCTGCCCCGAGGGCACGGTATGTTCGTTGGCATTCATGGCGATGAGATCTCTCAAGAGAGAATTGAAGCCTTTAATGGGCTTTGTTCGACATTGGATGATGATAATGATGCTCTGCAACGCTTGTCGCAGGATCCATTGACAGCAATGGTTTCAGGGGGAGGAAGGGGGGGGGTTTTGGGGGGGGTTTCTTCGCTCTGGAGACGTCCAGGTCGATTAGATGGACCGGATCGCGCTACAACCCAGATGGCCCCCGCCATGATCTACAGAGCCCACGGTTAGCTTTGGCCTCTTAGTTGATCCATTTCTTTGTGTGTCTCTCGCGCAGATCAAGTGGGCTGTGACGCAAATACCTGGGCGCAAGCCTGCTTCGAGGTGCCGTCGGAATGACGTAGGGGCTTGCCTCGGCGTTTCTGTGCGAGGCATTGATGCAAGTGGCGAACAGGGAGCAGGGAGAGCAGCCCCTTTGCCAGATACGTACGGTAATGGTTCGCGCCGGTGCAACGCGATGTGGACGAGTAAGGGTGACAATGAATGGCCGTGCGGGTGGTCGTTCGTTTGTTGGGTTGACTTGATGGGCATCATGATCGTCGTTCTGGGCAAGAACGGGAGGAGGAGAACAGTATTCATAGCACTGTGAGACACTGTACAGAGGGGTGTGATGGAGGATTTTGATCGCTCGCATCAGATCTGAATCTCTACCTAATCAAAGCTGCTTTTGAAATTATCAAGAAATGATATATATGTATATGACTATGAAGCTCAACAAGGTATTTCATCCAAAACGTAGATTCATTGCGCAAAGCGTGCTCGACCCAAAGTATGCACCTCAACCAATGCGCGCGCCTGAGGTCTGACCCGACCTCGAAAATGGTATCTTTGCTGTGGAAATCATAGAGAAGATGGGAAACAGTAAACGGGAAAGAGATTAAAAGGCAGAACTTTTTTGGGGGGAAATTTTTCAAACGCTCGAAGAAGGCCCGTCGATATCGCTCGCCCTCCTCGGCGCACTCGATGCGGCCGCCTGGTCCGACTCCTTCTCCATGTCGGAGGTGTCCTCGGTGGTGTCCGGCGCCCTCAGGCCGGAATTCGCGGGCGCCGCCATCTGGGGCGCGATCTCGCTCTTGGCGCGGATGCGCGCGCCGTAGAAGTAGAAGATGAAGGGGATCGGGACCATGCCGACGGCGAGGCAGCCCAGCAGGGTGGAGGCCCACTGGATGTGCATGCCGGTGAACATTTGTCGGGCGAAGAGGGGGAAGCCGGCGGCGCACAGGGAGCGCATGAAGGTGTTGGCGGCGATGGCGGAGGCGGCGAACATGAGGTAGGAGTCGATGATGTAGTTGAGGGCCTGGAGGAAGATGCAGAGGAGGCCGAAGCCGGTGAAGATGCCGCTGGCTGCCGGGGCGACCCATGATATTCTGCCAGTGAAGCCGGTCCTGCGAGCCACGTGTGTCAGTACCCTTCGATCAAATGTCTGCCTAGAATCATGTAGCGAAACTTGGGACGTGTGTTTGGGGACGAGGGGGCCGATCGCTTACCATCCGAACCAGAAAATACCAATGGCGAAGAAGACGCCGCCGACCATCATGCTGGGTAGGCGCCATTCGGGGACCGGGATGCCGTGGTTGGCCCTCAGCTTGCGGTTGTACCAGGGCTGCTGCGCGATGATGGAGATGGCAGCCAGGACTTGGCCGATGATCAGGCCGATCTCGGTCAAACCGGATTCTCCGAGGTTGAAACCATGCTGGCCGACAAAGACGAGCTGGTACGCGGTGAGGAACAGATACAGCAGGCCGTAGACGAAGCTGATGTAGATGGAGAGGAGCAGGATGACGGGCTCCGTGAAGAGCAGGCGCAGGGGACGGGAGAAGTTCTTGGTGACGAGCTCGACGATGTCGATCTCGATCTCCTCCTGCTTGGCGTGGATGCCCCAGTTCTTGGTGCGGCGGCGGAGCTCGGCGGCCTTGCCGACGAGGATGGCGGGCGGGTAGGTCTCCTCGAGGAGGAAGAGGTTGAGGCCGAAGGCGATCCATCCGAGGATGGAGGGCAGGTACTCGACCCAGCGCCAGCCGAGGGAGGATTCGACGATGAAGCCGCCGATGAAGGGGGCGCACAGGGGGCCGGTGAATGTGGCCAGGGAGTAGAGGGTGATGGCGATACCTCGTGTCTCGTTGTTGAAGAGGTCGGAGAAGACGGCGGCGACGACGGCCAGCGGGCCGGAGCCGAAGAAACCGCCGAAGAAGCGGCAGATCAGAATGGTCTGGATGTCCTTGGCGGTGGCCGTCGCGATGGCGAAGATGGAGAAGCCAAAGACGGCGATGATGATGGGCAGCCGGCGGCCCTTGAGCTCGGAGAAGGGGGCCCACAGGGTCGGGCCGAAGGCGAAGCCCAGGACGAAGAAGGACGTCCCCAGCAGGGCGACCTCGAGGCCGACGTCGTAGTCCCTGGCAATGGTGGCCGTCGCGGTGGAGAAGATGGAAGAGGTGAAGGCGGATATCAGGGTGGTGTAGACCAGGACGCCGGCGGTGACGAGCTTCTTGCGAAGAGGCCAGTTCTGGGCATGCAGAGGATCGTCGGGGCCGTCGAACTCGACGACGTACTCTTCGCGCTCGGGAAGTAAGGGGGGGTAGGGCTTCCCGCCGCCAAAGGGGGGCAATGGCCTCCGGGATGCCCTGCTTATCGTCTTCTCAGAGGCCCCGACGGTCTGGAGGTGCTGGCTCCGCTGGGTCGCGATGCGGCTCATGGCGGTCGGATGCCGCTCGAGGTCATTTTGGGTGGGTATGCGGCTGATGGACCGGTGGACTGTCCCATGGCGGGCGTCTGTGGAGGAGGAGGTGGAGGCGGTTGTGGAGGTTGACTCGGAGGTGATGGCGCGTTCAATCTCGTTGCTGCCCCGGCGTTGGTATCGAACTGGAGATGCTGCTTGCTCGGCTCGTATGAGCCCGTCGTCAACCTGGTTGGTGAACATGACGGCGGCCTCGTGTTGGGCGATGAAATACCCAAGTGCTCTTTTATATGATATGCTCTTCTTCTGACGTTTCCTCTCTCTGGATGTTCTCAGCTTCGAAATTTGACGGCGAGATCTTCGTTTTTGTTTGTTCTTTTCGCGAATCGAATTCAGACCGCTCGCCTCGAGTAATATGCGGAATCGTATTTACCGCAGAATGTCTTGGGAGAAGGACAATTCGCTAATGCCGAGAGGGAGAAGACGAAGACTTGTTTGGCTGGAGAATCGTGTGAATATATATATACGTATGTATCTCGCTTTGCAAGGTCGTCATTTTTTTTTCTTCAGCCTTCGTGGCGCTATCATCTGTAATTATGTTGGCAACACTCCGTATTGCCGTGACGAATCCCGAACGAACGCCCCTGATGCTCGGCGCTCTCGCGTGGACCAGACCCGAGACCTCTGGAAGCGGAGTGCTCGCGATGTTGTCTCCGTGGTCGCCGCTCTCCGAATCTCAAGACCCCGGTAACGAGACAGGGGATACCCCTGTTTGAGGGACCAAGATCTGACGAGACGGGCTAGTAATCTGTGCGAGGTTGCACGGCTGCGGCAGGGGTTTTTTTTTTGGGGGGGGGGGGGGGGGGGGG
>NIGB01000003.1:766184-780296 GCA_003055145.1 Escovopsis weberi | reverse complement strand
GGGGAGGGGGGAAGCCAAGCCAGGAGGAAGACGGAGCGGGGCTTCGCGGGAGCTGAGGAAGAAAGGAGGTCGGCTCGTGGGATTCCGAGGTCCGGACGAAAGGCGCACGTTGTCGAGCCGCCCAAACGAGCCGATGCGCGAGGATCTGGGTGGCCGTCGTGCCGTCTGCGATGCACGATCGAGGATGATGAGGACGGTTGGACGGTCGGACAGGCTGGAGGCGACGTTGCGCTGAAGCGGCGGCCGTAGGGCTGTCGCGGAAAAGTGGGGCCACCCAGAGTGAGGACTCGGAGCTCTGCCAGTGCCTTTCAAAAGGCACTCTTTCACGCTCAAGACGCGCAGTGGAGAGACGAGAGCTTTGGGTATGATGGCGAATTACTGAACACGTACTCCGAATGCTTCACACGCCAAATTCATCAATTCATTTCCGTGTCCTTTATGTCTCCAACTCGTCCTCTGGCTTCTCGTATTGGAGTGACGTTCTCGATGGCGCGAAGTACCAAGTACCGGGTGCACGTCAAGTTGTGCCAACGTCGGAAGGAACGACACTGAACCTTCCCGCGTTCGCGATGAGTCGTCGGTGTCGCCTGCCACCTCACATCCAAAGATCCTGAAGGGAAACCACTCGGGCCACTCTGATTGGGCGGGTGGGGCGCGGAGCTGGGTCGGCGAGTCTGAAACTCGCGGGAAAAGGAAATCGCCTCCGAGATTTCCTTCCGCCTGTCGAACCAGATGATCTGCGCGACCTCTGATTGGCCAGGCAGAGAATATACATATGTACAAGGCACCTCATACGAAAGGTACGGAGTACTTTGAACCTGGCAATTGCCAGGATCATGAAGACGACGATCATGATCGATGGAGCTGCGAAATTCTCCGA
This sequence comes from Escovopsis weberi, assembly GCA_003055145.1. Classification (NCBI taxonomy): domain Eukaryota; kingdom Fungi; phylum Ascomycota; class Sordariomycetes; order Hypocreales; family Hypocreaceae; genus Escovopsis; species Escovopsis weberi. The sequence continues at coordinate 779,416 of NIGB01000003.1, read as the reverse complement.
GCAAATTTGTCGAGCGAGTCATCAATTGATCAATCGCACATTCCAACTTGGACTTTGCACATGCACCCACGCCTCGAGCTACGGAGCACTCGTTTCTAGCATGGCGATGCCGACAAGTCGCCGTGTCCCGGTGACCCTCCTCGCAGATGGTCTGAAGGCGGGGGAGTGCGAATTACGGATACGGAGAGACAGAGACGCCTCATGGCGCATTCACACCACCCTCTGCAACGGGCCCGGCCAGCCACCGAGAGCTTACTGCGCCTATGAGAGATGCTCATGCTGACTGCAATTACTCGAGGACATACGTGAGCATCAATGGCGAGTATCTTGCGGATGCCCGATACCCTCCCTTCTGCTTGCTAAGACCAGACGACTGATGATAAAGTACAGAAAGATGGAGATTCTCGACAAGCCGATCGGCGGTGCAAAATTCCGACATCTACAAAGTCATCATGTGCCTGACAACAACAACAACAACAACAACAACAACAACAACAGGGGCCAGAATTTTCACATCTTGCCACGAGTACGGAGCACAACCCCTGCCAAGAGCTGAATCAGTTGTCATTTTAAACTGTTTCAGTCGGGCCTGAAAGGGATGGCGCGGCGAGCAAAGTTCCGTTCCGAGCCTGATCTTCGAGCGCAAACCGACGAGATTGCCGATGCTTCGGAAGCGTTCGAACATTCTCCATCTTCTGTCGTCCTTCTTTTTTTCTTTTCCCCATCTGATCTGCAGATAGACGACCCCCTTACTTTCAGGCTTGCCTGCCGTCTTTGCGCTCTGATGTCATGGCGTACTGAGCCCTTGTCCATGAACTCGAGCCCGCCCTTTTTTCTCTGTTACCCGCCAAGATGAGGTCAAGTCGTGGGTGGCCACCGGTAAGGGTCGGCTGTTGGTTCCACGCTGGCCTCGGGAGATTGTTTCAAACTTCGAAAGAGTCGTTACCGTCGCCCAATCCGTGTTGCCGTGTCTGCGAGTACCAACACCAAGCATACTGTATGTACGCTTGCTACGGAGTACTTGCACCTGGTCTGACGACTTGCCTTCGTGCTTTGCACGGGAAGAAGAATTTGGGTTCGATGAATGCTCAAATTCATCATTCATTACCATTGCAGCTCCACGCATCGAGGGCCTTTGTTCTCAACAATCCCTTTCAGCCGAGCCCGCATGAGCACAGCCCTACTCCATCATGTGTCGCGAGGCCATGTTGCTGAGGAGCGCCCCGGGCGTGTTTCCAAGACCGACAGGTGCTAAGCGAGAGCCTCACCGAGCCTCACCCCCCTTTCGTCGAGTGTCAGATGTCTCACTGGTCAGGACAAATCCCGTCTCGCTTCTAGAATGTTGGCGAGGGCACAGTCTAGTTGGTTATTTTCGGAAGCATATCCGTGGAGCCAAGCCTCGATGGTTCCTTGAGCTCGTTTGGTGGCGCGAATTGCTTGCCTCGCTTGAGGCTCAAACTGGATCCGCATGACCGGCATGGAAAGCTTCTCTTGCATGTCTGGAATGCCGAAGGGCCCATGGCATACGAGTACTCCGAATGGAGTACTCCGTACTCCGTAGATCTGGCAGAGACGCACGCGATTGAGGCATGCCGAGCACCTCTGCAGACCAACGAAATGCGGTCAATGGCAAGCGGCCGCCTGGAGCACCCGCGATACCTCTCAGATCTCATGCCTCCGACTATTCGTACTCCGTACACTTGCATATACTCGTACTCCTACATACGTCAGATCCTTCAACGTGGCCCATGCTCTGCAACAACGGGGTCTTGAGAATCGTCTCGAAGCTCATCGTCCATGGTCCCCCGTCGTCCGAATCGCCCAGCCTCCCATGATGCGAACTGTCCTCGTCGCGGCGCGTTGCATATCGTGCCTGTAAACACAAAGTATATGTACTATCGCACAAAGTCGTGCATATTTCTACATATCTATGCACATCTCTGCATAGTCACTGCATATCTCCACGCTGGAATCTTATGCGCGCACCCGCTATTTGATCACGTGATCCGGAAATGCACCTCGCTGCGGGCCTTCTTTGATCCTGCGCTCTCTGATTGGCTGCTCGCCCGCATCGCCAGGCTGCATCCACGTCGACTCTCGCTGACTGACTGACTGACTGACTGACTGTCTGACTGTCTGTTGGTCTATTCCTCTCTCTCTCTGTCTCTCTGCCTCTGTCCATCCATCAATTTGTCTGTCTGTCTGTCTGTCTCTCTTTCTGTCTGTCTCTCTCTCGCTCTTCGCAAACCGCAGGCTGTTGGCTCTAATGCTGCCGCTTATCCCCCATTGATCGATCCATCTGCTGACTCGTTGCAGCCCACATCGCCTCCAAGGGAACAGATTACCTGAAAGACGACCTGCGTCTCGTCCTACTAGTACTCCTCTCCAACCCCCTCCATCTCTCTCCTCCCCTCCCCTCCATACATGCCTCAGTGTCCTCCCCTCCAACGCAAGCAGCACGACCACAGACGCGACAGCCTGCCGCATCCTTCTTTTTCCATCCTCCTCCTCTCGTCATCCCGGGGAGTCTCGTTCTCTGTCGGTCTCCTCCCCGCCTTCGCTTCCCGTTAGCTCCCGCCTGCCAGCCTGGCGCATGGAAGCTCCCGCCGGCAACGTATTCCGTCGCCTGAACCTCGTCTCACATCTGCTCAGCATTGACCCCGACGACTCCGGCCGACACAACTTGGCCGGCAGCTTGCCCTAGGAGCACAGAGTTGACGACGGTCCATTTTACCTCATAATCGGCTATTCCGGCGCCATGGCGCCCTTACCCATCAAGTTCTCCGAGCTGGTCCAGCTCAGCAGCCTCGGCGTCGACACCTCGGCCATTGGCTTCAACTCCTGCGTAAGTTAAAACCACCCGATTAGCAAACGTGCAGGCCCTCCTGGCCTTGGCCCTTCTCTCTTGGCGGCGCTCGACTCACACGGCCCTCGTGTCCGGTCCCCTGCAGACACTCGAGTCGGATTCCTTCGTCTGCATCCGCGAGAAGAAGAACGAGGCCGCCCAGCCCGAAGTCGTCATCGTCGAGCTCAAGAATGGCAACCACGTTACTCGCAGACCGATCAAGGCCGACAGCGCCGTCATGCACTGGAACAAGCAGATCATTGCCCTCAAGGCACAGTCGCGGACCCTCCAGATCTTCGACCTCGAACAGAAGAAGAAGCTCAAGTCGTGTACGATGAACGAGGACGTCCAGTTCTGGAAGTGGATCAGCGAGTCCACCCTCGGCCTCGTCACAACCAGCAGCGTCTACCACTGGGACGTCTACGACGCGTCCCAGGGCGCCCCCGTCAAGGTCTTCGATCGCAATGCCAACCTCTCCGGCTGCCAGATCATCAACTACCGCGTTAACCGCGACGGTAACTGGATGGTCGTCGTCGGCATCTCCCAGCAGCAGGGACGCGTCGTCGGCGCCATGCAGCTCTACTCCAAGGATCGCGGCATCAGCCAGTCCATCGAGGGCCACGCCGCCTCCTTCGGCAGCTTGAGGCTCGAGGGCGCCCCCCAGGACACCAAGATCTTCAGCTTCGCCGTCCGGACCGCGACCGGTGCCAAGCTCCACATCGTCGAGGTCGACCACCCAGAGTCCAACCCCGCCTTCCAGAAGAAGGCCGTGGACATCTTCTTCCCCGCCGAGGCGACAAACGACTTCCCCGTTGCCCTCCAAATCTCCCAAAAGTACGGCGTCATCTTCATGGTGACCAAGTACGGCTTCATCCATCTCTACGACCTCGAGACCGGCTCGTCCATCTTCATCAACCGCATCTCCAGCGAGACCATCTTCACCACCTGCGCCGACAGCGACTCCGCCGGCCTCGTTGGCATCAACCGCAAGGGCCAGGTCCTTTTCGTGACCATTGACGACTCCACCATCATCCCCTACCTCCTGGAGAACCCTGCCAACACCGAAATCGCCATCAAGCTCGCCTCCAGGGCCGGGCTGCCCGGCGCCGACAACCTCTATGCCAGGCAGTTCGACCAGCTCTTCAACAGCGGCAGCTACGTCGAGGCCGCAAAGATCGCCGCAAACTCCCCGCGCGGCTTCCTTCGAACGCCAGAGACCATCGAGAAGTTCAAGCGCCTCCCCACGCAGCCCGGCCAGATGGCCGTCACCTTGCAATACTTCGGCATGCTGCTCGACAAGGGCTCGCTCAACAGGCACGAGACCCTCGAGCTCGCGCAGCCCGTTCTCCAGCAGAACAGGATCAAGCTCGTGGAGAAGTGGCTGAAGGAGGATCAACTGGACTGCTCCGAGCAGCTCGGTGACATGGTCCGGCCGTACGATGTCGACATGGCCCTCACCATCTACCTCAAGGCCAACGTCCCTCACAAGGTCATCGCCGGCTACGCCGAGACCGGACAGTTCGACAAGATCCTGCCCTATTCTGCCCAGACCGGGTACCAGCCCGACTACCTGCAGCTCCTGCAACACATCATTCGCACAAATCCTGAGAAGGGAGCCGAGTTCGCCACCGCCCTCGCCAACAATGAGCAGGGCCCCCTGATCGACATTGAGCGCGTCTGCGACATCTTCCAGTCCCAGGGCATGATCCAGCAGGCCACCGCCTTCTTGTTGGATACGCTCAAGGAGAACAAGCCCGAGCATGCGCGCCTCCAGACTCGCCTCCTCGAGATGAACTTGATGCACGCTCCCCAGGTCGCCGAGGCCATCCTCGGCAACGACATGTTCACGCACTTCGACAAGGGCCGCATTGCGCAGCTCTGCGAACAGGCTGGCCTGGCCCAGAAGGCCCTGGAACTCTACGAGGACCCCGAGGCCATCAAGCGCGTCATCGTCAACATCCCCGCGAGCGCCAACTTCAGCCCCGAGTGGCTGACTGGCTTCTTTGGAAAGCTCTCTGTCGAACAGTCCCTCGACTGCCTCGATGCGATGATGAAGCACAACATCCGCCAGAACCTGCAGTGCGTCGTCAACATTGCCACCAAGTACTCGGAGCTCCTGGGCCCGGTGCGCCTCATCGATCTGTTCGAGAAGTACAAGACTGCCGAGGGTCTGTTCTATTACCTCGGCAGTATCGTCAACCTCTCGGACGAGGCTGATGTGCACTTCAAGTACATCGAGGCTGCCACCAAGATGGGCCAGTTCAACGAGGTCGAGCGCATCTGCCGTGACAGCAACAGCTACAACCCGGAAAAGGTCAAGAACTTCCTCAAGGAGGCCAAGCTCCCCGAGCAACTCCCCCTCATCATTGTCTGCGATCGTTTCAACTTCGTCCACGACTTGATCCTCTTCCTCTACCAGAACCAGCAGTTCCAGGCCATCGAGGCCTACGTCCAGCGAGTCAACCCTTCCCGCACGCCCGCCGTCGTGGGAGGCCTCCTGGATGTCGACTGCGAGGAGAACATCATCAAGCAGCTCCTCAGCACCGTCAATGTTCAGGAAATCAAGATCGACGACCTGGTCGCCGAGGTCGAGTCCCGCAACCGTCTCAAGCTTCTCCTCCCCTTCCTCGAGGCCTCCCTCCAGTCGGGCAACCAGCAGCAGGCTGTCCACAATGCTCTGGCCAAGATCTACATCGACTCCAACAACAACCCCGAGAAGTTCCTCAAGGAGAACGACCAGTACGACACCCTCATCGTCGGCAAATACTGTGAGAAGCGCGACCCCAACTTGGCCTTCATCGCCTACTCCAAGGGTCAGAACGATCTCGAGCTCGTCAACATCACCAACGAGAACTCCATGTACCGCAACCAGGCGCGGTACCTCTTGGAGAGGGAAGATGCCGAGCTTTGGCGTTTCGTCTTGAGCGAGAACAACATCCACCGCCGATCCGTCATCGACCAGGTCACTGCGACCGCGGTCCCCGAGTCGACGGACCCGGGCAAGGTCTCCGTTGCCGTCGCCTCCTTCCTGGAGAACGACTTGCCCCTGGAGCTCATTGAGCTCTTGGAGAAGATCGTTCTGGAGCCGTCTCCCTTCAGCGACAACCAAAACCTCCAGAACCTGCTCATGTTCACCGCTGCCAAGGCCGACAAGGCTCGCGTCATGGACTACGTGCACAAGCTCGACAACTACAATGCCGACGAGATCGCGACGGCCTGTATCGATGTCGGCCTGTACGAAGAGTCCTTCGAGATCTACAAGAAGGCCGACAACAAGTCTGCTGCTGTCAACGTTCTCGTTGAGCACGTTGTCAGCATTGACCGTGCTCAGGGCTATGCCGAGGAGGTCGATTTGCCGGAAGTGTGGAGCAAGGTCGCCAAGGCTCAGCTCGATGGTCTCCGTGTCTCTGACTCTATTGAGTCTTACATCAAGGCGCAGGACCCTCAAAACTTTGCCGAAGTCATCGAGATTGCCACCCATGCCGGCAAGAACGAGGACTTGGTCAAGTATCTCCGCATGGCACGCAAGACGCTGAGGGAGGCTGCCATTGACACCGCTCTTGCCTTCTGCTATGCCCGGCTGGATCAGCTGTCGGAGCTCGAGGATTTCTTGCGGGGCACCAATGTCGCTAACATCGAGGAGTCTGGTGACAAGGCTTATGAGGAGGGCCTCTTTGAGGCCGCCAAGATCTTCTACTCCGGCATCTCGAACTGGGCCAAGCTGGCGACTACTCTTGTTCACCTTTCCGATTACCAGGCCGCCGTCGAGTGCGCGCGAAAGGCGAACAACATCAAGGTGTGGAAGCAGGTCCACGAGGCCTGCGTCAGCAAGAAGGAGTTCCGTCTTGCCCAGATCTGCGGTCTCAACTTGATTGTCGACGCCGAGCAGTTGCAGGAACTCGTCAAGGACTACGAGCGCAATGGCTACTTTGACGAGCTCATCAGTCTCCTTGAGCAGGGTCTCGGGCTTGAGCGCGCCCACATGGGCATGTTCACGGAGCTGGGCATTGCGCTCTCCAGATACCACCCCGAGCGCCTCATGGAGCACATCAAGATCTTCTGGTCGCGCATGAACATGCCCAAGATGATTCGCGCCTGCGAGGAGGCAAATCTCTGGCCCGAGCTTGTCTTCTGCTACTACCACTACGACGAATTTGACAATGCTGCCCTGGCCGTCATTGAGCGACCAGAGAACTCTTGGGACCACCAGCAGTTCAAGGAGATCGTCATCAAGGTCGCCAACCTCGAGATCTACTACCGCGCCATCAAGTTCTACGTCGAGCAGCACCCCTCCCTGCTCACGGACTTGCTGGCCGCTCTCACCCCTCGCATCGACGTCAACCGCGTCGTCAAGATGTTCCAGAAGAACGACAGCTTGCCCCTCATCAAGCCGTTCCTGCTCAACGTTCAGACGCAGAACAAGCGCATTGTCAACGAGGCGGTGAATGACCTGTTGGTCGAGGAAGAGGACTACAAGACCCTGCGCGACTCGGTGCAGAACTACGACAACTACGACGCCATGGAGCTCGCCAGTCGCCTCGAGAAGCACGATCTCATCTTCTTCCGCCAAATCGCCGCGAGCATCTACCGCAAGAACAAGCGGTGGGAGAAGTCCATTGCGTTGTCGAAGCAGGACAAGCTCTACAAGGATGCCATCGAGACGGCCGCGATTTCGAGCAAGAACGATATCGTCGACGACCTTCTGCGATACGTAAGTTTGGATTTTCCCTTTTTCTCCTTCTTGCGGATCTTCTTTTACTGACTCTACTATAGTTCGTCGACATCGGCCACCGAGAGTGCTACACAGGCATGCTGTATGCTTGCAATGAGCTCATTCGACCAGACCTCGTGTTGGAGCTGTCGTGGCGCAACGGCCTGCATGACTTCACCATGCCCTACATGATCAACATGCTCGCCCAGCAGACCAAGGAGATTTCTCTCCTCAAGGCTGACAGCGAGGCCCGCAAGAACAAGGACAAGGAGCAGGAGAAGACGGAGGACAACACCCCCATCCTTGGAGCCTCCCGCCTGCTGATCACAGCCGGACCTGCCGGTCGCAGCGCATCGCCCGCGCCCTACGGCCAGGCCAACGGCTTCGCGCCCCAGCCCACTGGCTTCGGCTTCTAGATGAAGCCATCCGGACAAGTAGACTTGACTGCCAATCCTGTCAAGACCCACGACCAAGACCGCATGGAATAATATGGACCGAGACGGGCACAGCGTGGATCTGCTCAAAGGAAAAGAAAAAGAAAACAAAAGGTAAATGCAAAAAATGCTGGGTGGTTTTGTTTCTATTTTCTTGTTTTAGTTTCTTCTCTGTTTCTCTTTGCGTCAAGAATGGGGCATATGATAGAGAATGAAACGGGGGGGGGATGAGAGGCCGCGGATGAGGGATTCCACGGCGACCACAGGACTTGGAGAGGAAACTCAGCGATGTCATTTCTTGCGCGGCGGGTTAGAAAACGGGGCCTATCAAAATCGGATCTAGGGGATGGTTACGATGAATGACGGGATTCGGGTTCTTGAAGGCCGAAATGTGTATGACTATATTTTCAATTCAGCTTTGCGGATGAGGCTTGAGGTGTTGCGTACATATATTGCGCGTCAGTGAGATCTTGCGAAACAAGAGGGGACTGTTTTCGTGAGGCCTGACAACTCATGCGAAGTCATATGAATGGATCAATACGTGTGTATATATTGATGAATAGCTGTGTGAGTGAGAAATTTGCTCTCTTTCCCATGTCTAGCCGAAATGAACCCCAAAAGGCGCCGCAATGTTTCCCATGCCTGGTACAATACGGGAGCAACTATGGTAAAAAAAAAATGAAGACTCCAAGAAGATGAGAAGAGATGGAATGATGATGAGACTATATTGTGGAGGAAAAAGCGCACACAAGGGTGGGGGGATCTACTCTGTGTTTGGCTTTGCGTTGGCGATTCTGAGCCACTCGCCGTTGAAGGCGTTGATGAGCCAATTGCTCAGTTCTGCGCGCTGTCAGCATCTCATAGGTCGAGTGACGAGAGGAAGAAGGTAGAAGAGGGGAACGATGAACCTACTGTCGTAGACGACGCGGGAGGCGCCGTGGAAGTAGATGGAGTGGTCGCTGTCGGGGAAGACGTGGACGTCGTAGTTCTCGACGCCGGCGAGGTCGAGGTCGTCGAGCAGGGTGAGGGAGTTCTGGAAGTGGACGTTGTCGTCTGCGACGCCGTGCATGATGAGGAAGCGCTTGCTGCGGCCGAGGGCGGTGGCGTTTGCGACCTTTGAGGCGTCGTAGCCGGCCTTGTTGTCGGCCGGGGAGCGCATGTAGCGCTCGGCGTAGATGCTGTCGTAGAAGCGCCAATCTGTGACGGGGGCGACGGCCATGCCGTAGGCAAAGGTGCGGCCGGCGTCGGCCTCGAGGGTCTTGAGGGTCTGGAAGCCGCCGTAGGACCAGCCCCAGATGCAGAGGCGGGCGGGGTCGATGTAGGGCAGGGCGGCGAAGTGGCGGGCGGCGTTGATGTGGTCCTGGGCCTCGAGGACGCCGATGCGGGAGCGGACGGGGACGCGGTGGGCGCGGCCTGCGAAGCCGGTGCCGCGGGGGTCTACGGTGATGACGACGTAGCCGAGGGCGGAGGCGACGTAGGACTGGAAGTCGACGAGGAACTGCTTGTGGACTTGCTGGGAGCCCGGGCCCGAGTACTGGAAGAAGAGGGCCGGGTAGCGGCGGGCCGGGTCGAAGTGCGGGGGCCGGCGCTCGACGAAGTTGGCCGAGACGTTGGGCGCGAGGGCGAGCGTGCCGTAGCGCTTGACGGGCAGCTGGTGCCGGCGGGCGCGCTCGGCGAGGTCGCGATTGTCCTCGACGACGGCGTCGTAGCGGGCGGCGGCGTTGGGCGGCGTGGAGACGACCTTCTGGAAGGGGACGCGGGGCCCCTGGTAGTCGAGCAGGGCGTAGCCGGCGCGCGGGGAGAAGGACGCGGCGTAGTAGGCCTCGGCGGAGGTGTTGGTCAGGGACGCCAGGCCGGACCCGTCGAGCCGGACGGAGTAGACGTGCCGCTGGATGGAGGACTCCCTGGTCGCGACGAAGTAGACGAGGTTGTTGGCGAGGTCGACGGCGGAGGGGGCCTTGACGACCTCCCACGGGCCGGACGTGAGCATGATGGGCGTGCTGCTGTCGAGGGGCGCGAAGTAGGCGAGGTGGTCGTAGCCGTCGTGGATCACGGTGTCGACGTAGCCGTCGTGCGGCCGGCCGTTGGCGGGGTCGGCGGGCACAAATGTCATGCCGTGGGAGATCTCGAACCAGCCGCCGTCGATCTCGTTGACGTCGACCGTGTTGACGGTCCGGCCCTGGCGGGTGCCGACGTCGACGAGGATGACCTTGAGGACGTCGCTGACGCGGTTCGTCTCCTTGACCAGGACCTTGTCGCCGGCCCAGACGAGGCTGTTGATGATGCGGTCGTCGTCGGCGAACTCGTCCTCGATCGTCACCGCGAACGAGTCCCCCCTGGCGACGTCGTAGAAGAGGAGGTCGACGACGGGGTTGTGCGCGCCCGCCTTGGGATACTTGATCCTGCGCTGCTCCGGGTACAGCTCCTCGCCGGGGGCGGGCAGGGTGCCGCTGGGCCGCGAGACGAAGTACTGGAGCGTGTACTCGGGCACGGCGGTCTCGTTGGTGCGCAGGAACGCCAGGTACTTGCCGTCGTCGGACCACCAGGTCGCCGTGTTGCCGGAGAAGACCTCCTCCTCGTAGACCCAGTCGGGGATGCCGTAGAAGTACTCGGGCCCGCCGTCCTCGGACACCTGCACGACGTCGCCCGCGCCGGTTAGCCTGCGGATGTACAGGTTGTTGTCCCTGGTGAAGGCGACGGCGTCGCTGGCGGGGCTCCAGGTGGCGAGCTGGACGCGGGCAGCCACGTCGGACGGGATGAGCGGGTGGGCGGACTGCGTGGCGACGTCGAGGATGAAGTAGATGGCCGTGAAGGAGTGCCGCCAGACGGACTTTTTCTCGACGCCGATCAGGACCCTGGACAGGTCCGGGCTCGGCCGCGTCCACGAGGGCACGTATCGCCGGCCCGCGTAGACGAAGGTGCCGTTCTGCATCAGCGTGCGCGGCGGGGGGATCAGCGCATCCCCCGCGGCATCGGCCCTCGCTGCCGAGCCGGAGCCGGAGCCGCCGCCGCCGCCGCCGCCGCCGATCGTGGTCTGGACGTGCTCCACGACCATGAAGTCCTTTCCCGCGGCGCCGGTCTCGAGGAGCAGTCCATCCTCGCCTTCCTGGCCGGCGATCCACTGGAGGGACCTCTTCTTGGCGCTCCAATGGCCGTTGAAGAGCTGGTCCATGGTGATGGGCTTGCCGGAGCCGCGGGTGGTGGCGTCGGGGTCGTGCTCCGAGTCGCTGGCGTGCTTGTACGAGCCCGTCGAGAGGAAGACGGCGAGGGACAGGGCCCAGCCGGCGACGAAGACGACGGCTACGATGATGAGGACTCTGCGAAGGCTCCTGTGCATAGGCCGCTGCTGGATGCCGGCGCCCGCGGACCCGAGAAAGGCGCCGGTCTCGGCGTCGTCGAGGGCGTCCTCATCGTGGGGGCTCGGGAGGGGATCCTGGGCGTAGACGTCCTCGCGGTTCTTGCTCGTCCTTTGCCTCTCCGCGGCGTCCGTCTTCTCGGTCTCCTCCTGGATATGGTCAAAGACGATGCTCGTTGTCGAGACGGAGCTCAGGGAGTCTCGGGGCTGGTGTTGGAGAGCATCGTCAGGGCTGCCTGGGTTCGGCGGGGCCATGATGAAGTTGATGATGATGAAGATGATGGCGAGGACGACAGGGCTCTCTCTATGCCTGTGAGAGACGCAAAGCCCCAAGCTGTCGAAGGGCGACTTTGTACAGAATCAAGTTGCCCAACTCGTGCCGCTCGTCTGCCACGATGGGGGATGCTCTGGAGATGGGAGGAACAGATTACGTTCGCGGGGCCTCAGAGCTGGCCGAGCATCGTGCTGATGAAGGCGCACGGTTCGAGGTGACAGACTGGACGTCGGACGTCGTCGGGGTTGACGGTTGGACGGAGCTCGTGTGGCTGATTGACGACTCGAAGGGGCGTTATTGACAGCGCGATGGCCTCTGCTTAGCTTGAGCGTTAGGACAAGACCGATGGCCGGATCCGACAAGGCTTTTTGGACGTACCAGCTCGATTGGCATTGATCAATGGGTCTACATTGCCATAATGGAATGAATCAATTGATAGATCAATGGATCGATCAGGATCTCGACGTGACGCGTCGGAGGTTGTCGAGATGAAACTATTCCCAACTTCCCGGAATGGATTGATTCCCTCGATTTAATTGATCAATCAATCCATTGATCCATCAATCAATTGGAATCTTGACAGCTCCAGCGACCGTCTTCAGGGGGCTGCAGGGCATTTACAGGGCCCATTTGAGGCCAGGCTGCCTGAAGATTGGGGCTTCCAGCGGCGCTCAGCGGAGATGAGCCCTGAAAGTCCACTAAAGACCCAGGCAGCCCCAGCGGTTCCGGGAGGGTCGGAGTCAACCCAATATGCGTTACGGCGGGCATATTGTTCTAACGGGGTTTAAACTTGCGGGACTGAGTCCCGTCACGACTCGAAATCGGATTGATGAATATCTTGCAGTGATCAATACTCGTACGAGCTCGATGAACCTGTCCCTCATGACGACAAAGCAGACGGCAACAAAGTCAATTGCTGGCTGAGGGACGAGGAACTCTCAAAGGTCTGCACGGCATCGGGAGAAGCGCGTTTCAGACGGATGTCGCTGGCTGGTTTCTTTGTCTCGGGCCAAGGGATCCATTGATCACATCATCACTCCACGCGTTCAGGGATCAATGCCCATGCTCTTGTCCAGGCAGTATGTACGGAGTAGTATGTACGGAGTAGATCCCCCGCCGTCTTCCTAGACTTCGGCAGGACGCCGTGCCAGCTGCGGCGGGTCCGCGTAGGTCTGGTCCACCTTGACCACCCGGCACGCCGTGCCATATGCAGCACACTGCGCGAACCCCCCAACCTCCCCGGTGTCGAACCTGAGGCAGATGATGGCGTTGCCCCCTCGCTTCTTGCACTCGTCCACCACCCGGCCGATCGAGTCGTTGCGGCACGAGTAGAGCATGCTCGTGAACCACCGGAGCTCCCCCCCGGCCAGGCTCTTGAGCACCATCCCCAGGCTGGCCCCGAGGTTGCGCGATCGCACCGTGATCCCGTAGACAGTGCCGAGCACTTGCTCGATCCGATAGCCGGGCAGATCCATCATCGCTACTCCGTACATTCGGGGAGTCGCGGTCAGTCTCGGATGCCCAATATCAATCTTGGCTCCTGCCAACGCGGCGTGCAGCGTGCGTGGGGGAGAAAGGAAGGGGGGGGGGGGGGGGGGGGGCGGACTCGGGGG
>NIGB01000003.1:726900-749956 GCA_003055145.1 Escovopsis weberi | reverse complement strand
GGGGGGCAGAGAAGAGGAGGGACGGGACGGTGGCCGAGAGACGGACGGGCAAGGGAGCGACTGGAGCGCTCAGCGCACGAGTACTCGGTAGTATGGTAGGTAGTCGTAGAGGTAGTTGATGCATCCATGGATGGGCCCATCCAAGAGACGTGCTGGATGCTATTCAGTCCAGGCGGCACCTGCTGGGGCGGCGCTTGGGGGGATGGGCCCGTCTCGCGGCCAGGGAAACAAGGGCGTAGAGCAGTATCGTATCGTGCTCGTGCTCGTATCCGTAGAGGTAGTACTCCGTAGTATGGAGTAGATCGCTGAGGGAGGGAGGTAGGTACTTGTGTAGGTGATGATGGAGGAGTTTTATGGAGATATTGATCTGACCTTATTCCCTTGTCGGACGAGCACGGAGTACTAGTATTGAAACTCCGTATCGCCGCAGCTATGTATTCGAGCTTGGCGGGAGCGAGATAGATGGCACTGCGTACTAAGATGCAAGATGGAAGATCAATCAATCAATCAATCCAGTGTATCGATGTATGCGCGAAGGGAAGCCGGCAGCGGTAGCGTGGATGATGCGGTGCGATTGATTGATTGATTGATCAAATTGATTGATAACGACGAGGAGCACGGAGTTGTTCTTCTTCGCTGAAGTATAGGTAGTAGTTCTCCGTACCTGCCCGCGTTCTCGTCGTTCTCGTCCGCACACGTCCTGAAGGACTTGCTCGTCCTGTTCGTCTTGATCGTCTTGTTTGGCGCTGCTGCAGCTGCTCGACTCGGCCGCCGTGGGATCAATATCCGGTAAAGAGGTACCTATGTAATCACCTGTCGGCGGGCAAGGAGGCAGGGTCGTGGACGGAGTGATCGATTGATTGAAGTATTGATTGATCAATCGCATGTACGGTGCGGCCTGCAGAGAGTGCGTAGGTAGTACTCCGTATGTAGTAGTAGCTTCGGGACGTGGGGATGGAGGCGCGAATGCTGTGTTTGTCGAGTCACCAGACCTCTGCTGCCAGTGCGGGCCAGTTGCCGCGGGAGGTACTCCGTACGGAGCACTGAATTGATCTGTTCCAATCAGTCAAGGATCCATCAATGGAATCTCAATTGGAGGGATGATGGATTCAGACGAGGGAAAGGCCCGGGACCGTGTGCTCCAGTGCTCCAGTGCTCCAGGACAGCCGTATGTATTGGGATCCGGGTCGTGGGCTATCCGGAGTACCAACTCCCTGTATCATATGAAGATGGGAGCAGGACGATGGAAGCCGAGGAATGGCGTCTCGTCGCGGGGCGGCTATTCGTTGGACCCGGGGCGGCGTGCAACGATGTGGTGAGGGAGAAGGCTACGGAGCACATACTACTCTCGAAGAGAGGGTCGTGTGTGTTTGTGCGCAAGCGCTGCACCGCAGCTGATGGCGGCGGAGGATCGGCCGGAGGGGGAGCTCTAGCTTGTTGCAGGATGATGGTGGTGGTGGTGGTGAGGTGCAGTACGGAGTAGTGCGAGGGGGAGAGGGGGAGGGGGGGGTTGGATGGTTCAAGGAGAGGGGATTCGGGGCAAAATGGTGGAGCAGCTTCCAGCTTGTTGCACGAGGAGAGCTTGTCGAGCTACCCTGTACTCCGTAGAGCCCTGAGTGCTGTTTTGTATGTATGGAGGTCGAGCGCTAAAGGCCGCTGGGGGCTGCTGGGGCTTCTCTCGACGTCCACCTGATATGAAGATCCTGGAGCTTGATTGAATCATGGCCTTTGATGCGATTTGAACCCGAGCGAGTAATGGAATGAGTAGGGACCCGAACCCATAGATGCGAATCTAGTGAGCATCAATGTCATGGAAGGATCAAATGAATGGATTGATCGTGGTGCCAATGGCTGGGTATAGGGTATGCACGAGATGCCGCTTGCACGGATACAGGTTGTACATTCGGAGTACTCCATACTCTGTACTACTACTAAGTACTATGTACCTGTTAGTACCTGGTACTCCGTATCAATTGTACGGTATTCATAATGTTCGCTTCGACGGTGAGAAGATCAAAACATCAAATCAAGATGGAAACCAACCTGACCGATGCATCATTCGATATCGAGGTCTGTTTGATGCTGTCCAACTTCCCATCGAGGATCCTCTGACTCCCCCGAGCCTGCGACGGCGTGCCTGAGGAAGAGCACGCAGGCCAATGCCAATCCCTTCCCGGCAAGGATCGATCAATTGGATGCTCCCCTCCCACCGCCATCACAATGCCTTATTGGTGTGTGTCTCGTCCAGGATCCAAATCCATCATGCTCGATCTGGCCCTCGAGCTTCCTCAAAGTACTACTCCAGGATGACGTACTGGCCTGATATACATAAGAGATCATCAGTGCCGTCTTCGACATCGACATCTGCAGGCGGAGAGACATCCCAAGGGAGCAAGGGAGGAAATGGTCATTTGATGCCACATCTTCCGAGACAGCGTTCCGACTTCCGCTCACTGCCTTGGATGTGCTCTCCAAATCGCTCGATGACGCCCTCCGCCGATGGAGAGCGACGGGTGGTGTGTGCCATCATGATACTGTATTGATGTTGATGTACTCCGTGAATATGTATCAATTTGATATATGTATGGCCCCCAGACAAGAGGCCCCGTGATGGCCCAGATGCATCGGATGCAAGACTCAACCACTCCTCTGCTGCTCGGGGAGAAATGAAGGAATATTGGATTGACCATGGGCATCCCGATCGAGCACGAGACGAAGCCTCATTTCATCAAGGTTCTCGGCCTGGTGCCTGCTGCTACTCCATACTCCATACTCCACGCTCCATACTCCGTACTCCGTGCACCTCCATCTCTTCCACAGATATGATGGGCCTCGCAATTGCCCAACAACGGCGAGCAACGCCTGAGGATCGCACCATTTGCACCATTTGCACCATTTGCACCATTTGCACCGGCCCGCCGGGTCGACGGCTCGACGGCAGGTCGTGACATGCCGATCCACAGGGACGCGGCACCCCGTGTGCCCGTCACCCGAAAGCCCGCTCTCTGCAGCCAAGCATCATCGAGACGGGCTGTCTGGAATCACATGCAATATGTCAAATCCCGAAAAACTTCCACCGACTCATGTCTCCGTCGATGGAACAGAGAAGAGGACGAGATGAATCAATCCTTGAATTGAAGCCATCACGGACAAATCCAGGCTAGTCCCAAAACGGACTAGCTCCACTATCCATCTGAGCACCTCCTAATCAGGACTAGCGCGTGATTGTGATTGCTGACCTCCTTATCGATAGCGATTGATCTCATGTGACCGAATCGAGAAACCGCGAAGAAAAAAAGTCTTATCGCCAAACGACATTTTTTTTCTTGCTTCAAGTCGCGATACCAAGAGGTAAAAGTAGCAGCAGCAACAGCAGCAGCAGCAGCAGCAACAGCAGCAGCAGCAGCAGCAGCAGCAGCAGCAGCAGCCAGAGCTTCGCTGCGTGAGCATCGTCGACGAGCTCGGGAGAGGAGTGCATAATGATTTCTTGTCTATACAACGTCATATTCCGACCAACGACGATTCGATCGACGACTGCCTGAACGATAGACGAACATCTCGCTCGACGAGCAACGACCCGATCCTTGGACCCTCGATACCATCAATACCATTACTTCCCACATTCATCATGGCGCCCTCGGCCACCAGCACCGAATGGGACCACGAGTTCCATACCCTCCGGCGGCAGAACCTCTTCCAGAACCCCCCAAAGGACCACACCGCATACCCTGCCCTCCAGCTCGCAGTCAACCCCCACATCGAGTCCTTCAACGCAATCTTCCGCAAGGATGGCAAGCCCGGCCTGCTCGACCACGGCATAGCCGACATCGGCACCAGGGTCTTCCTCGACGGCGACGACCGCGCAGACCCAAAGACCAGGAACCAGCTTCGCATCCGCATCAAGGACGTCGCCCTGCAAAAGGCCCAGGTGCCCCCCTCCAACAAGAACGCCCTCAACAGGGAGATCTACCCGGCCGAGTGCAGAGAGAGGCACGCCACATACAGGGGGAAGCTCTCCGCAACCTTTGAGTACAGCATCAACGGCGGCGATGCCACAGAGTTCGTCCGGGAGCTGGGCCAGGTCCCCATCATGATCAAGGTAGGCAGGCAGGCAGGCAGGCAGGCAGGCAGGCAGGCAGGCTTCGGCGGACCGTGACCATTGATCGATCGATGTTCATACGTCGTGGGTCCGTGCAAAGTGGTGCCAAAAGACGTTGGATTGCTGACCGGAGACAAACACAGTCCAATCGATGCCACCTCGAAAACAACTCGCCCGAACTGCTGGTCAAGCGCAAGGAAGAGTCCGAGGAGCTCGGCGGCTACTTCATCGTCAACGGAAACGAGAAGCTCATCCGCCTGCTCCAGGTCAACAAGCGAAACTTCCCGATGGCTATCAACCGTCCCAGTTTCACCAACAGAGGCCCCGGATACACCTCCCTCGGCATCATCCTCCGATCCGTCCGCCCGGACGAGACCTCCCAGACCAACGTCCTGCACTACCTCAACGACGGCAACATCACCTTCCGATTCTCCTGGCGCAAGAACGAGTACCTCGTCCCCGTCACCATGATCCTCAAGGCCCTCATGGAGACAAACGACCGCGAGATCTTCGAGGGCCTCATCGGGCCCATGGGCTCCAAGTCGACCGAGAACACCTTCCTGACGGACCGCGTCGAGCTGCTGCTCAGGACCTACAAGGCCTACGGCCTTTACAGCAAGTCAGAGACCCGCGCCTACCTTGGCTCCAAGTTCAGGATCGTCATGGGCGTCCCCGAGACCATGTCCGACGTCGAGGTCGGCACCGAGTTCCTCCGCCGCATCGTCGTCGTCCACCTCGGCAGCGTCAACGTCACCGAGGACCAGGACGCCGACAAGTTCCGCATGATCCTCTTCATGATCCGAAAGCTCTACGCCCTCGCCGCCGGCGAGTGCTCCGTCGACAACCCCGACGCCCTCCAGAACCAGGAGATCCTGCTCGGCGGCTTCCTCTACTCCCAGATCCTCAAGGAGCGCCTCGACGAGTTCCTCAGCGTCAGCGTCCGCGCCTCCATCAGGGACTACATCCGCAGGAATCCCTCCACCACCTTCACCTCGGACGCCTTCCGCAGGGAGTTCCCCGGGGGCATCTTCAGGAAGGCCAACGAGAACGTCGGAAACGCCCTGGAGTACTTCCTCTCCACCGGTAACCTGCAGAGCCCCTCCGGCCTCGACCTCCAGCAGACGGCCGGCTTCACCGTCGTCGCCGAGAAGCTCAACTTCCTCCGCTTCATTAGCCACTTCCGCATGGTCCACCGCGGCGCCTTCTTCGCCCAGCTCAAGACGACCACCGTCCGAAAGCTGCTCCCGGAGTCCTGGGGCTTCATGTGCCCCGTCCACACCCCCGACGGCTCCCCCTGCGGCCTGCTCAACCACCTGGCCCACAAGTGCAAGATCATGACCGACTCGGTCGACGCGTCCGCCGTCCCCGCCCTGGCGGCGGAGCTCGGCGCCGTCTCCACCTCGGAGGCCTCCACCGAGGAGAACGTCGTCATCATGCTCGACGGCAGGATCCTCGGCTGGTGCAGCCCCCGCGAGTCCCTGCGCATCGCCGACTGCTTCCGCTACTGGAAGGTCGAGGGCTCGCACGGCCTGCCCCTCGAGCTCGAGGTCGGCTACGTGCCCGCGTCGCGCGGCGGCTCGTACCCGGGCGTGTACATGTCGTCGACGCCGTCGCGCATGGTGCGGCCCGTCAAGTACCTGCCCCTGGCGAGGGAGGACCTGGTCGGCCCCTACGAGCAGCCGTACATGTCGATCGCGGTCGTGCCGCAGGAGATCGAGTCCGGCGTGTCGACGCACGTCGAGTTCGACCCGACCAACATGCTGTCCATCCTGGCCAACATGACGCCCTTCTCCGACTTCAACCAGTCGCCCCGAAACATGTACCAGTGCCAGATGGGCAAGCAGACCATGGGGACGCCCGGCGCGGCGATCCGGTACCGCACCGACAACAAGTCGTACCGGCTGCAGACGGGCCAGACGCCCATCGTGCGGGCGCCGCTGCACAACGCGTACGGCTTCGACAACTTCCCCAACGGGACCAACGCCGTCGTTGCCGTCATCTCGTACACGGGCTACGACATGGACGACGCCATGATCCTCAACAAGTCGGCGCACGAGCGCGGCTTCGGCCACGGCACCATCTACAAGACCAAGAAGGTGACGCTCAAGGACGACTCGCGCACCAGGGTGTCCAAGAGCGTGACCAAGGCGTTCGGCTTCGCGCCGCACAGCTTCGTCAGCGCCTCCTACCAGGGCATGCTTGACGACGACGGGCTGCCGCACGTCGGGCGGCTCGTCAGGGAGGGCGACGTCATCTGCGCCTGGCACACGGTCACGCAGGACTACAACGGCAACTTTGTCAACCTCGACGGCGTCACGCACTACGAGAAGTACAAGGACTCGGAGACGGGCTTCGTCGAGGAGGTGCGGCTCATCGGGTCCGACACGGGCCACGAGCCCCTGCAGACCGTCTCCATCAAGTTCCGCATCCCGCGCTCGCCCATCATCGGCGACAAGTTCTCGTCGCGCCACGGGCAGAAGGGCGTCTGCTCGCAGAAGTGGCCCGCCGTCGACATGCCCTTCTCCGAGACGGGCATCCAGCCCGACGTCATCATCAACCCGCACGCCTTCCCCTCGCGAATGACCATCGGCATGTTCGTCGAATCGCTCGCCGGCAAGGCCGGCGCGCTGCACGGCCTTGCGCAGGACTCGACGCCCTTCAAGTTCGACGAGACCAACGGCGCCGCCGACTACTTCGGCCACCAGCTCATGAAGGCCGGCTTCAACTACCACGGCAACGAGCCCATGTACTCGGGCGTCACCGGCGAGGAGCTCGGCGCCGACATTTATGTTGGCGTCGTCTACTACCAGCGCCTGCGCCACATGGTCAACGACAAGTACCAGGTGCGCACCACGGGGCCCGTCGTCCCCACCACCGGCCAGCCCATCAAGGGCCGCAAGCGCGGCGGCGGCATCCGCGTCGGCGAGATGGAGCGCGACGCCCTGCTCGCCCACGGCACCGCGTTCCTCCTCCAGGACCGCCTGCTCAACTGCTCCGACTACTCGCGCTCCTGGATCTGCCGCCGCTGCGGGTCCTTCCTCTCCGTGCAGCCGACCGTCTCGCAGTTCGCCCCCGGCGGCGGCGGCGGCGGCGGCGGCGGTCGTGGCGCTGGTGGCGGTGGCGGGAAGAAGAAGACCCCGAGCCTCGTGCGCTGCAGGAACTGCGCCGTGCGCCTCGACGACGCCGCCGGCGAGGGCGTCGACCTGACAGACGTCCAGGGCGAGATCTGGGAGGACGGCCAGGGCAACGCCTGGGTCGGCGGCGACCAGACCACGCAGGTCGTCGTCCCCGGCGCCCTCAAGTTCCTCGACGTCGAGCTCGCCGCCATGGGCGTCAAGCTCAAGTACAAGATCGACCAGGGCGACGAGCCGCGCAAGGGGCCGATGCGGCCGATGGCGCAGATGGCGATTGCGGCCAAGTGATCCCACTCTCGCCTTTTGGTTCGCATTTCTTATTCAAGGGGATATGTACTAAGAGACTCAAAAGGAGGAAGGGGGGGAGAGCATGGTTTGTTTGGACACGTGTTTCCATGTAGCATCCAGCATTAGATTAATGATTTTCACGCTGTTGTCTGGTCCATGCCGTCTTCTCCTCGAGATGTGTGACTACCGGCAAGGACCACTCTTCCCACCCATTCTCCACGTCTTTCGCATTCGTGTCCTGCTTCATCCCCAAAGCCCCTTTCTTCCCTGCAGATATTTTCAGGAAAAACAAGCTCCTCTCCTCACACCATCACCCCCTCCCCAACCCAGGGCCCAGGACATCAACCCACACTCGCTTCACGCCGTCCGGTTCCACAGCCTGCATCAGGTGCTGCCGACGCCGCACAAGACCTAAGTCGCACCGCGCACCGCGTCCGTGGCACCCCGCACCAAAACAGTGCTCAACCTCACACGGCCAGCCCTTGCAAACGACACCTCTGTATCTCTCGGATTTCGGACCCGCGAGCCGGTCTCGATCGGGGGGCCCACGACGCCGGAAGTGCCGAGGTGCCAAGGACGTTGGCGAGCTGAGCCTCAGGCGGACGGGAACGTGGCCGTGAAGTTGTCGGGTGTCTGTTCCTGTTTCTGTTCCTGAGCCGGCGGGGACCGATCCTCCAGGCCCTCTGCCGCCGTGAGACGCCGCTGCCGCTGCCCGTCCGACGTCGTCGACGTTGGTTAAGCTTATTGATGGGTTGATGGTCTCGCCTTGGAGCCTCGCAGCGTCTCCCGTCCGAATACTCTCAGGGCCCGCCTCGCCTCGCCTCGCCTCGTCTCGTCTCGTCTCGTCTGTGGCTCCTTCCGTCTGTGGCTCCTTCCTGGCAGCATATTCTCTGCTCCTTCCTCGCGGGTCTCATTCCCGGCTGAGTCGCTCTTTCCCTCCTCCTTATCTATCGGGGACTCCCGGTCAGCTGATCGAGCGCGGGCGCAGTGATTCATGCCCGGGAAGCTGCGCCCGTCCGTGCCTTCCGCGCCGCTCCAGGTCCTCCCCCTTGCTGATTCTCCTCCTCCCGGAATCGCCTCACTTCTCGATCTGGCTTCCTTCACTGCTTCTGCCTCCCGAGAGACCAGAGAGAGCCGGACGAGGGACTTGCAATCAGAGGGTCTGCATCTCTGGTCGTTGGTGTGCTTCTTTTTCCCCCTTCTCCGCCCATCTTCCTCCCTCCCTATCCATAGCCCTGGCGGCCCCGTTGATCCTACACCGGAGCGCTCGACTGCTGCTTCTCGACCTACAGGTACCTGGTATCGACCTACTAGTATCGACCACTACCTCTAATAGTACAAGCACAAGCGCCATCGATGCATCTCTATCGTTTGCTTCGCTGGGCCATGGGCTTCTTGTCCACTGCCGCCGTCGCTGCCGCCGCCAACCCAGACTACGACTTCGGCATCGACGCCGACACCCTCAACCGCC
Organism: Escovopsis weberi; assembly: GCA_003055145.1. Taxonomy (NCBI): domain Eukaryota; kingdom Fungi; phylum Ascomycota; class Sordariomycetes; order Hypocreales; family Hypocreaceae; genus Escovopsis; species Escovopsis weberi. The sequence goes on along the minus strand of NIGB01000003.1, from coordinate 740,964 downwards.
GCCAGGACCCGTCGGGGCCCATCATCGTCGGCCGCCTGCCGTATGCCGCGAATGGGTCTGTGCCGCTCAGGCCGGAGCTGCGGGAGTTGAAGGCGGACCAGTACAGGTGGGATCTCTTCATCCTGGCGCTGAGTATGTCTCAGTCAGCCAGCCAGGACGACCCTCTGTCGTGGTACCAGATCGCCGGTGAGTGAGATCGATATTATATCTATTGCCTTCAACTGTACTCGTAGTAGACGACGGCGAGATGACATGAATGAGGCTGGCTGACCGCGTCAGGGATTCACGGCGTCCCGTTTACGATGTGGAATGGGGTCGAGCCGGTGCTAGGGGCGAGTCAGTCTGGATACTGCACCCACAGCTCGGTCTTGTTTCCCATGTGGCACCGTCCTTATCTGGCGTTGTATGAGGTGAGTTCTCCTGTGTGAGGAGAGGGATCATGACTGACTGGCCTGCTCAGCAACAACTTTACAAGCTAGCCAACACCATTTCCCGCATGTTCACAAACTCCACGGAGCGGATGCTGTACCAGCAAGCGGCGTCGGAGTTTCGGATCCCGTATTGGGACTGGGCCTCTCCCGCACCTCCTGGCGAGAGCTTCTTCCCCGCAATGCTCATGGAACCCGTCATCTCGCAGTACGGGCCGAATGGCCTCCAGACCATCAGGAACCCGCTGTTTTCGTACTCGTTCCATCCCCTCGACGAGGAGGCCTTCATCTGGGATCCAGTGGGTGGCCCCTGAGTGAAACACCCCTGAAAGATTGGCTCCGTATCGTATCTGATGTCTTGTGCAGTTGAAACAGTGGAACGAGACGAAGCGAGCCCCGGACATGAGCGTCAGCGTGGAGTCGCCGCCGTCCATGAACGACCAGGTGGACAAGGCATTGCTGTCGAAGCTGCCAGAGATCCAGCAGCGGCTCTACGCCCTGTTTTCAAATAACCATGACTTCAACTCCTTCGGGAACAAGGGGTGGGCCGTTTCGCAGAATCTCACGACCCTCGACTCCATCGAAGCCCTGCACGATATCATCCATATATACGGGGGATCCAGGGGCCACATGACCTACGTCCCCCTGTCCTCGTTTGATCCCCTCTTCTTCCTGCACCACACCATGGTGGATAGGCTGATCGCCATGTGGCAGCTGCTCAACCCGACGGCCTGGATCACGCCGATGGCAGCGGGCGAGACGAGCTACACGTCCCTCGCGGGCACGATCCAGAACTCGAGCACGCCGCTGACTCCGTTTCTGGCCTCGGCCGACGGCCAGTTCTGGACCTCCGACATGTCCAGGAGCACGGAGACGTTTGGCTACGCCTACGCGGCTACCAGGATACCCTTTGGAGTCAGCCGGCGACGTCACCGGGAGTCACTCATCAGGAAGATCAACCGCTGGCTCGGGGGATCAAGCGCCATGGGGCTCAGGTCCAAGGCGACGTGGCCGTCACAGGCCTGGCGGCCGGAGGGCAGCGACCACATCTTCCAAGCCTCGGACAACGCCATTGACAGCCCCGGGTTCCGCCCGTACATCAAGGTCGACGCGCCGAGCCCGCCGATATCGAGGATCGTCCGAAAAGGCCACTACACGGAGTGGATGGCGAATGTGCACGTCAACATGGATGCCTCGGATGATTCCTTCGCCGTCCACTTCTTCATCGGCGAGCCCCCCAAGCACGCGGGGGACTGGATCTCGGCCCCGAACCTGGCCGGCTCGGTCGGGTTCTTCGCGATGAGGATGATGACGGTCCAGGGCTCCAAGATGTCGGGGGCGGTCCCCCTGACGTCGGCGCTGATGAAGCTCGTCGCCTCGCGGAGCCTGCGCAACCTGGAGCCGGATATGGTGGTCCCGTTCCTGCGCAAGGCGCTGAGGTTTCGCGTCCTGAAGACGACGGACGACTGCGAGGCCGACCCGACGACGATGGAGGGACTCGACGTATCCATCAGCAGCTCCGACGTCAGGCTACCGCACCACGACGCCGAGCTGCCACGGTGGGGGGACATGGTCGAGCAACTACATATCTGGCCGTGATTGATTTTCGTCATGTCTTGTCTGCAACTTATGGGGACGTTTCTCTTTCGACTCCTCTTGTTTTTTTTTTCTTTCTCTTCCTTTTCTTTCTCCCCTTTTTTTTCTTTCCATCTTCTTATGTGAAAGGAGTATAGCAGCTCTATCTCGCGGCGTCTCATCTCATACATATCATCGAAGAGGGGAGGGGGGAGGGGTGATGTCAGGCGCACTCGATCCATGTCATGTAATGTTTAATCGAAGGAATCCATAGAGGGACGAGGCTCCTTGCCCGACTGCCGATTGCCGAACTCTTGTGATCATGGTCTACTGGGCTGCATACTGTCTTCTGAACGAGTGATCTGTCATGAGTACTGAGTGCGAGTACTGGGATCTGCTAGTAGTGCCGATGGATATGACGCGTGGCCTGGTGGTGCGCTGCGAGGCAGAGGCTGAAGAGGGAAGGTGGAATAGGGGCTGGCCTTGATCAGTTCTCACCGGATGAGGACTTGTATACGAGTACATACGAGAAGCCGGACACACGAGGATACGAGGATGGGTCCGGCCATCTGGTACGAGCAGAGCAAGGTCATTGCTCAGGCCGAGGAGCGGCACCCGATTCACGGCGTAGATAGATTGATCTGTTGGGTCTGCAGAGGAACCTGGTCAGCGGACAGGGGGGGGAGTGCTGACGCGCATGAGGTCATGGCAGGCAGAGGTGGGAGGGATCCCTTGAGCTTCTTTCTTGCTTCTATTGCTTCTATTGCTTTTGGGCCAGCGAGTGGGACATGATCACGGCGTTGGAGTGGAGTTTGGTCTTACTCGACGACGAGTACTATGGAGTATGTACGGAGTACGGAGTATATTGATCAATAGATCTTGATCTCTGGAGCAGCATCTTTGCCTGTCTGTCCTCTTGCACGATGGCGACTTGCGTAAGACGACCAGTCAGATGGAGGGCCTTGATGCATAACGAGGCTGCATTGGACACTGTTATGGATAACTCGGTGTAATATCTTATTATCTGTATCAATTATGAATTACATTTTCATCGGATGAATTGGAAAGAGGTTTGCATCCTGCCTGCTTTCCTCGCGAGAGGACGAGGCAAACACGGGTTGCCTTGGCGTGCTCCTTCCCATGCAGCAGAACATAGCGAGTCTGTTGGTGACTGCCAGCCTGAGACCTGTGAGCTGCCTTCGAGAAGTCCTATTTGAGAAAGCACGAGTACAGTCTACTCTAAGGACAGGCAGGAATTGGTGCTATTGCGAGGTTCTCTGTACGGAGACCTGCATTCTGAGATACCCCAGTTTTGACTCAGAATGGCATTTCAAGGTACCTGTGATTAGTACCGGTACGAGTACAGGTAAGTACTACCAGGCAGCCCCAACTTCATACCGGTATCATCACCAGACGTGCAGCGACTCGTCCTCGACAAACTTGAACCCCGACCTCCTCCTCATCTCTTCCCCCACAGACCACTTTCTCGGCACGTTCTCAGAACCCCCTCCAAAATCTCAAGCCCCGACGCTCGTATCTCGCCCTCTGCCATCTCTCGGTTGCCACTGGTTGCCGGCCAAGATGTTGGTCCAAGGGTCCCCTCATCTCAGGGGATGCAGGGAAACCCGCACAAGCTTGGACTCGAGACTGCCTGCATGAGCCCATCACGGCCATGATATGTAAACACATGGCGTGGCGCCCTCGACGTCGAATACGAGAGCATGGTTCAGATCCGCTTACCTCGTCTGGATCGTCTGCCCGGCCGTCAGATCTCCGCCTCCTCCGTCAGATCCGTCTCCTCCGTCTTACGAGTACTGGCATCCTTCTCGTCCGATCCCTTCTCTCTCCCACCAAGAGGTACGCCTCATCCGCATCATCCAAAAAATGCGGACGAGATCCACCTCCCCCGGGGCGAAGCCTGTCCATGAGGGCGACGTCGAGGGACCTGAAGTCGCAAACCAGCAAGAGGATGGACCGGACCCCAGCAGCCCTGAGCCTCCTCGTTCGCCTGACGCCGACTCAAATGAACACCCTCAGGCGTCCGCCTCACCCATCGAGCCAATCCCCCGTGTCCCCGCTCCATGGAAAGTCCGAGGCGACATCTATTCCTTCAGTCTGTGGACATCCAAGGCCAAGGCCGAGTCCATGCCCAAGCACCACCTCTTCTCCCAGCTGGAAGCCCACTCCAGCTTTGCCGACTCCGAGTCGAGCAAGCCCGTCGGCGGGCTCGGCTCGATCCAGATCCTGAGGTATAAGGAGACTCCCGTCGGTCCCTACGATGAGCTGGTCGTCGTTCCGGGGAGCTATGAATGGGAGCGCAAGGGGCCCGATGGACGCCGAAAGGGGGGGAGCAACCTCAAGATCTCCAGAGTCTACGTCTCGCAGAAGCACACCTGCTACAACGGCCGTCTGAGTGAGTCTTGACCGACACCAATGGGAGGCTGTGTATATGACTGACAGCCGGAGGCGACAGATTGGAATGTGCCCAAGCACCTGGCCAGATTCGATTGGCAATACGACCCTAACGGCGTCACAACCGTCAGGGTCTTCCCCCACGACGTCTCTGGCGACCCGCACGAGCCCTGCCCGAGCCCCGAACCCTTCTTCCAGGCAACCTTCAAGCCCGTGCGCTTTGCTCCACGCTTCCCCTTCGCGACCGAATGGGTCGCCTTCCTCGGCCTCGACACCACCCTCGTCATGCCGCCCCTGCCCGCTGGCTCGGGCAGCCAGGGCGAGCTGCCGGGGACGGATCGCTGGTGCTCCTTTATGCCCCATCAGTACTCCCGGCGCACGGCCCTGGGCTGGTTCGACATGGCGCAGCGGGAGGGAAATTCCGGCCGCGTGCTGGGCGAGTACGAGAATTTCTTGCCGGGCCTGGGCCGGTGGCAGTTCGGGGTCCTGATGGAAGACGCCGAGCTGACGTTTCACACGCCGCTCGAGACATGGGAGGAAACAAGCAAGTCGTCAGGGTCAGGTCAAATCACCAGGGCGAAGCTCTAAGAAGGGGATTCGAGAAAAGGAAAGGGGAGGAGAGGGGAGGGGTTTCTCATGGATGGAAAGATGGTCAGGAGGGGAAGACACGGAGACCAGAAGTGCTCCCTATTGGTTCAGCTCCTGAATCGAAAACCGGGCCTGTCGCAAACGAACGGACAATGCGCAGGCGCGAAGCTCTCATGCTGCCCGGATCCAAGACACAGTTCTTCAGCGCAGGATCCTCGCCAAGGACCCGCCAACCCGGTGAGGTGAGACAGAGGCGTTTCTCACCTCGATCCATCCAGGGCCGTGTGGTTCAGACGCACCCAACGGGGAAGATGCAGAAGGGAGGCGGCAAAAAGAGGAAGCGGGTCGATGGAGACGCAGCTCGCAGCACGTCTCAGACATGCATCCGCACCCGCACCCGCATCCGCACCCGCATTCGCATTGAGCGGGTCGCAGGCTGCATCTGCGTCCGCGCCAGGCCGGGGCCTCTCTATTTTTTTCGAGAACATTCCCCGAGCGACGACGACATGCCCGGCACCCGCGAGAAAGGATGATACTGTGAGAAATGAAGATGAAGATGACTGTGAGATCCATCGTGCAAGGTGGTGTGACGGAACATTGATGCATCCGTATTGTTGTATAAGCACGAGTACATCCGTCCTACCCTCGGCGAAGCCTCCAGCCCGCAACGCCATTTCACACATCAGAATCCCGTACGCTTCTCCCACAAAAGGAGGCCCGTCGCTCCAACACCGTACATCTATTCGTAATCCGAAAGCCCGACGAACACCCCCATCGACTCCTTCTGCTCGAGAAGAATACACACAGAGTGCTGCGCGTCTTCACCCCCACAAGAACCACGCGGCCAGCCGGGCATCCCGGCCCAGAGGGGTCCTCACGCTCGCATCAGGAGCCCTCAAGGCCTCATACCAACCGCCCTCCACCGCACGCTCACATCCTCCACTGTCCAGTCCACAAAAATGACAATAAGCAAGTCAAGAAGAGAAGAAGAAAACCACAAAAAAAAAATATCCATCATGCCTCCAACCCTACCCCTTATTGCGCACACCCTTCACATCAACACCAGGTTCACATACTCCGTACTACTAGTCTCCATCACTGCGCCTCACTTTCGTACTACTACATGCAGGCTGCACAAGAAAGCATTACCTATGGCTGCACAAGAAAGCGAGCCAAGGCCGGCCAAGGTATCGCAGATCCCCCCCCCCCCCGGACGACGTCATCCCCGCAATCCCTCCTACGACCACTCCGTAATCCGTACTCCGTAGTCTGTATTTCATCACACGTCATCGCGACACGTCGCAAGGCCCGATCCGCCCGTGTTGGTTTACTCTACTCCGTATTCTTCATGTGATTCCGTCGCTACGCCGCGCGGAACTAAGCCGATGTCGTCGATGGAAGTGGAGAAAGAGCACGCAGAAGAAGAAGAGGAGGAAGAAGAGGAAGAAGAAGAACGGATCAGAGCAAAAAGAACCACATAAATCAACAATGCGTAGAGATTCATGCAGAAGCCATCATATGTGTCCGTCGTCATCGCCACCCGTCCGTGATCTGGTCATGGTCCGCAAAACGCCCTTCCGGATCAAGTATGTACATTAGTAGTATGCCACAAAAGTTCGGTGCCGAGACGGCCCAGCCAGCGCAAGAAAGAGTGGAAGATATTCTTCATCAAGCCCCCGCCCTCTCCTACGCCTCTTCTCCCTCCTCTCCTCGCCTCTTCTCCCTCCTCTCCACTCCGAATCCCCCAATGCCGCCGGTGCGGTTCCAAGTGCGAGTGAGAAATGCGACCGGTTCCAAGTGCGAGCGAGAAATGTGAAGAGAGGAAAAAAAAAAAAGAAAAAAAAAAGGTATATAGCCAGCAAGTATGTATAGTAGATGCATCCATAATCCATCATCCCGATATGTACCCCTCGTCCTCGCCGTCGTCATTCCGCGGCCGACCGCCGGTGCCTCGGCGCCACGACCTCGCGCGCGTAGAACTCGACAAGCATCGTCGCGTACGTCTCCAGGTCTTCCACGGGCACGGCGAGTCGGAAGTCGTTGAGCACGAGGAACTGGATCTCGAGGTGGTTCAGCTCGCCGAGGGGAAGGCCGCCGACCTGGTTTCAGAAGACGTTAGCATCAGAGCCGCGCCCGCTGCAGTCGGGGGGGAAGGGGGGGGGGGGGGTTTCAAGGGGTTCCAAGGGTGCTTGCTCACCTTGGCGTATCTCGAGTTGGTGTAGAAGACATCCGAGAAGAACTTGCTCGCGCATGTCACTCCCGCGATGATCAGCCTGTGGATGTTGAAGCTGTCCACCACAAAGTACGTCGCCGAGGGGCTGATCAGGGCGTGCTCCGTCCCCGTTACCCGCGCCGATCCCGATCCCGATCCTTCTCTCCCGTGGCTAGCTGCCGCGGCTGGCGAGTCAACCATGTCGTCGTCCTCATCCGCGGCGTAGGCTCCTCTCTCGCTCTTGGACCCCTGTGCCCTGCCCTCGTTTTCGCCCTCCTCCTCTTCCTCCTCGTCCTCGTCCTCGTCCTCCTCCCCTTCGTCGTCATCGTCTGCGAGGTCCGAGCCGCTAGCGTCAGAGCTCCGTGCCCGGCCTCGTCTGCTCGTCAGGCTATCGTGCGGCGAGAGCAGCCTCCTCGACCCGGTTCGCCTCCTGGCCTCCTCGCTCTGCATCACGAGGTCGTTGACCCTCTCGGTCATCCGGTCAAAGTACACCAACAGGCTGAGGAACACCTCGTAAGTGGTCGGGCAGTATTTGTGTATTCTGGACAGGTAGCTCAGGATGGTGATGGCGGGAACGTTTTTGCCGTGGAAGGCGAGGACGGAGTGGCTCAGCGGGCTCATCTGGGAGCCGCCGGGGCCGGGATCGGCGTTCTGGTTTGCCTGCTGCTGGTGGGCGACGTTGCGCTGCATGGCGTCGTGCTGCAGATCGTTGGTAGCGGTAATCTTGGTCAGCAGGGCAGCCACCATTTCGATGATGTCGCTGATGGGCATGCCGCTGATCTCGTACTGGACTTGGTGCATGGGCGGGTCTTGTAGGATGCCGCTGCCTGTGGCGCTGCCGCTGCCTGTGCCGCTACCGGTCCCGGCGCCGGTTCCGGCAGCCTCTCCGCCGGCGAGCCCGGCGAGCATCTCGGCGTGCATCTCGGCGTGCACGAGGGCCTCGATGTGTGCGAGGTCGCGCACGTGAACCACGTCTCTCTGCGCCATTCGCTGGCTGTTCGCGGCGGCGGACGCGACGAGGTAGGATCCCGGGACGGGGCTGGGCTGGGAGGACATGGCGGCGGCGGCGGCGGCGGCGGCGGGTACCTGGCAGTCGCCGGGTGGAGAGGGCTGCTGGCGGCGGCGTCTCGCGGGGTCGTGAGGGGCGGAGGAGGGAAGAGAGGCGTCTGCTGAGGAGGTGCAGTCACCCGTGTGCGGCGCTACTCTGGGAGCAGCCTTCCCATGGTTGGCGGCTGAAGGGCCGGGGTGAGCGGATGGAGAGGAGGAGGGTGGCGGGGAAGGAAATTGCGAGACGGGAGCGCCCGAGGGAGTCGAGGACGAGGTTGTGCGGGCGCCAGGTTGTGCGGGCTGCGCATCCCCCTGGCACTGTCTCGGCCTCGGCTTCAGCCCCAGCCTCTGCCCTTTTTGCGCCGGCCTGGCAGCGGCGGCGGCGCCAGTGGAAGACGAGGTCGTCGTCGTCGTCGTCGTCGTTGTGGTGGTGGTGGCGGGGGCGGCGACGGCGATGGCGGGGTTTGTGGTGGAGGCGGATGCGGATGCGGATGATGAGGATGGAGCAGTCGTCGTCGTCGTCGTCGTCGTCGCGGTGGGCTGGGCTTGCGCGGAAGCGTCGGGCCTGAGAGATCGCGGGGCGGATAAGGTTGACGAGGGTCGGTTTCGGCTGGATGAACGGTAGGCGGCGGCGGCAGCAGAGGAGGAGGAGGAGGAGGAGGAGGAGGAGGAGGAGGATGAGGTGGAGGAGGATGGAGAGTCGTGGGCGGAGTGCTGCTGGGGTTGGTGTTGAGAAATCGACGCGGAGCCCGAGATTATGCTGTGGAAGCGCGAGAGATCAGGAACAAAGTCGCCGATGAGAGCGGCCATGGCATCGTACTGGGGCGAGAGGCGGGAGGGTGGTGGATGAAGAAGAGGAAGAAGCGAAGAGAGCTGAAGTTGAAGTGGAGAGAGAGAGAGAGAGAGAAGTGAGGAGAAAAAAGAGGCAGAAAAGACGCGTGCGAAGGCTGAGGAGGAAGGAAAGATGGAGAGATGGAGAGATGGAGAGATGGAGCCGGGAAGTCGCGGCCGAGCAGAAGCAGCAACTTCCAGTCCAACAACAGGAACAGCTGTTCAGGGTATAGATGCTCTGTGCGGAATACAGGTACTCTACTCCGACTCAGGCTGTGTAGATGATGGAGCAAAAATGACGAAGCCGAGAAGGAGATGGAATGGATGGATGGATATGGACGAGAAGAGGCGTCGGAAGGCGGCAGCGGTGCTAGCCTCTACTACTCAGTGCAGTGCTTTTCATGGGCTTGGAGAGGCCTTTGAGTCGTACGAGTATTTTGTAAACAGGCTGGAAGAGACTTACTAGTATCAATACTATATTGATCAATCCATTGGATGGTGGATGGTTGGATGCCCGCTGGATCAATTGATGGATCAATTCGATTGGTTGGATTGATGGATTCGGTGGAGTCGAGTGCGCGTACGAGTACCGGTACATGCGCCGTTCATGTATGTACGAGTACATGTACATCATGTACGAGGACTTCTGCAACTCCAGGTCAGGACCATCAGGAATCAGGATCACATCAATGATGCATCTGCAGGTCGGCTGAAAGACATGACAGGAATACCATCGCATGAGTAATAGATCTGTTGCTACGGAGTACGGAGTACTGCACAGAGGATTCCCCAGTCTTTGCATCCCGCGAAGGCATCAAGTGCTGGTTCAACTTCTTGTCAACATCACAGTCCCCAGGCACATGTACATGCAGGTACTCTAGTATGTACAAGTTCTCCCCCGCAGCCGACGGGCTGGACAGCGACCTCTCGGGCGGGCTGGTCTATGTACTTGACGGGCCGCCGAGCGCCCATGCAATGATTGCTACTCGTAGTAGTACGGAGACTGTAGATCAACTTGATGGATCATCAATTAATCCATCACTGCAATCAATCAACATCTGAAAGTGGATCAAATGGCGGGCTGCGCCAGCTGGAGGCGGGCTTCGTCGCCCGCCGCGAGTGCTCGGCAGTGGCCGTAGCGCGCTATCGCTGTAGCAGTGAGGTCCATGATCACTGAATGCCCTGTAGCAGTTGATCGATGCCCTGTAGCACAGCGGACGGCCCTCCAGCTTCAAGTACCGGTACGGCATCCACCCTCCCGGCCTGAGTCTCGCCAAACCCACCAACCGGCGCTGAAGAAATGGCCATGACCATGCCGACCGTCATCACGAACCAGGCAGATCAAATCGATCCATCCATCAATCCATCAAGTACTCCGTATGTATTCCGAGCTCGACCATCATCGATCTTCCACTCTGATCATCGCAACATCAATTCGTCCCCAGCCATGCGCTGAGCCGCCGCCGCCGCCGCCTTCCCCGCTGCTGGATTCAAATGGATGGATCAGTCCAACCTGCTGCGCCTCGCGGGCGTTGCTCGAGCTTCAACATCAATGCAATGTCGAGTCGGACTCGCGCTCGTCACCCGCCCCCGCCCCATCAGCACGGCACTCCGTCACTTCGGGAGCACCAGCACCAGTGTCAGAGTCATCAACTGGCGCATTGGACTCAGATGGCCGGCATCGAGCCCAGCGGCGCGCGTCGTCAGGCCTGCTCGAATCCATCCATCCATCCATCGTACAAGCACGACAGCCGAGGTCAACACACACAAAGAGAGGGATTCGAGAGAGATCAATTTGATGAGGACGGAATCTCTTACGGCTCCCGCACATCTGAAACGCCGTCGTGCCTCGAAACACCCAGCACCCTTCAATCCCTTCCTCAACACCCGCGGGCGCAGAAATCTCGATTCATCGGGATGCAGACAACATGAAGAGTCCGTCTGCATGGATCAAGTTGATTGATGACTCTGGAGATGTTCAAGAGCCCAGGTACCGGTACTTCCGGACAGACGCCCGCCAGCTGCAGTCGGGTGCCTCCAGCTGCAGCCCCGGACGTCCTCGATTCTGGGCCACAGCCTGCCGCACGTGGGCTCCCAAGACGACGATCCGTGGCGATGGATCCAACAAGGCCGTGCTGCCCTGCACGAGCCTCTCCGCTTCCTGCTTCACCTACGGCGTCCTCCGGTGCTTGGCCTGTAGTAGTGTCAGGGCCCATGGGAATCCTCCGCGGCAGTCGTCTTACGGATACTCGTACTCGTACTGCCCTGCTCCGTGCTCCGTACATTAGTACGATACCTGTATATGTAGTACTCCATATAATCCGTAAGAGTACTGCTCCTCCAGGATCGAGAGGCATGACCTCGGCCCGTTATACGGAGTATTGATGTGCTCGACCTCGACCGCCGGCTTGCCGCCTCTTCGTCCCCTGCCATCGTACGGAGTTTTCCGCACATCTTCCTCGTCTCCTCCACAACACCGCCGTCGCCGTCAGCCCCGGAGGACGCCGAGGGCCAGCGAGTCATGGGCTTCTTGCGGCTTTCCTGAACGGGAAATTCGACCGAGTTTTCCCGAGAAAGACCAGGCTCATCCTATTCGTGATGGCTTGCCCTACAGACTCAACCGCCGGTTCCGTATGTTGCAATGTTCACGTGTGCTCCTTCAGGAGTACGAAATATGGAGTAGTGGTGTTAGATATTCGATGTCCTCAGAGACAGATGCTTCACGGATTCAACAAGGAATGAAAACCCCGCCTCTGATCCGGGTCATGAAAAGGACTCGCAGCAACGTCTTTGTTGTTGATTCCGAAACACATCGACCGCTCTCCTCCTCCAAGCCTGGATCGTCATGAATTCGCAGACTCGCCGCATACATGTACCTTCTCCTCCCCTGCCAGGCCAGCAACACGACGACAAAGCACAGTTGGGTCCATCACGTTCGCGGCAGAATCTTTCGCTGGTCGTCATATCATCGAGTCTCATTCATGCCATCGTTTCCCCGCCGTCTCGGCCACCATCACCATCACCATCACCGCCCTACTCGTGGCGCACCTTGTAATCCGTGTCCGGCAGATAGAGATGCCTGTCGGCCCCCTTCTTGGTCAGCACCACCATCCGGATCACGCCGCCCGAGCTGCCGTCCCACTTGATCGCCTCCCGCAGCGCCCCCTTGACAAAGTCCACCGCCTCCGCCTCCTCCATGCCCTCCTTCCAGTTCGCGTCGCAGTACCCGTAGATGTACGTCGACCCGGACCCGCCGATCGCGTACGCCTGCTTGTGTAGAGATCCGCCCAGCGGGATCGAGTAGACCTGCCCGCCGAAGCGCTCGTCCCAGCCCGCAATGATCAGACCGGCTCTGCCAAAGACGTCAGCCGCGTGTCGACACCACACATGCATCACCCCCATCTTCAAACCCCCGTCTTCTCTTCAAACACCAACTCCCGAACCCCCCCCACACCCCCCCCCCCCCCCCCCCCCCCCCCCCCCCCCCGGGTCAAGGAGCACGGGCTGCTACTCACGACAATTGGTCCTTGTTGGCGTAGCAGATCTCCTGGAATATCGACGCCGCCGTCTGCGTCATCGGGGGCTTGCCGCTCTGCATCGCAAAGAGCCCGAGCTGGTACTGCACAATGTCCGCCACGGCCTGCGTGTCCGCCGCAGACCCGGAGCGGCAGCACCAGATCGTGTCGTGCACCCGCGTCAGCTTATCCGTCACCCGGTTCGCAATGTACGCTCCGGTCGTCGTCCGGGAGTCGGCGCCTGTCTCTCAAAGTCAGCCTCGCCTTCTTCTTTTCCCTTCTCCTTCCCTCTCTCCAACCCCCTCGGATTCTCTTTGTCTTCTCCCCCCCCCTTCTCTCCATCCAGCCAGCCATCCTTGGCCACTTTGCTTTTCGGAGTCGTACCCAGGATCACGCCGTCTTTGAACGTCACCGCCATGCTGTCGCAGCGTCAGAGTCAGGGATTCGGAAGGAACCATATAGACAAGGAAGTAGGGGGGCTATCGATCGTCGAAGCGGGCCCGGGGGGCGCATACATGGAGGTACCCAAGCTGTCGGCATCTGGTCAGCACAAGATCGCAACTGGAGGATCCAGAGGGACACCGAAACGGACTTACTTGACCTCGCCCTTCTTCAACCGCTCCATATCAACGTGGATGCCATCTAGTTTGCCCGCAGTCAGCCAAGGACCCTCGCGGCGAGAGAGCCTCCCGGGTCGGTGATGCTCACCCTCGTTCAGCACACCGGCACGGCCAAACTCCATGGTTGCGACTTGGGGTGGTCGGTAGTAGTTCCCGGATCGGTGTTCACACGATGAGATTGATCGAAAGCGCAAAAAATAGCGAAGAGGCGTCTCGGTGTCGTGGCGGCGCTCGGCGATGGAGAGGTCGGGGCTCAATGGTCGTCGTTCGACGGTGGTCGCTGTGTCGTCGCCCTCTATCGGATATGGAGTCTGTGCTAGGTGGTGGTGGCAGCACTTACGTATGGAGTCGAGCTCAGGCAGCTTTGCGAACGCGCAGCTGCACGACGCCCCACCTTCTCGACCTCTAAGTCACGTGATGCTTCCCATCACCTCGCCGCGGGCAGTTCTCGTCGTTCAAAGTACGAGAACGGAGCACAAGGCCTCCTACAATGATTCTTTTCTTTGTTTGCATTATCTGTTTCCAATGATCTGCAATCAGGAGCAGATTTCGGGCAGTCTCGACGGACACCTCGTCTCACCGGAACAAGCGTGAGACATGAACGAAAATGCGATTCCTCCGAACCAAATGGAAACAGCCCCAAGCCCTTTCGCCGGGCTCTGTCTAGACACCAAGATACCAGATCCAAGCGGTTCCGAGATGCTGCTAGTAGTATGTGGTCAAGAATATATATGTAGTAGGTGATGCAAACCAGGGCTCTCTTCAACCGCCCATTGAATGAGAAAACAATATCCCGTGCTGTTGATCTCCGGCATCTCCTGGGTTTCTCCCTCCCC
>NIGB01000003.1:707803-726875 GCA_003055145.1 Escovopsis weberi | reverse complement strand
CCCCCCCCCCCCCCCCCCCCCCCCGGATCACCCACTCTCTGTCTCCTCACCGCCGTCCTCCTCTCCAGCCTCTTTGGTCTCGCCCTTCTTCTTCTTTTCGTCGCCGCAGCCGCAGTCATAAAAGTCGCCAATGTCGTTGCAGTCGAAGCTCGGCTTCTCCAGCCGCTCGTTGACCTGGTTGTGCGCGAAGCAGAGCCACCCGGCCGCCGCGTTGCGGCTGCTCGTCTGCGGCGGGTACTTGGCCAGCAGCTGCCGGAAGTGCCGCGCGCAGTCGCCGCAGGGGTACAGCCGGCCGAACAGGTGCATGAAGGTTTCGAGCGCCTTGCGGTCGTCGGGCGTGGGCTCCTCGGGGAACCGCGCGACCATGGTGTGGAGGAACTTCCACGTCGAGCGGCCCAGCTCGGCCCTGTGGAGAGCAGGTCAGCGCCGGGTCGTGTGCATGAGTGGGCGATTATCTGATCCTTGATTGAGTTTCTTTAACCTATGGGAGACGGCCATACTTGAGCGTTGCGTTCTCGAGCTTGGGGGCGATCGAGTCGCCCGACAGGATGCCCGACGGCAGGTCGCCAATGTCTACCGCAAAGTGCCCCACGGCGCGGGCATCCTCGTCCGGTGCCGGGCGCAGGGCGGCCGGGGCGCGGGCCAGGGCACGGTCGGCCGAGAAGTAGTAGGATATGCTCAGGAGCAGAGCGACGGCCAGGACGAGCAGTAACGTGAGGTGCTGCCGGCGGGCCATTGTCTGGTGGGAGGCAGCGTTGCGCCCTTGGCATACGGTGGTTGTCGCATCATCGGTGCTGCTGCTGACACGGTCTCCAAAGGTGTCCGGTATGGCGATCGACTTGTTGGTCTCTCTCTCTCCAGGCAGAACTTGGGGGAGAGGCTCGTGCGCCACAGCTGCGCCACAACTGCGCCACAGCTTCATTAATCACGACTCAATCAATCATTCAGAACGGCGAGTGTGGCTGGGCCGTGTGGCGGGGCCGCGCACCCATCCGCCTCGCGGGCAGCGAAATTGCCCGGATGCCCGCCTCCGACACGGTTCGCCGAGCGTGCGGATCCAGGCATGGACGGTTGGAGATTGCTCCACAATGTTGCAACTTGCAAGATGTCGAGAGCCCGTGGCATGCCGGGGAGATTTGAATCTCCTGCGCGCAACGAGGCGCATGCATACAGTGTGGATGTACAGTACGAGGACGGATCAACGAATCAATCATTCCATCAATTGCCTTCTTTCCAGGCGCGACGCCGCCGGGTCGCGGCTGCCTTTCCGTGACCGCCTCTGGCAACCTCCCGCGTCGACTGGCGGGGCTTCCCCTCATTTCACATCGCAGGGAGCTTCATTGCCTTTCATCTCTGACAACATACCTATTCCGTACACGGGCCTTCTTTGTACGCGGTACGGAGTACTGGCATTCGATGCGAGCTCAACGGAGTACTCCGTACATACGCAGCACCTTGTGCTCTGCGTCCTGCGGTGCCTGCGTCGCCAAATTATCGACACCAGCAAATCTTGGCCAAGGACGCCCTCATTGCTCGGAAATTACTACATCCCCCCCCCCGGGCTCTGTGCCTCGAGTTTGATTCGCGGAGTCCGGATCAGATGATTGCCCCGGCACCTCCGTGTGCGCACACCCCAAGCGTACCGCTATCCGACCTGGACGGAGGGTTGAAATTCAGGGGACTCGTCGACGATTCCAGATCGTACTGTGGAACGAAAAAGCAACAAAGGCCATCCATCAGGTACATACGAGCGTTCGTCCGTCCGGCACACCTCTCCGGACCACAAGGTGACCAAGAAAGAGACCTGCCTCTCACGGCTTCAAGACAAGACAGCCGTCGCAGCGGGACAAGGCATCCGACCATCGACCATCCCGGCCGTCTGACTCCCCAAGGAGCAGGAACGGGCGGTACCCCTGCCAAGGCCTGACGCTCCCGAATTGTCAAAGCCAAGAAGAAGGAAAAAAAAAAACAGAACACAAAACACGGAGTATGTAAGAGGGAAACAGAGTTTCCCCTAATGAACCATACTGCACAGGCTGATCGATCGGTAACGTCTTGCTCCAGGAACGGGATTGCGCCCAGCGCGCGGCGCCGCGCCGTTGTTTGATTGGGCCGGTTTCTCGCGCATGGCGTGCGAAACACAGATGCGCCAACGAGATCCTGAATCTTGTTCCTGGCGGCCGGACGCCCGTGGAGCATGCACGTCTTACGTACATGCAACATACATACCGATACGGAAAACACCATCATACTACATACATATCCAACCCCGTACATAGGTATGGATGTGGGCATACCGGTACAGATTCTCGGGGCCCGAACAAGGTACGGAATGGTCCGTGAGGCGCAGACGCCGCGTCCATTCGAGACCTCTCAGAGTGCAGAACAGAGAGGCAGAGAAGAGAGCTCTTCCGAGCTACGACTTTTAGCCTGGTGGCGACGAACAGGCTGCATGACCCGCACAGCATCGGCAGAAGGGAGCTGGAGCAGATTCAACTTCGGCACTTTGTGCGAGACCCTACTGCGGATGAGTGAGAGCTATCTCGTCCTCGACCTGAACTCTGATTCTCCAGAATTGGTGTCTGCCCTACTCGTACTCGTCCGGGTACGTGACTGCATCTGGCTCTTGGCAACAAAGCCATCAGCCCATGGCCTTTACGAGTACCGGTAGCCAGGATGGCCATGATTTGGGATCGTGTTGCTTACGAGTGCAGAACTACTCCGTACTCTTCGAAGTGCTCCGTACAGAGTTGGGATCATCGAGGTTGATGCCGCAAGCCATCTCACCACTGCACCCACGGAGCACGGGGTTTTCAGGGCAATACGAATCACAGCCAATCATCTCTCGCGTTTGCGAGCTTTTGATCGGCTCCCCACACGAGATTGAGCATGAGTCCAAGGCTGACGATGCTGAGCAAATCGTGGGAGCGAGGTACTCCGTACTCCGTACGACCTTGATTGTCTCTTCCATCTTCGGGACGGATCCTTCTATCCTACTTGGCATGCGGAGCTCACCGCGAGCATGGCCCGACCGCGGATCTTCGTATCGGACGGGGTACGGAGCACTGAGCCGTGAGATTGCCCATCAGTTTGCAGGGACCTCGAGGAAGCGACCCCCGTCAGCAGGGGTCAAGAGTCGGAGGGCATGAGGCCTCCGTCATGAGTTGCTGCTCTATACGGAGTATACTTATACTGGCACAACTCGCTCCTCATACTCCGTACATACGAGGGCTACTACCTACTAATGTACTCGGTGCGCTCTTGAAACAAAGATTTCCGCCCGTGTCAATGCCCTCCATCAACCTGAAGCACCGAGCAACCTTGCTGAGGTGGTTGTGATGGGTCGTGGCCCGTCACGGTCGCGGATAGAAAGGATTTTCATCCAGGTTTGAGGGAAGGGCGAGGCGGCGCATCGGACGGACGTGAGACACGCTTCAACGGTCGACAGCGATGACTCAATACATTCTCTCCCACGGGCTACGGATGGAGTATCACTGCACTGTGGAGAGACACTGTCCCAGCTTTATTTGACACATGGGTTGGAATGATCCCCTCTGGCTGGGGACCCGGGGATGGCGACAGGCTCGGGGACGAGGGGGGACCATGGATTCTGGGGGATGAGCGCTCTGGCAGCTTCTAGGATACGATGCTCCGCGCGGCGCAGGAGGCGGGCATCGGACTCCTCTCCGGACCGGTACCGGTATCTGCTCCACGATTTGCATCCTGTGTTTCGACTACGGGATGATGATGATGGATGGATGGATGGAATCATGCTGAGATTGCGGAGCAGCCGACAAGCATAAGTACCTGGATATTGGGAAGCCGGGTCCAAGTCACATAGGGAAAGCAAAGGCCAAGCACTACCTCTCCGTACCTCTCCGTACAAACCATCCACTTTCGAGGCATGGAGGATGCACTCCGTACGTCGTATACGAGTACGGAGTACGGAGAGTCAAGTCCAAATTGACGGATACATACGGAGTATACTCCGTATATGTACGAGCCATTTTGATCAGAGCCCCATGGAGTCCGCACTGTTCTGCAGCCATCTGTCACTCGAGATGATGAGACCAGAAATGTCCGCAGAAAAAAGCATCGTCTTGCCAACGTGTTAGAAGAGTTTGAAGTTCTTGGCCGTTCATCTATTCAATCCTTCTTACTCGTAATATCTTCAGTGTTTTTTATAGCACACGCTTTCTCCCTCCAGCGAATCAGGGACGCTCGTTTTAATCCTTTGCACTTGCACTTTAGCCGACCAGGCAGGGAAAGTGGATTGTTCTCTGCTCCTTCCTTTCCTTCCTTCCTTCCTTCCTTCCGTCCGCATCATCTTGACCAACCCCTCACGGTGCGGCGCCAAGAAGAGGTACTCCGTAGAAGGTACCTACTAGAGGCTGCTCTCGTTGGGCCGGCCCACGGCGGCTGCGTGAAAATTTGAAACAAGAAAAATAGAGAAAAAATTGAAGGTCCTCGATCGTTTGGGGGATACTTCTGCCAGCCTCTCTATTGGGTGCGTCTTGTGGCCCCGAATCTCGTACCTCGCTAACGGGTCGCCGTCTCTGTCAGCAGCGCCTGCCTCGCAGAACACAGTATCTATATGCTGTGATGCACTGTACGTGGGGACCAATGGATGCGACCTTCCGTGAGGTTGAGCCCGGGGTTGTGCACGACGAGCACAAAATTGTGCGAGGATGATGAATGGTACCTCCTCGTGAGGGCCATTGATCAATGCTTGTGCATGCCGCTTATGCGCAAGTGGCATCGTGCATGGAGCAACTGCAATTTCCCGTGCAGCCTGGCTGTGCAGCGTGCTGGAGAGCCTGGAGCCTGGAGCCTGGAGTCTCGAGTCAGTACTCCGTACGGAGTATTCGCATCCATTGATCAGTCCATCTGATCCATCCATCGCCATCGCCAGAGACGAGCTCTCTTCTCCGCCGAGCAAGCAGCCATCAATCCCCTGCACCATCATTGGCGCGCGATGGCCAGCGTGAGCGCATTCCCTGCCGCGCGGCGAGGGGAGGTCCCTGTCGTTCCATCTCCGCGCGTCCCCCTTCCTCAGGTATGCACTGTATCGTACTGGCACTCATTTTCCCCCCCCCCATCGTGCGTCCGACCAGGCTACTGTGCTCTGTACGAGTACTCGTATGTAGCTCCCTGATTGAGCTTCGCGAAGCTGACATGGCCGCAGGGTTCCTGGCGATAGCAAGCGACTTGTTTCTCCTGCCCAGGATACGCAAGCTGACGCCGTGTCACCAGCGGCGGCGCCTAGTATCTCGAGGCCGTCTTGCCTGTACCAGGCTGACCATGCATCGCGACAGTCGCCTGCGCGTCCTTTTCGCTACGAGTACAGTATGTATGTACGGAGTAAGGAGGGAGAAAGAGGGGGGGCCGGCGACAATTATCCCCCCCCCTTCTCCTCCGCCGCCGATCGACTTCCTAGCTCGGCCAGCTCGTCGCGCGACACTGGAGCCTACCGGCACGCACTACTCTGCTTCACCACCACACCATCCACTCTCACTTGAATTTACGGGGCACCGCGCGTACATAATGTACGATACTGGTACTCGTACAACGAGGGCGAGTCTGCCGCCTACGGAGTACTCCGTACGGAGTACCTCTGTTACGAGCACATGGATCCGCTCGTGCTAGGGCTCTACTGGTACTGCTTGACCTACGGATACGGGGTACAAATGTCTTGACGAGAGTACGGAGTACGGAGTACGGATACTGCCCATGGTGCTCGTACGTGTTGGGAGCACTCCGTACTTTTGGGAGACTACGAGTACGAGCACGACTTACTCCGTACGGAGTACTAAGGACCGGGAATCGGGACAGGGACCAGGGGCAGAGACGGGGATATTCGCCATGGCCAGGACCACGAGCAGGGATCACCATCAGAAAAATCCCCCAAAGGCGCTACGCCGTGGGCCCGCCTCTCTCGCCGCGATGGGGTCTTCAATGAGGGAATCCCAAGGTGCGCTCGCTGCACTGTCCCATATGGTCCATGATCCCATGGTCCCATGCGTTCATGTCCACGAGCTGCCCTAACAGATTGGGAGCAGTGCGCCTCGCCTCGCCTCGCCGGCCTCACACGCCTCGACTTCTTCTCTCCTCGCACACCCATCACGCACCCCGGTGCCCACCACGCTCGCTCCCTCGTTTCTTTTTCCCCCTTGGCCCGTTCTCCTAAACCTCCCCCGTCCTGGCCTCCCAGGTCTCGGTCTCGGTCTCGTCCTCATCCTCGTCCCTTTGCCGTCTCTGGTGTCTCCTCTCCTCTGCGCACTGTCTCTCGCTCTATTCGCTCGCTGGTCAAATTGCTTTCACAGCCAGCCCTCTTTCGCCCTTTTTGTCCTCCCCCCCTTCTCTCTTCCTCCCTCCATTCCACTTCCCTCGACCTTGCCGCCCTTTCGACAGTATCGTCAGGCGACGTGCTTCTCTCGCGGCTCTGAAATCTCGACAGCGTCCCTCTTCTGGGCGCGACCGACATTCCTTTACATTTTCCCCCGTCGAGATTTCCGCCTTCATGTTGGGACGACCTAGCAGCACTGGGAGGAGGTTCTCGCGACAGATGCCTGCATACAATTGATTGCTTCACTCCGACACACATACATGCGATCATCTCCAGCAAAGTCTCGTTCATTTTCGGCTCCCTTTACTGTCTCCCGCCAATAGCACGTTCTCAACATTGAATTACGAAATCTTCATTTTTTTTTCTTTCTCTTCATTCTCGATTGCTTCGGTTCTCTTTCGTTTCAACCAGTCGCTCTTTTTTTTTCTTGGATACTCCAATCACTGCGCTTGTGCAAGCAATTTGGCCCAACGCAGGAACAACGTAAGTGCTGATCTCCTGGACGAAAGGCGGTGTTGGGATCGACCGGGATACGGGCCGCAGCGAGCGTCGGGAGCTGGGAATCGTGGTCGGGGCGGCTCCATCCTGTCTGTCGACAGGTCTGCCGACTACCTGAGAAGGGGGGTCCGATATCTCAGAAGACGCATCACTCGGCTTGGCTCATTCGAGAATTGGACGGAGAGTTGACTGACTCTCGACCGCCAGACGACGACATTCATTGACATTGTCAACCACATTCGTTTCATCTATCCCTGACATTTAGCGACGGCCATCTTTTCCCCCATCTCAAGTCTCGAGACCGACCGAATCATCTTGATCCAAGAAGTTGGATGATCTTGGATAGCACAACTCATTCCTACGATCACCATTCACCCACTCGTTTCGACGCTTTCGACACAATCAACTACCGTTCAAGATGCGTACAATATCAGTGGCCTTGGCCGCTGCGTTGTCGTTGTCTCTTCCCGCCGTCGCCCAGCAGGAGCGGGCACGATTCTACTTTCCTCAAGCCATCAGGCGCGAGGCCGTCGACACATCCGAGCTTCACACCGAGACTGACGCCCTCGCAAACGATTTCTCCGCCAACCCGCTGGCGGCCAAGAGAGACAGTCGAGATGATCAAGAGGCCTGGTCCGAGTTCTTGAACAGCCTCGTCCGACACCATCCGTCCCACTCGAACTCCCGACACAACAACAACAACAACAACAACAACAACAACAACGAGGCCGCCGACGATGACGAGACCACCGAAGACCCCACCCTGGCTCCGACAATCATAGCGCCGACGGCTGCGCCAACAGATGAGTACGCCGGGGACCTGGATTCCTCGATGCCCACCCAGTCGGCCATCGTCGTGGGCCCCAACGGCATTGTCGGCGGTCAGAAACCCGCCGCCTCCTCCTCCCCTCCCATCCTGGTGCCGAATCCTCGTCCCATCCAACCAAATCCGGCTGCTCCCTCCGGAGCTCCGGCTCCGATTCCCCAGCCTGGTGGCTCCGGCAGCAGCAACAGCGGCAACAGCGACGACGACAGCGACAGCAATGGCAACAGCAACGGTGGGAGCAGCAGTGGCTCCGGCGGTCTCCTCGACCCGATCGACTCCCTGCTCCCGCCTCTGGTTCCCGCTCCTTCTCGCATCGTTCCAGACGTACCATCGGTGGTGAACTCGGGATTGGGACCAATCGTGACTCCGGTCAAGTCCATCCTGACGCCGATTGTTACGCCCGTGGTCAGCCCGGTCAACTCCATCCTGACGCCCATCTTGTCGCCCGTCGCCAGCCCGGTCAACTCCATCTTGACGCCCATCTTGTCGCCCGTGGTCAGCCCAGTCAACTCCATCCTGACACCGATCTTGCCGTCCGCGTCTCCGAGCAAGCCCCTCGCATCGTCAGGGGGACCCTCAGCATCCCCTTCGGCGGAGGACCCAACGTTGCCGTCGATTCTGCCACCGATTCTGCCGTCACTCGCACCGACCGGCCCGGGCCCGATTCTCCTGCCGACGGGATTGGTTCCCAGTGGCTCGATCCTCCCACCCCTGGTGACGCCGGCCCCGACCATCCTCCCCTCAGTGGTGGACCCGATTGGTTCGGTCATCTCCTCGGTGGTGAGCCCTGTCAACTCGATCGCATCCTCAGTGGACTCGGTGATTACGCCGATCTTGCCAACAGACATATCATCGATCCTTCCATCGGTTCTTCCGACGCCTCCCCCGTCTTCAGCAGCCAACTCCTCCTCGCAAACCAAGTCATCTGATGCGGCTGCTCCGACCCCCTCTGACGATGAACCCATCCTCCCGCTCCCGGATCTGACTTCTATTCTGCCTTCCATCCCCGCTTTGCCTACGGGCAGCTCCATCGAGCTTCCCTCGATCACTCTGCCCCCGATCCCCACCCAGGACCCCTCTGACATCCTCAACCTGACCAGCATCGTACCTAGCTTGCCGACTCCAAGCCTCCCACTCTCGATCCCGTCCTCTTTGAACAGCACCGTTCTCGACCTGCCGACCCCCACCATTCCGGTTTCTCTGCCTTCCCTGACTGGACTGCCCACCGAAGTGCCGACCGAATTGCCCACTGGCATCCTGTCTGATCTCCCCACCGAGGTGCCGACGGAGCTCCCTACTCTGCTGCCAACTGATATCCCGACCGAGCTCCCTACCCTCCTGCCAACGGAGATTCCGACCGAGGTCCCCACTCTTCTGCCAACTGAGGTCCCGACCGAGGTGCCTACCCTTCTACCTACTGAGGTCCCGACCCTTCTGCCTCCCAGCACCAGCACAGCTTTGCCCGAGATCCCGTCAAACAACCAAACGACGGAGGCGCCAACGAACCTGCCAACACTGGTCCCCACCCTCCCCCCGACCAGCGCGCCGCCGGTCAGTGAGCCGACAAGCGCCGCCAATGGCACTGCTACCGAGGTTCCCACCCACGCTGTGCCGACTGAGGTACTCCCCGGCCAGACAACGGCCGCCCCGACCCTTCCCCCCCAGAAGACGTCCGCCTCGGAGGACTTGACTCGGGCCTCTTCGGCACCCACTGGCAGTTCGGAAGCATCAGCTTCCCTACCCGCGGAATCGCAGGCCGAGGTGACTTCGGCTCCGCCCTCCAGCAGCAGCCAGGTGATCCCGGCGGTCCCGTCGGACAGCACGCCCGTGACCAGCATCAGGCCTCTCGCTACCCTGAGCAACTCTGCCGGCTGGATGGACACGACAATGGTACTGTTGCACAGCACGATGACTTCGCTCTACATCCCGACGCAGACGCAGTCCGGGGGCGCCCCGAACGCCCTCCCCAGTGGTGTTCCCAGAGTCATCGCTCCCAACGATCCGACCACTCCTGTTCCCGATGGGACGACCCTCATCCAGATTGGCTTCAGATATTCCTTGAACTGGTACTTCGTCGTTGAGAACACCATGGCTGCGACTCAGATCTTCGCCGAGCTGCCCATCGCCATGTGCAATGCCGCCGGAATCACCCAGGACAAGATCAAGTTTGCTCGGTTGGAGCCTCTCGACACCACTGCGCTCTACGGCTACTACACGACACTAGCTCGCGTCTATTATCCTACGAACCTTGTCGACAAGCTGCGGATGGACCTCTGGACCCCCAACTCTCTCCTTTACACGACTGGCGACAGCCTGGTCCAGAACCTGACCGCTCAGATCAACCCCCAGATCGATCTGCTCGGAGACAACAACTTCCCTGGCGCTTCCAATGACCCGTCGAAGAGCACGCCTTCCTCGTCCGGCTCCGGCAACGACGCGTTCGGCAACTCCGCATCCACGGACTCGCAGAACTCGAAGCAGAAAATCACGACCGTCGGCATCACTGTCGGCGCCATCAGCTTCGGTGCTATCTACGGCGCAGCAATGTTCGTCATCGCTCGTCGGTACAAGCGGAAGAGGCAGCTTCACCGCCGCAGCAGCTCCACGAGCGGTAATGACAACCGCCCCGAGATGGGCTTCGTCGGCAGCGGCAGTCCCGCGCTCATGGGCGGTGCCATCGGGACTCGCGACTCGCCTGGCCACGACGCGGTGGAGGACAACCGGAACAGCCACGGCAGTGACCCGAGCTTCGCCCCAACTGGTCGGACGAACAACATCTCCAGCCCCGTTGCCGCCGAAAATTCCCTGGGTTGGAATTAATGACACGACGGCGCTTAAGTGCGAGATGAGCTTTGTTTCACGCCCATGTTGGATATCAATGAATGCATCAGCTGTCCTCTTTTGTTTCTCTCTTCTTTCGATACCCAGGCGGCAGGCTAGCATTGCTGAGATGAGATGGGGAAGTTCCTGCCACACGAAATTTCGTCGTTCGCGGCTTGGAGCGATCTAGGCCGGATGACTGGCTCTCTCAGTGCGCACGGCTTCCCTGATTGCCAATTCCACATCCTCTTCATGCCCGGCCACTCATGAATACCTCGATGCAGGGGATAGACCCCCCTCAGTCCCCTTGTCATTTATTTATTTTTTTCACTTCTCTCTTCATGGGCTCTTCCTCTTGGCGGCTGCCCCAACCTCTTTTTCTTTCTCATCTTAGCTTTTGCCTATTGACATGGCTATTTTTGTTTGATACATTATTGCATCTGAGGCCTTTGCCCGACTGACCTCATTCCAAATTTTGTGATGTGCGTTCCAAGGGGAGCATCTAGCGTTCAAGAATGAAAAAAAGAAAGAAGCAACGGGCTGCCCCTGGGAGGCCCAAAAAGGGGTGGAGGGGGGAAAGGGAAGAGGACAGCTGGTGGTTGAAGAACGGGCTTTCGCATTATGTCTAAGTCTGGGCCGCTTTTTTTTTGTTCTGTAGATACACGCAAGAATTGCACATTCGGCATCACCGCCAGCATCCACCCGGACGTCGCTGCTGGTTCTGCAAACGTGTTTTTTTTTCCTTTCGGTTGGAACGTGTGAGAAAAGGGAGGGTGAGGGGAGTAGGAGGTGGCCAGGGGCTTGGCTTGGGTGTCGACCGCATCGCGGGCCTGGATCAATGACCATGACAACTTGAAGAAGCGAATCGACAAATGTTGGAAATGGGTTGTGAATGCGAATGTCGATGGTCCTGGTGTGTTTTGCATGATCGTTTCGTTGACTGTGTTTCGAGAACGTGGAGCCTTTCTGGCGAAGGCTGTGCTTTAATCTTGTCTCTGCTTGCTTTCGGATATTGCGTCTAGCCTACTCGGAATCGTGCACGTAGTAATCACGAGTGTTGTGAAGATGCATCCATATGTAGACATCTCCTCTTCATGTAACTTCATATCGAGAAGCATCAACGATCTTTGGATGCATTATAACCCGTAACCCTGAAGGTTGGAGATGCACCTGCCGAGAAAAGCATCACGTGATGCGACCTCCCTGCCGCCTGTTTACTTCCAATCTCGTTGCCCACGCAACCGCCAAATTATACAGGCGAAAGTCAGGAGTCGATGGAGCCAGCTCCGCAGAACATTGGCCTCATACACACACACTCACTCACACACACTCTCTCTCTCACACTCTCTTCACAAACACTCTCATAGACAGTCATAGACAGCCATACCTACCCACCGAGAGACGACAGCTGAGACGACAGGACCTCGCACCCAAGGCCGGCTTCGAGGGAATCGCAACGGCCGCGGCCATGGACGCGATGCTGCGGATCGTGCACGCGCAGCTCGACGCGGACCTCAACGAGAACGCGGCGTTCCTCGCGGAGCGCATGCAGGCCAGCGACCCGCGCGAGGCGGCGTGGACGCACCTCCGCGCCCTGGCGTGCCTGCGGCTCGGGCGGCACGCGCTGGCGGGCGAGGTGAGCCGCGAGATGGGGCTCGCGGGGGCGCACCTGGGGTGTGCGTATGTCTTTGCAAGGGCGTGCCTGGCGGGCGGGGAGGTGGGGGACGGGGTGGCCGCGCTGAGCCGGGCGATGAGCAACATGGGATCGTATGTTTTTTTTTTGTTTTTCTTTCACTTTCACTTTCACTCCCCCTCTCTATCTTCGTTGAGAATTCGGGGCACGGCTGATGGGTTCTAGCGCAGACGAGAGGTCGTGGAGGGACAGGTTCGTTCCTGACGGGGCGGCTGTGAGGCGGCTGCTCGGCAAGCTGCACCTTGCGAATGGCGATGTGAAGACGGCGGCTGGGTTCTTGTGCGCGGCGCTCGAGGCGGATCCTTTCATGTGGGATGCCTTTACTGATCTTTGTGATAGCGGTTTGCCCTCCCCCCCTTTTTCTCCCCTATCTACCTTACCCCCCCCCCCCTTTTGTTTTACTTGTGATGCTTGTCGTGATGCGCTTCCGCGCGTCGGGTCGCAGATGGGTGTGTTTTCTCCGGGGTTCTGGAAATGCTGAAGCTGGTTAGGTGTCAGGGTCCGCGTGGAGAAAGTGTTCAGGCTGCGCAGCGGGTCCGGGGCCGGGTCGCGCGGCGGCGCGGCGGGCGCGGGCACGGGCGCGGGCGCGGGCGCGAAGAAGCTCGTGAGGCCGCTGGCGCAGCAGCCGGGGGGGCTGGGCGTCGTCAAGGTGCGCAGGCCAGCCGCGGACCCCGGCAGGGCCAGGGAGCCGTCGAAGCTGCCGGTGCAGACGGCGCGGCGGGCAAGCAGCAAGTCGCCGCCGGTGGCGGACGAGAACGCCGCGGCCGGGGGCGCTGAGAACGCGGCCAACGGGTGGCGCGCGGGTGGGGCCGACGCGATGCCCGCGAGGCGGGTCCGGTCTGGGCTGGCCGAGATCAGGGCGGATGCGGCGGGGACTGGTCCTGGTGCGAGTGCCGGTGGCGGTGGCGGTGTGGGTGCGGGTGCGGGCGTGATTCGCGCTGAGCACGCGGGCCGGGACGGCGAGCTGGGTGCCGCGCTAGGGTCCAGTCTGCCGCTCCTCCCGCAGCGCAGGAGCGCGCGGCTCCTAAGTCAGGGGGCGCCGGGTCCGGCTGGGAGAGAGGCTTCGAGGCTGGTCGCCGAGGTCACCAGTGCTGCTGCTGCTGCTGCGGCGGCGGCGCCGCAGAAGCGTCTCGCCCAGGTGAGGGTGCCTTCGCGTCAGCTCGACCCGCCGCGGGCGCCACTGTCTCATGCGATCACCACTACCACCACCACCACCGCCGCCGCTGCTCACGCGAAGATCGTGATACACGCGGCGGTCGAGACCGAGGCTACGAGGGCCGATGGCGCGGCGCCGAGCCCGTCAACAGACGAGAGCCTTCAGCCGGTCATGGATCTGCTGCAGCGGCTCGGGGCCGGGTACTACCACCTTTCTCGCTTCGAGCCGAGGCCGTGTCTCGACGCGCTGTCCTCGCTCCCCGTGGCGCAGCAGGCGACGCCGTGGGTGCTGTCCAAGACGGGGCGGGCGCAGTACGAGCTCATGTCGTACAGGGAGGCGCGGGAGACGTTCCAGGCGCTGCGGCGGGCGAGCCCGGCGTGGCTCGAGGACGTCGAGGTCTACTCGACGGTGCTGTGGCACCTCAAGGAGGACGTGGCGCTGGCGTTCCTGGCGCACGAGCTGTCGGACGCGCACCCCCTGGCGCCGCAGGCGTGGTGCGCCGTGGGGAACCTCATGTCGCTGCAGCGGTGCCGCGGGGAGGCGGTGCGGTGCTTCCGCCGGGCGTGCCGGCTGTCGCCGCGCCTGCCGCACTCGTTCTCGCTGCTGGGCTACGAGTACATGGAGATGGAGGAGCTGGCGGACGCGCGGGCGGCGTTCCGGGAGGCGCTCGGGGTGGACGCGCGGCACTACTCGGCGTGGGTCGGGCTGGGCCGCGTGCAGGAGAGGCTCGGCCAGGCGGACAAGGCGCTCGAGTACTACCTCGGGGCCGAGAAGATCAACGCGCAGAACGCGGTGCTCCTGACGTACATTGCGAGGGTGAGTGCGTCCCCGCCATACTTGAGACTCTTGAATGAAGAATCCGCTCGTGATCCCGTTCTTTGATTTTGGCCAGTGAACGGTAACTAACGCTGCTCGGCTTCTCGACTAGGTCTTTGACAGGACGGGCAGACGCGATGCCGCGCTGTCGCGCATCCGCAGGGGCATCCGGCTCGATCCCCCCGGGGCGGTGGTGGGCTTGCTGAGGATGCAGGCCGCGGGCATCTTCTTGCGGTGCGGGCAGGCGGCGGAGGCGCTGCGGGAGCTGCGGCTGGTGGAGGAGATGGCGGCGGACGAGCCGCGGGTGCACTTCCTGATGGGCAAGGCGTACGCGATGCTCGGTTTGGAGGGTCGAGGCGCGGCGCTGCGGTGTTTCACGACGGCGCTGAGCCTCGCGCCTTGGGTGAGTCCGATCCCCTCCTGAAATCTGGCCGATTTAACTCTGGGTGAAGTTGCTGACATGAAGGTTAAGAGCGATGAGATACGGGTAGCGATGACGGAGTTGGGGGATGAGTGAGTGAGGGTTTGAGTGGAAGACAGGTCTCTGATGCAGGGGGCCTTCATGTGCAAAGTGCAAGATGCAAAATTATGTGGCTGGCTATATACATAGACTATAGATATTGGATGCATGAGATATATACTGGCGACCGTTGCCGCTTCTTGAAAATATAAAAAAAGTGTGATGGAGGGTGAAGAAAAAAAGAAGGGGGTGAATCGAAAACTTGGGTGGAAAAAAGACAGAGGCGGTCGGATGAGGGCAGAGCCGTCACATGAGCAAGCGCCAGGCACCGAGCAGCAAGGCGGCGAACCCCGTGCACACGCCCATGAGCCACTGGAGGGTCTGGAACTTGACCTGCTCGAGCTTCTCCCTGAGGGCGGCGACCTCCTGCTCGATCTTTGTCTCGGTCTCCTTGATCTTGAGCTCCTGGCCGACGGCCTCCTCGCGGATCCTTCCCTTTTCAAGGTTGAGGTCGAGGCGGACGCTGGCCTGAGTGCGGGCGATCTCGTCGCGCAGGCGGCTGCTGAGCTTTGCGATGTCGTTTGCGAGGCGCTCGTGTGCGTTGCGGGTGGTGTTGGACTCGGAGGAGTCTGCGGAGAGGAGCTCTGAGCGGAGCTTGGCGAAGTCGACCTTTTGGGTGTAGGTTGCCTTGGCGGCGTCCTCGCGGCGGACCATTGTGCGGGTGAGGTTTTGGATGCTGTGGAGGTCAGCGGGCCTGGCACTCGTCGCGAAAGAAGGGGATCAAGTGGGCACGAAGGATGGTGAGTATTAAGTAGTAGGGTAAGGGGCCGTGTACCTCTCCTCGATGACGTCGTTGAGGACCTTCATCATGGCGGCGGACTGCTCCTCAGTGAAACCCTCGGACTCGAGGCGCTTGACGAACTTGAGGGTGTCGAAGTGGTGGTCGCGCGGGGCCGGGGCGCTCGCGTGGAAGGATCTGCGCTGGGCGGCGGCGGCGGCGGCGGCGGCGGCGGCGGAGGGGACGGCTGGCGATGACCATGGCTTGATGGCGGACAGGGGCGAGGGGCGAGTGTCGATGTGTTTGCTGCGATGGGCGGCGTGGGTGCGGGATCGGAGGAGGAGGTTTGGGGGGGCCGGGGCGGCGGCGGCGGCGCGGCGGGGGAGGGGAGCGAGGGGAGCGAGGGGCGCGGTCCAGCTGAGGCGGGGGAGGAGGAAGGCGGGCAGGGTCTCTGCGAGAGGCGAGACGGCGGGGGCCATTTCGGGGGTCGAGGTGTCTGAGATGGAAAAGGTTGGGGTCTCCGAGTCGCAATGGGCTGTTTGAGAGATGGGAGATGAGAGATCAAAGGTGGTGATGGAGATGCTCGAGGAGGAAGTTGGAGTTGAAGTTGGAGTTGAAGTTGAAGTGGAGCGGGTGAGGTTGCTGCGGGATGCTGATTGGCCAGGTGTAAGAGGTAGAGGGACTTGGTCAGCCATGTTGAAAAAGGTGAGCCTCAGGTACTGACTACATGTTTGTGTTAGCATCATGTCGAGTCTAGAGAAGCCAGTCCTCAGGCTACCCTACACCCAAGCGGGCACATGCATATGTCATATGTAATGCATAATCGTTAATGCAAGGTGGTGCATAATGTATAAGCGGCCGGACTTCGGAATTTTGGAACATACAGAGTCCGGCTTGAATCCCGGCCGGAGTCGGAGTCGGCATTCAATTGATGGCAGGGCTGACACGAGCTACCCTGGAGCGAAACGCCGGGCGTTCCGGAGGTGCCGGCTTACTGTGCGAATCTCGGAGCGTTTAGTGGCCAATATCAATCAGCCAGAGAGTCCCTGCTTGCGCACGAGACGCGAAGTCCTCAATGTGTCGGCAATTTTACTCCGTACCCAAGTGCGAGTACCTGAGGGGGGGAAAGGGACTTTTGATATTAGTACCCGTACATAGACGTTTCGTCCCCGCCACGCAATGTCTCCCGGTGCGAGTACGAAGTAAGCCTCTCCGCCAATGCAGACGCGCTCGTGAAGCCATCCCCAGCTGCCCCGACTCATGCGATCGCCATCTCCTCAACAGGGGAAACCCGAATCCCGTCCTCGATCTCCTGGCCCATGCCGGCATTGCTCTCGAGCCTTGTTCGATCCCGCGTCCCGGGATCCACTCTCGACGTCGTCGTCTTCGTCATCGTCGCTGTCGCTGTCCTCGTCGTCTCCAGCAAGTTGCCAAGACGACCTTCCAGTTAAGGGTCTCCCCGTCCCCGTCCCCATTCCCGTTCCCTCCTCCCCGTCCCCGTCCCCGTCTGCCGGAGCTGCTGCTGCTGCTGCTGCTGCTGCAAGTGGGCAGCTCGAGCTGGGGGGGCGGAGGGGGCTGCTTCTTCAGCTCGGAACCCCCCCCCCCCCCTGGTCGGTTCGTCCCACGAGTCAGTACTCGTAACGAGCACGGAGTACGAGGACGGGTCAACAGTGGCTCGCAGTCGCACGAATATGGATCAATTCAGTGTAACATTGACTGATGTTCTGACCGCAACTGCTACAGTAGATACGGAGTACCAATTCCGCTTTTAGCCGACGCCTGCTCACGACAATCTCTCTCCCAAAAGGAGAAGGGGAGGCGGAGGAGGAGGAGTAGAAGGCGGCGCAGACCAATGCAACCCGTGCCGGCACCTCGAGATGCGGAGGCCCCGGCAGACGGGGGCGGGTTCCCGGCCGGCTACGGCAGGTCCTGCACCAACTGCTCCCGGGCCAAGTGTCGCTGCATCGTCCGCCTCGACAGCGGCAAGTGTGATCGCTGCACGCGCCTCGACAAGGAGTGCCAGCCCATGGTCACGACCCGCAAGCGCGTGGCCAAGAAGACGGCGCCCTCGAGGGCCTCCCACCTCGAGGAGAGGCTCCACGACCTGCTCATCCTGCTGAGGGACTCGCAGCCCCTCGGCGGCGGCGGCGGCGGCGGCGGCGCGGCTGCTGCTGCTGCTGCTGCTGCTCCCTCTTCTTCCTCTTCCTCTCACCCGGCGGCTGCGTCTTCTTCTTCCGCCGCCGGTTCTGCCGTTGTCGCCGCCGCCGCCGCCGCCGCCGCTGCCGCCTCCTCCCCGTCCTTGTTGTTGCCGCCGTCGTCGTCGCCGCCGTCGTCGTTGTCGTCAACCCCGGCCAACAACGCGCCGGCCGGCGGCTCAGGGGCCAGTGTCGGCAGCGCCAGGGATGGGAGTTGGAGCCCCCTGCTGGCGAGGACCGCGCCGTGGCGAGGCGCCAATGCCGGCCCCGGCGCGGACCGGCCTCCCCTGGCCCCTCTCGGCCCGAGCCACTCGGCGTCGTCGAGCCTCCTCGAGTCGTCATCGCCCTCCTCCTTCGGGCTGCCCAATGGCGGAGGAGCCTCGGCCTCGGCGGCGGCGGCGGCGGCGGCGGCGGGGTCGTTGAGGAATGCGGAGCAGCCCTCGCTGTTCCCCGGCCCCGCCACGCCGCTGCACCGTCCCCCCGTCTCGCGGTCGACAGCCGCCTCCGAGGCCGCGGACCCGGACGACCTCGACGGGGTGCAGCTGCCGACGCCCATCGAGGCCGAGGCCTGCATCGACCGCTTCCGCCTGTGGCTCGAGGAGTTCCCCTTCATGCGCCTCGACCCGGGCGTCTCCTCCGAGGGCCTGCGCCGCGAGCGGCCCGTCCTCTGGCTCTCCGTGCTCAACCTCTGCACCCGCTCCCTCCGCCTGCAGGGCCTCCTGCGGGATCGCGTGCGGAACGAGTTCTCCCGGCGCATCCTCGTCGGCTGCGAGCGGAGCCTCGACCTGATCCAGGCCTGCATCGCCCACCTCGGCTGGGCCATGTTCAACGCCGGCAGCGAGGGGAGGCCCATCCTCGGCATGATGGTCCAGATCATCTGGGGCATGGCCTTCGAGATGGGCCTCACCGAACACCCGAGCGAGGAGGTCTTCACCACCATCATCCACCAGGTCTGGAGCAAGCGCTCGGCCTTTGCGCCCCGGACCCGCACCATGGACGAGCGCAGGGCCGTCCTGTCCTCGTGGTTCCTGGCGTCGGTGTAAGAGAGACCCCCCTTTGACCAAGAATTCGTGCTTCTTGGGTTCTTCCATGGTCCGAGACTGACATCAACCATCACACAGATACTCCACCTTCTTGAGCAGAAGCGACTCCCTGACCTTCACTTCCGCCATGCAGGACTCCCTCGACATCCTCGCCAGGGACCGCGACCACCCCCACGACCAGACCCTCGTCGCCCTCGTCCGCCTCCAGCTCATCGGCGAAGACGCCCACAGGACCGCCACCCGCAACAGCCACTCCTCCCCGGGCGTGCCGGGCGAGTCTCCTGCCCCGGTCCTCGAACTGAAGCGGAGGCTGCTGAGCAACCTCGAGTCTGTGCGCGCCGCCAGTCCCACGCGATGTGAGTTGACATAGGGGGGGGATGGGATGCCCCGTGTCGTTGATATAGTTGATACACTCCAACCGCCCCCCCCCCCCCCCACTCC
>NIGB01000003.1:695373-707778 GCA_003055145.1 Escovopsis weberi | reverse complement strand
CCCCCCCACCCAAGAAACGCCCATCCTCAAGATCCGTGAAGCCTAACATGCCAGCAGACGGCGTCCACTCCCATTCCCTCGCCGTCGAGGCCAAGATTCTCTCCATCGGCGTCTTCGGCGAGCGCCTCCTCCCCGACGCGCCCCGCGCCGAGTCCACCTACGCCCTCCTCCTCGCCGTCAAGGCCTGGTACGAGGCCTTCCTCAGCTCCCCGCCCACCGTCCTCTGCACCCTCGCCCTCCACCAGTTCGGCGCCATCACCTACATGCAGCACCTGCTCTACGTCATGACCCTCGGCGACGACGTCGCAGGCGCCCGCCCCGCCCCCGGATGGGACCGCGCCGCCGTCCGCTCCGTCGCCGACCTGCTCGTTTACACCGACCGCTGCATCGACATCTTCGAGCAGATGGACCGCGCCCACGCCTTCCGCCGCGACGTCGACGAGCTCGGCTTCTTCCTCGACTTCGCCAGGGTCACCCGCCTCATCCGCAGCGTGTGGGAGCCGCTGCTCAGGAGGGGCGCCCCGGCCGGCGACGGGGCGGGCAACGACATGCCGCGGTCTCCTCTGCAGCAGAATCAAGATCAACAGCAGCAGCAGGTAGAGATGATGCCGGCCATGGACAACATGCTCGGCCTGTGGGGCATGGACAGCATGAATTGGATGAGCTCGTTCATGGAGAAATAGATAGAATATATGCACCCTGGAGCCCGCAGCTGGATCTGCTGCCTCGCTGCCAGTTGTCGACTTGATAGATGCCACGGCCTTGTTTGTTCACGCCCCCTTCCCCCCATTTTTCTGTTTACTTAATACTACCCTTCTTGATAGAATCACCCCTTTCTCTTTACAATATTCTTCACTTCTGTCCTCCCGCCCCCTTTTACTCCCCCTTGTACATGTAGTTGAGATGTCGATTTAGTCGGTCATACACCAAGACCTGGTCCTTTGGGCCAGCTACTGCATGTAGATACTGTGCCATGGACCGTGGGAGATGCTGTATGGGATCCACGTGGACCTTTCACAGTCGAGGCGTGCTCTTTTCGAGCTGCGTCATAAATTTGTTAAACAGTTTCGATGATGCGGCAAGACCAGAGTGTGTAAACACTGGGTAGTCATGTCTCGGTAGAGACACCAAGGTGGTATTCAAAACTCGCTAGATGTGACGCCAGTGTGGAAATAGCCAGGCCGTCAAGGACATTGAAAATTACAGAAAAAGACATGATGAAACACCGCTGATCCCTGCTGGCCACCGAGTGGCAAAAAACGCCGCTTGAACAGGCAGCACTCGCACAAAAGAAAGAAAAGAAAAAGAGAAAATCCCATCAAAGATCTCTTACTTTGACCATGGGGTCCCACGGCACCACCCTCTCAGAATGGTCTGCGGCCAACACCCTGCCCACGTTGCCGAAGCAGACCGAGCTGCAGAAGAGCACGCTCAGCATCCAGATGGCCTCCTCGGCCGCTTCCAAGCTCGCCCGCCCCCCGAGCGTCAGGTAAAAGTCGACCCCGTTGGTCGTGGCGTTGCGCAGAATGGCGGTCGATATCGTCGGCGGACTGGGGACGACCTTTAGGTCGCTCCCGAGGAGGAAGATGGACCCGATGAGCGCGGCACTGGCGGAGAAGATAAAGCCCGTCTTGGAGCGATCGACGGCCCACCAGAAGATGGGGTTGATCACGGCCAGCGCCACGGAAAATTGGATCGAGGATGTCCATATCAGATGGCGCTGTCAGGGGTTGAAGATTAGCAGAGTGAACAAAACAGTGCCAATATAATCGAAAAGTAATAACCAGAAAACCTACAAAGGCGTAGACAATGCCCATAACAGTCCCGACGGCCCTCATAGCAGCGTCCCAATGAGTGCTGAGGCGCATCTCCTGGGTCGGCTTCGGCTCCTCAACCCTTTTGCTCTCGTCGTCCCTCTTCTCGAGCTCCTCGGGAAAGACCGTCTTCCACAAGCTGTCGAACAACGGCTGCAAGCCCCCAACGGCCATGCCGACGGTGCCCCAGAAAGCGAGGTAGCCCAGCGTGATGCTCCAGTGTCTCTGGTCCTTGTGGAAGTACGTGATCAGGATGGCGAAGCCCATGCCGAGGAAGAAGAGCAGCGCCCCGCGTCTTGCGAGGAAGCGAGGGATGGCGACTGTGAGGAGCGGGCTGCGGGCGCCCGGCTGATGGCTTATGCTGTACACCCTCCGCCGAGCTGGGGGATAGCATCGATCGCGGAGCAGCATGTAGAGCGGCTCGTCCATGTGGGGATCGCGGCGGACAGGGCGCTCCGGGCCGGTGTCCCATGGCGAGTCTGTGTCCAGGATATCCTTGTCATCGACGGACGCGTAGATGCCCGCCAGGGAGGAGGTTGTCAAATTCTGGAAAGATCGGACCCTGCTCATGGACACGACAGAATCTGGTGTGAGGGAGTGTTCACGTCGGGCGCCATCGGACGTGATCAAGTCTCGGCGAAGGTGCGCGAGGAGATGCTCCGCTGAGGAGGTGGAGGAGTCGTCCTCGGCGGACTCGATATTATTGTTATCCACCCGCGGATCGTGATGGCCTTGGAGACTGCCTTGAGGGGGTGCTGGTTTCTTGGAGCTTCGGGTCCAATATCGCCGGGTGGGCTGGCGATCTGTGCGAGAGTGATGACGTTCTGCCATGGTGACTCGGTTTCGACTGTTTCTCCTCGGCTTGGGTTCCTCGGACGAAGATGAAAATGGAAAGAGAGCTCAGAGTCGGCCCGCCCTTTCAAGGGTTGTCGTGCCGCTTTATGTCGTGAGAGTGTTTGGGCGTTAGCTGAGGAATGTTGGTCCAGATCGCATGGGGTGGTCGGAATGAAGGGAGATGAGCTCGCAGGGAGGATGCGGTTGTCCCCCCGGGGGGGGGGGAGGGGGGGAGATTCTTAAGTGTCGCGAGCGGAAGCTTATCGGAGTCGGCGCTGGTATAAGGAGTACGTCATGATAATCAATAGATGCTTGGTCTTTGCTTGCGGAAACACTGAAAATGGCACCATAGACAGGAGGATGGAAGTTGAAGGTCGACGAGGAAAATGGCGATGCGATGCGAAGAGAAGAGAAGAGAAGAGAAGAGAAGAGAAGAGGAGAGAGGTTGAAGATCTGGATGGAGGCATGTCACTGGGTAGCTCCTGCCTTGAGAAACCGAGCTTCATCGCAGCTCAAGGGAGGGAAGCTTCGCCACGCGCCACGCGCACTGTCTTGTTGGGCGGAAGGAGGGACCGGGAAATTGAAGAGAGGCAGTAGCCGAGCTGGCTGCCAGTCAAAAGAAATATATACGGAGCACGACCTGATTTGCGAGGATACATACAGCGTTTCGATCACAGGAAAGAAGAGAAATGCAAGCCCTTCCATCATTCGATGCAGGTCCTGATCCTCCTCGATGAAACAAGACCTCAAAAGGACGTGTGATTGTACAGAGTACGGAACACCCGTATCACAAGCCGGCGCATGGCGTACCTGTAGCAGTGTGTCCCTGAATATGTCTACATAGGCAGAAGGCGCATCCCGCGGCCCACCAGCGGGCAGGTCGCATGCGGCGGAAGGAGCATGTGAGAGCCGGCGGCACCGCCAAGATTGGTTTGAATCCCCACACCGACTCCACTTCGGTCGGGTCCCGCGGGCGTCTGTGCGCCACCATCACCAGCCACTATCCACCAGCCACACGCGGTGGACAGCCCCTAAGCCACGCCTCGATATAGTCATATCGGATTGGGGGAAAATTACCTGTTTGCTGCATACATGTATACCGTTTACAGTGCCGTCAGGTCGAGCTTCCTGGGTCAGAGAGACGGCATCTGAGAAGGATAACATCGACTCGTTTTTCTGAGCGAGGAGTGTTGAATTACTGACAAGAGCCCGGCCAATTTCAATGAGCATGCAGAGTCTCGGAAAGGGCTTGCCGGGGGCTGGACCCAGCAAAGGGATGTGTCGAGGCTCTAGGCCGGGACTTTATCGCAAGACATCGAAGGACATCCAGACCCCGAGGGAATCAATGATCGGGAGCGAGCAAGCAAGAGGGCAGTGATGTAGTAACTGGTACGGAATGAAAAAAAAAGCAGGGCAAGAAGTAGACATGCGGGCAGACAGCGGGATGAGAATCAGAACAAGGGGCTGGGAGTCAGAGGAGCAACTTAGCACACTATCAAGGGGCTCACGACAACGGCGAGTACGACAAATACCGCCAACGCACTGCTGCTGCCACAAATCATAAAGTCCCGGTTTTCAATTGCTCGTGATATCAAAGTTCTAGCCATCTCCGCTCTCGCTCATGCCATGTCCCCCGCTCATGCAGCATCAGACTCGGAATCCTCCTCCTGGTCGCTCTCCTCCTCATCCTCTTCGTCTTCGTCCTCGCTGTCCTCCACGCCGTCCGGCCGCGGGATCATCAGATACCCGGCCATGCACGTGATCCGGTTGTGCGTCTCGTACGTCCCCGCAAGCTTCCCCATCGTCTCCTCGCCCGCAGGCTCCTTGGCCAGGATCCTCCTTCGCAGGTCCTCCACCGAGAGAAGCCAGATCCTCACGCGGCTGTCACTGCTCGCGCCGACGGCGTAGACAAGGTCAGGCGAGGCCGTGCTCTTCATGAGCGCGAAGTCCTTGATCCGGCTCGAGACGCCATCCGCTCGCCCGCCCACCTGGCCCACAAACTTGGCCACGGGAAGGCTCGCTGGCCCCTCTTGTTTGTTCGCCTTCTTGTCCTTCTCGGCACCATCCTCCTCCTCCTTCTCCTCCTCTCCCTCGCCTGTCGTCTTCGTCGTCGTCGTCGTCGTCGTCGTCGTCTTTTCCTTCTTCTCCTCCTCCTTCTCGCCCTGAGCTTCCGGTGTGGGGGAAGTAATGTCCTCCGACCGCGTCGAGTAGAACGCAATGCGCCCGTCCTCCGTCGCAACACCCAGCACCGTCAGCCCGGCCGCCTCGTCCAGCGTCAGGTACCCAAGCTGATGGATCTTGCCCTTGGCCTTAGCCCCGGCGCCCCCGAGCACCCTGCACTTGGGCACGCTGTCCATCCCAAACACCACGAGCCCCTTGTCGAACCCGACCGCGAACTCGTCCGCCCCGTCCGCCGCGCCCCACACCACCCGCCTCGCCTCGCCCGTCGCGTACCGGCCCTCCCCGAGCTCCTGCAGCATCTCCCGCCCGAAGCTCAGCACCCC
This sequence comes from Escovopsis weberi, assembly GCA_003055145.1. NCBI lineage: Eukaryota > Fungi > Ascomycota > Sordariomycetes > Hypocreales > Hypocreaceae > Escovopsis > Escovopsis weberi. Next base: position 702,626 of record NIGB01000003.1, on the reverse strand, counting down.
GGCCTTCTTGCCCGTCACCAGGTTCCACAGCCGCATGCACCGCTCGCCCTTGCTCACGCTGATCATGAGCTTCATGCTCGGGTGCACCGCGAAGTCGTTGACGCCCGACGGCGCGCCCCCAAACACCGCCGTGTCCCCGCTCGGCCGCCCCTGCGCCTTCGCCTTGGGCGCCCGGATCGCGCTCAGCATCGCCCAGTCCCGCGTCCGCGTCACCGCCACGCTCGAGTCGTCGCTCGCGGACAGCAGCTTCGACCGCGTCGGGAAGTGCAGCGCGTTCACAGTCGACTCGTGGTGCAGCAGCGTCCCCAGCTCCCGGTTCTTGGCGTTCTCCAGGATCGGCCGCGGCGCCACGCTCGCAGTCAGCTTCTGGTTGCGCCGGCTCGGCGGGTGCGCCGAGAGGTTGTAAACCTGGATCCGCTCGTCCGTGCTCCCGGACGCGAGGAGCACCTTCTGCGTCTGGTTCGGCAGCGGCGCCGTCGGCGGCGATATGGCGACGCAGCGGATCGCCGAGGCGTGCGCGTTGAAGAGGAATGTGTCGGCGAACTCGAGCTCGCCCGTGGTGCTGATCGATGCCGTGAAGCCGTGCAGCACGCGATCGTACGAGCCTGCTACGATCTGGATGGTTTCTGAGACCGCTGGGCCCGTGATTAAGGAAGGGTTGACGTTGGTAGGGGTGGTGGTCTTGGTGGTGGTGGTTGTGGTGGTAGTCGTCGTCGTCGTCGGCTTCGTCTTTGTCGGCTTCTGTTTCGGCGCGGCGTCTGAGGCTTTGGTCTTCTTCGTTGGCATCGGCTCTGGCGCAGCTTCGCTCACGGCGACGGTCTGCCTCTTTCTCTTGGCCATTGTGATCTCTTTGGTCCGGTGTGATATAGTTATGTGGCTTGGTGTTCCTCGATCTGGATCACAATGCTTCAGTCAGATGCGAGATTCTATCAGAATGTCAAAACAACCAGGTCGGAAGAAAAAATTATGGCGGGTCGCTGATAAGATAAGATACTCGCTCTGAGAATGATAAGGGTTAGGGTCAGATCGTTCAAAGACAATTAGGGTTAGGGTCAATCATACCATCCAACCCATCATCATCCACATCGACCAGCAGTGCCTGCAACGAACGAGAGTATCTCGCCAGAAGGGCGAGTCATCGGTATTGAAAAGCCGAAAAGAGATGTATTCATAAGTGATGCTCATGACCCAATGGGTTTCGCTAGATGCAAATATATGTAATCGTGTAATTACGCTTCAAAGGGAGTCAACCCCCTGACCTCGACCCTCATCCAGATCGTCCACCCTCGCCCGTATGGTTCAGCTCTATAGTGCTCAGACTGGGGAATCGCTTAGCAAAATCCTCAATGTAGTCATCCCTCTCTCGGGTCGTGATGTCCAGCATGGGTCTGCCGGGGAGGTCCATCGCGATCAGCCTCTCGAACTGTGCCGGCTGCGCCAATTTGGGAGTCTGGCGGCCCCCGGTGGGAATGCTGTTCAGGTGCGTGGGCTTCTTGGGCGCCGAGGGCTTGACTTGGCTCTTGGGCGTGGTGACGGCGGTCAGCGAACTGGTCGAGCTTCTGCCGCCGAGCGTCTCGTTGCTCTGCGAGGGGCTCTCCATGGGGGCCTTGGAGGGGACGAGCGGCTTGCGTCGGATTTCGAGCGGCGTCTTCTGGCCCTCGCTTACGGGCGAGACCGTGTCCGTGTACTTGCCGTAGCCCTGGGCCGTCCGCGGGACCGAGATGGCTCGCTGCTCCTCCTGGAGCAAGTTCTGCACCCTCTCCTGGATGCTGGCGGCTCGAGCCGCGCCGCCCACCCTCTTGGGCCCGGGGACGGGTTTCGAGGTGGGCCCGGTCTCCGCAATCTGCCTTCGATACTCGGCCTGCGCGGCCCCCACGCGAGCCTCCTCGGCCTCCAGCCTGCGGCGCTCCATGTCACGCCTCGTTTCTGCGCTGACGAAATGCTCTCCGTCTGCCTCGTTCTTATCGTCATCGTCCGAGCCATCGCTCCGATCATCTGCCGTGATTTCCGAGCCCGCGATCGGTGTCAAGATCCGGTTCGCAAGATCCCTCTGAGGGGACTCCGGCCGAGAGTCGCTCTCCGCATCCGGGGGGATGTTGTTCTCAAATCGCTTGAATGCGTCGCCGAACTTGCCCGCGAATAGATTCTTTGACCCGGGCACGGATAGCGGTTCGAGTCTCCTATTGCTGCTTGCCGAGTTGCGCTCTCTGGATCCTGAAATTCCTCGGGTTCTGGGGATCTCCTCGGATCTCCTGTGAGGAATCTCCGCTGTCGCCAACGGCAGATGGAACGAGGATTGCCTTGACGTCGGACGTGGCTGTCTGAGGATCGGTCTCCCTGCGCTTTCGCGGGCGTTCTCCCGCTCGCGCAGGAACTCGAGCGTACTGGGTTCAAAGGTGGTGCTGATAGGCCGCTGCCTGAACCCAGGCGCATCCGAGGGGCCAGACAGGTCTATCAGGTCTGTGGTGGAGGAGCGCGAGGTGTCGATAGATGCTCTGGATGAGCGCATGTGGCTCTGGCTCAGTTGGCGCGGGATGGATGAGGCCGAGGATCGGGGGTCCGCGTCGGTTCGGCCGTCGCTAGGCTGGCGCTTCGGCTCTCTCTGATCCGAGTAGGTCCTAGATTCCACCGCTGAACCTCGCAAATCTTCCGGGTCCATGCTTTGCCTCTCCTTTTCGAGGTCCCAGGATCTTTGGGCGGCCGGGGCTTTCGCCTTGCTTGTCTTACTTGCGATTTCCGTGAGCTCAGGATTGTTGCGGATGATCGACTGGGCTCGGCTCATTGAAGGATGCGAGACAGACTTGGACGACTGGTCTAGGGGTGCCGCCAGGGTCTCCGGGTGGGTCATGATGGGGGCCACCGTTTGAGGCCGCTGGGTGGGACTTGGATGGGAAGAGATATTGCGAGACGATGCAAAGGCTTCATCTGCAAGCCTCTCGGAGATACCAGAATTCTCGTCTCTGTCCACTGCCGGGGTCATGGGTGTTGAGTCGAAATGGAAACCTCCATTGTCATGGAGAAGAGAGAATTGATCGAGGCTGGGGAAGCGGGATGACAGCTCATCTGTTTCAAGCTTGCGGGCCAGCTTCGTGTCCAAAGCCGCGAACGGATCGCCTTCCGTGACCTTGCCGGATGCCGACGGCTGTCGCGGCGTTGAATGGCCTGCGGATGATGACGGTGTCGGGCGGCCTCTTCGCATTGGTATGATGTCCGGGATGGCTTGAGGCTCTTCGACAGGTGCCGCGAAAACGGCGCCAACGACCGGTGTTGGCTGTACGGGCTGGTCCCTGGATCGAACGGATTCGGCGTGTCTTGTTTGGAGGTTGTTCTGCGCTGCGTAGATCTGTCGAGACTTGTCAACACAGGCTTCAGTGGATTACCGATGACGGGCTTTTTTTTTTTTTTTTTTTTTTTTTTTTTTTGGCTCGTTCTTACATCGTGAACAGGAATCTCCCTGCCCTGCATCACACATGCCTCCTTCAACACCTGATAGATGTTTGGCCTGGCCGACATGTTCTCCTTCAACATGGAAGCTGTTCAAATCAGTACCTCTGTGACCTTGGAAGGGAAATGAGGAGAAGAGGCAACGGCAAAACAGGGTAGAGAAAGAAGGAGAGGGAAGATCAATCGAGAACAAGGATTGAGTCCAATCGTACCGATCAGCTGCTTCAGTCTGTCCGAGAAGACTGGATAGCTCGGGTATTTGTAACTCGCATTAAGAATAGCCAATTGCCCCTGATCTTCAAACGGCGTGGTGTAGTAGCAAAGCTTGTAGAGCAGGACGCCCAACGCCCAGATGTCGGATTTCTCGTCGATGGGCTGCTTCCGGTAGACATCGATCATCTCGGGGCTTCGGTATTGCAGAGTCGTGTGCCTCTGCACGTCCTCGTCCATCAGACGGCACTCGACGACGGTCGTGGGCGCGGGTCGGGGGGGAGCGGCAGATCCAAAGTCGCAGACCTTGAACCGCTTGCCGGAGCCGCTGCTTGTGATCAGGACGTTTTCGACCTTGAGGTCGCGATGCAGCAGCGCGGGCTTCAGATAGTGCATGCAGGCAACGCCCTCGGCAATGTCGGCAAAGATGTTGAGGATTTCGGGCTCGGTCAGGCGATGCTGCAGGCGGGTGTTCATGAAGTCGATCAGACCGCCTCCGTCGCAGTACTCCATCAAGAGGAAGACCTCGTAGCCTCCGCCCTGCAGCTCCGACGCGTGAGAGTCGATGTAGGTGACGATGGCGCGGTGCCCCTTCAATCGCTTCATGGTCTCGACCTCGGTTCGCATGCCGCGCAAGGCCTCCTTATCGGGCACGGCGACTCGTTTGAGGACCGCCAGGTCCGTGCCGTCGACGGGCTTCGGCAGCTTGACGAGGTAGACATGGGCGAAGCCGCCCTCTGAAAGGTATTTCTGGATCTGGACCCTGTGGTTGCCGACCTGGATCTTGGTTCCGGGGGCAAACGTCCCGGCCGGCGGGACGGCAGCTTGGGGAAGCATTTGAGGGTGGCCGTACCCAGGTTGTGGGCGATGCCTGGAAGCCGCCTGCGGAGACATTCGATGGCCGTAGGAAGCCATGCTGATCGACCTCGTCGTGATTCGCGTATCGGAATGCGGAAGTGCCGGATCGTGTGTCTTGCTCCGAATTTCTTTTTCTTTTGCTTTTTATCTTTGTTTTCTTTTTATCTTTCCTTTTCTCTCTGTCTCTCTCGCTCTCGAACCCGCTCTCGGCTGGCTCTCTCGCTCTCTCGCGCGCGCTCTCTCTCCCTCGTTGACTCTTCCAGTTCTTCGCGTATCGAAAGGGGGAGAAGGGCGATTTCCCTCTAGGGAGGTCGTGGGGGTTGGATGAGGCCCAACGCTCGCTATCCCTTCCTAGGGGTGACGCAGAGTGAGCTTGGCAGGAGGGGCGGCAACGGCGGAGGAGAGAGAAGGGATCGGGGGTTGAAGTTGTGGAAAGGGGGGGACAGAGACGGGATGAGGACGAGGCGGAAGAAGAAGAAGCTCCAGGGTCATGACATTGGGATGATTCGCGATGAAGGGTACCGGTATCCGTATCCGAAGTATGATGCTGATTTGCTGGGGCTCTTGTCGCGGCGGCAGGGAGAAATGCACATGGCCGCCGGACCGAGATCATTCGCTGGCGGACAAGAGCCTGGAGAGCAGACAAGGGCCTGTTGCGATGGATCAATCAATGTCAATGTCCTGCATGAAGGCCCAGCCTCGTTCCAAAACCCTGGATGGCTCCAACATTAGTAGGCTTCGAGATGGAGAGGAGATGGGGATGGGGATGGGCCGGGGCATGTTCGGCTAATCCGACCCAGAGATGATGCCACTGCTCAGCGATTGCAGCACTGAGTGATCACTGAGGAAGGTGCTGTTTCCAAAAGGCGGGACGTCATTGCCTTGCGAGCTCCAGGCAACCTTCAATCAATAAGATGGCAGGCAGTCACTGGGAGGTTCCTTCCATCACAGTTGCGTGGTGGGCACCGGCCAGACTGGCGTTGAATCGTATCGAGTATCGTGAACCTGACACGCGCCGCTTGAGATGGGCGCACGCAAGGTCTCGTGTACAACTGAGCTCAGACGCCAGATTGAACTGGACTGCTCAGTGCTCACAGGTATGTACAGGTATGTATGTGGCATCAAGATTGACAGCTTTAGGGGCTTCAGAGGGCCAAACGTTAAGCGAAGACCGCTAAGACCGCTGTAAGGACTCCCTCCGCTGCATCCGCTCGGCTACAGGGTATCCTGCATGTGCTTGGGTTGATATTGAATACATATGTTTGAGTACAATATGTTCCAGACGCATGGATAGATCGACCTCGAGCGAAGCCCAAACCCTCCATCATCACCATCCGTCTACCCGTTTCGGGGAGGGATTTCCCGCGACCCGTACCCGCACGCAATGCTACACCATCGCTCGCGAGGCGCTTCGAGGAAGCTGCTGCGAAGTGCGGGGGAAAACACCGAGAGCGTCCTTCGAATCTGGATGCATTGATGGTTAGGCTCCAGGCTAGAGACGCCCGCGAGGCCAGCCGGAGGTCACGATGGACCATCAGGATGACGTTGAGATATCCATGGCACGTCATCTCTGACCTCGACTTCTTCATTCTGCCGAGTCAGGGATTCCCACAAGTCTGGGCAGGTCACATTGCTAACCATATCGGCTAGTGCCTGAATCTGGAGCTCGAACGAGCGCCTGCAGACCCGAGCAATTGGCCCTCTGGACACGAGAGGGTCTTCCAAAAAGTCTTGGGAACTACGAGTAGCATCCCAATGAGAATGCGGATCTCGGCCTAGTCTCTCAGAATGCCATCCTCCCCGACGTCTACGGGCCGAGATCACAGACAGAAGATCGGCCATCCCGCTCCATCTTCACAAGGCGTCATGCGATCTGGTGGCCCCAGCATGTGAGACAAGCGATCACGGAGATGCTTCCGGAATCTCGATCCGTGATACTCCGCGGACATCTGGTCACCGATCCTTGGCCATCCGTCCTCGTGCTGCTGCTGCTGCTGCTGCTGCTGCTGCTCTCCCGGGTCTCGAACGATGGATCTGCCGCTCAGCCCTATTGATCATCCCGCTGCACGAAAGAAGCCGGAGCCATTCATCCTTGGAGCAGCTGCCCGAGATCATCCTTTCTCTTCTGATAGGAGTAGCTGGCCGAGGCATTCTGAGTCCTGGTTGAGCTCCCATCACCGGCCAAGCAGGACATGATGCTGATGTTCCGAGTTGCCAACAAGTCCCACGATCCGATCCGATACATCCTCCGTACATATCTCGAAGAGGACGAGCCGTCGTCTCTGAGCACTCTCCGCCACAGTTTGTTGGGGAGATTCATGTTGTCTCTGCAGAGTCGAGCCGGAATACGAAATGCTATCAATCCGTCTAGCCATGCAGACCGCACGAGTGACAGTCTGTGGAGGGCCATCGGGAGGCCGCCCACAACTTCACTTCGTCCGAGAACAGCATGCCGCATCCCAAGTCCAACCTTGTTTGCTCCGGCCAGGAAACACGGTCTTGGCCTGGCTCGACTTGTGCAGCTTTTCATGCCTGCAATTTTTGCGGAAATGGGCTGCTTTGCGTACCGGTACAACGACACGACAGGACTCGCTTCGAGTCCAGAGTATCGACCAGGAGGGGTTGGGCCCGTTTCACACCGTTTCCGCGAGGGCCCTACGAGTAGGCTGCCCATGGCGGGAGCGCTACCGGGGTTTGGTCAGCAACCGGGCGCCGTCGCTAATCTCCGCGAGAGGGGGGGG
>NIGB01000003.1:666815-695361 GCA_003055145.1 Escovopsis weberi | reverse complement strand
GGGGGGGGGGGGGGGGGGGGCCCGAAAGTATTCCGCACTGTGCTGGGTGAGCCACTCGCGTTGCATACAGTGCGTCTTGGCACTAACATGTAAGTGATCAATTGAACCTCTTGATGTTGGTTCTCGGGAGACTCTTACTTGCACGGAGTACACTAGAACTCCCATCTCCTGAGCATTTCTCATTTTCGCGTTTGTGCGTCGAGAAGACTGCAGGTTCCTGGCTCCTCGTTGACTCTCCATCTCCAGGACGTTTGATGTCAAAGGCGGCATCCATGCATCAACCGTTGATCTTGATTTGGAGCTCGGCCCTGTCAAGGGGGTCCAATTCTCTCGCAGCTCCCGCCCATTCGCCGGACTGCAAGTGACCCAGAGGCCCCTCCTCCCATCCAGCCTCCAACGTCCAACCAACGCACCCTCTCGGCTCCCATCTTGCCGTGCTAAGCGGGCTGACTGGCACATCACATGCAGCCCCCCCGCGGTCTGCTGCGATGACGTCCAAGAAGCCTCCGCACCGCCTGTGCTGGGCACAGTCTGCAGGCCAGTGTCAGAAACTGCCGCGGCTCCGAGACCTCCTCCTCGTCTACAGTGCCAAGAGACAGTGCGGGGTCAGGCGTTGGCTGCGCCCCGAGGCTGATGCGTTCTCCTGGCCGCTGTTTGACGATGCGATCGGCCCGGGGCGAGTGCTTGGGAAGATCGTCCCCGTCGGCGAGTCTGCGCTGCTCCGTACGGAAAGGCACTGTCGAGACCACGGTATCCAGGCTCGCCGTACTTCTGTATCTGTACCTCGATCCCGAACGCCGCCGCATTGGTAATGCCCATCCTCGGACTCGTCGACTTCCAAGACTCTGACATACACACCATGGATGGGGAACAAGCTTAGCACGAGGACTGCCCATTGGCACTGGCGAAGCACCGGGGAGTTGCAAATCCCTTCCCAAAGACGGCCTAGTTGTCTCTCTCGCCTTCTCTCTCTGCCGCTCTCGTTCGCCCTCTCTCCTAGAAGACTCTGTACATACTCGTACATACAGCAGTGCCACTATATATATCGGCCCTCTTGTCTTACACACGCCGTCCTCCCGTCTCTTCTGACACCCACACTCTCTGTTCTCGCTTCTCTCCATCGCGGCTCCTCAACTCGATACCCAATCCCAGATACCCCCCGTATACCACACGTCTGTCGTATTACCCCGTACACGCAACACCGCCAAGATGCCCGCCGAACAGCAGCAGGTCGCCCAGGAGCCCATGACCGCCGCGCGCACAAGCTCGGAGCAGCCGGTAAGTGTGGCGCGGGGGACCCGACCCGACCCGCCCCGAGACCCTCCCGCTTCTCTCTCTCTCTCTCTCTCTCTCTCTGCCAAAAAACCCAACCCAGCAGTCCTCCATCCTCATCACTGCGCCTGAGACACCGCATGGCCGGCGGTATACATCTCGTTGGAAGGCGTGAGAAACGAGGGCAAATAAGAAAACTGTCACATAGCAGAGGCAGGAGAAGAGGAAAAAGATGATGATGATCAAAGCTGACCAGGCATACTTTACGCATAGCGCCCCGTCGAGCCTATGAGCGTCGACTCCCCTACCCTGCGTGGCGGTGACGGCGACAAGGAGGTAAATCAACACCATCCACGATCTGCTCATGCCGACTTCTGCAGCCATTGGACTATGGTGGAATTAACGGACGGACTTTTAGGCCATTTGCTGCGGTGTCTGCGCTGGTCTCTGCTGCTTCGAGTGCTTCGAGTGCTGCTGCTAAGCAAACGACTTCCATCAATGCCGTTCATCAACGCACATACGTGCTATATAGTACTTGCGCAGCGAGCAGGGCGACCCGTCCCCCCCTTTTGATCAAATCTTTCTTGCAATTGCAGAGGCAATGTCGGGGGATGCAAAAGAGGGGGTTCGGGGAAAAGGAGGATTTGTTTTCCATCGAAGAGCGTCGACGAAGGCGACACACTCTCTGGAATAGATGAGGAGGATGACGATACGAGGCGTTGGATTTTTCCTTTTTTTCCCTATGAATTTTCCCTTCCTTTGTCTTTTTGGTTATTGAGAAGATTATACCACATGATTCTCTGAATATAGAGCTCTTCTCGTCACGGCCATCATCATCATCATCCATATCAAACGTCGTTGCCGTCATTATGCTCGTTGGGCTCATGGTTTCATTGCCTCGAGATAGGGATGCGCCTCGCGCAATGCCCTGACCTTCCTCCTAGACGACAATTTCGGCCAGCTTCCTGACCACGTCCTCGTAATACCTCATCGACAGCCTCGCGGCCACGTCGCTCACCGTCTCGTCGTCCCCGGGGCTCAAGCCCAGCTCGCCCTCGCCCGTCAGGCACGTCCTGGTGGCCTCCTCGAACTTGCAGCCCATCTCGCCGCCGACGTCGGCGACGCGCTCGGCGCGGAGCAGATCGCCGCGGACCTGCCGGACGACGTCGGACTGGCCCTTGGCGAGCCGCATCTCGATACCCAGCACGGCCTCGACGGTCCTCCAGTGCGCGAGCTCCGCGAAGATGACGCCCAGGCTGTAGATGTCGAAGCTCTTCTTGGACCTCTCGCGGTCCTTCTTCTGGTTCGACTGCGCGCGCGGGTGCCTGTACAGGTCGTGCTCGGCGTCGACGCCCGGCGACTCGGTCATCTCGTCGGAGCCGCCGGGCCGCGAGAAGTCGAAGCCCGAGACGTAGGGCTTGCCGAGGTCGACGGCGCCCGCGCGGTCGCGGAAGAAGAGGATGCTGTGGCTGCGCAGGCCCTTGTGCAGCCAGTCCACGGCGTGCAGATGCAGCAGGCAGTTGCTCAGCGCGTGCGCCAGCCTGACGCGCTCCGTGACGCGCGGCTTCCGCCCGCCGGGGTCCTGGAGCAGCTCGCGGAGCGAGACGGGCGGGAGCGACTCGTGCAGGTGGTCGTCGCCCGGCCGCTCGAAGATTAGGCCCAGCCGCCGGTCCAGGATGTCGACGTCGTCCTCGGGCGTGTCGGGGTCTGCCTTGTCGAAGAACCCGAGGCAGTGCGGGGTCCTGAAGGCCTCGGGCTTCGGGCTGTGGTTCAGCAGCGACGCCAGCTTGCGGACCCGGTCCACGATGTCTTGCTTGGACAGGCAGCCCGGGCTGCCCGCGGTGTCGTAGTCCTTCCACTCGATCCAGACCTTGCGCTTCTCCAGGCCCCGCGTCTCCGCCGCGACGACTTTCATGACGGCCTCGCACCGGGGCGCGTCGGATTCGTCGACGTCCGGGTCCAGCTCGATGAGGTATTTGGGGACGCGGACGTTGCGCTGCTGGCTGGACGTGTCCAGTCCGAGAAACGCCGCCACGGCATCGTCGACGACGGCAGACGACGGCCCGGACTTGGGGTCGATGGTCTCGTTGAAGGCCTTGAACTTGGCGAGCCGCGAGAGCTGCCTCAGATCGGCGGCGTTTGCTTCCCGCTCGACCTTGGACATGTGCGTCGGCGCGAGGGGCCCCTTGAGGTGGAGCTGGGACTTGAGGGCGAGCACGAGATGGCTCAGGTCGGCGATCTTGTGGTGGAGGAGCAGGACCCCGCGATTCGTGTCCTGCACGGTGTGCCGGATCTCGACCTGGAGCGAGTGGTCCAAGATGTTCGTCATGGCGTCGTTCAGGAGGGTGAACTTGGACAGTAGCTCCTCGAACGCCTCCTTGTCGACTGTCACCCACCGAAAGCGTCTCAGCCCGTCGTGCGACTTGGCCTTGAGGCTTTCCATGGCCCTCTTGATGAACCTGCCCTTTTTCTCGGGCATGGGGAAGCTGGCCTGCTTGGCGTCCCTGTCGGGCGCGGTGAGGACGTTGCCATCGTCGGGCACGGTCACCAGGTTGTTGTGCTTCTTCTGGTGCTCGGTGAACTGGTCGAAGAGACAGCGAGTCTGGACGAGGAGGTCGAGGACGGTCTGGCGGTGCAGGTTGAAGATGTTGTTGCTTAGGATGCGCTCCTTGTTGTCGGCGTCGAGGTCGAGGAGCCCGCAGGTCTCGCTCCAGGCGTACAGGCGCTGCTGCTCCATGCGGAGACGCAGGTTGAGATATTTGCAGTCGTCCTCGTACCCCAGGGCCGTGATGACGAGCTGGATACCCTGGATGCAGCCCGTGTAGACTTGCAGACTGAGCGAGGCGACGCCCAGCGCAAGGCCGGCGAGCGAGACAGGGTCCATTTTCTCCTCGCGTGGAGCAGAGGTATGTACCGCAGCCAGAAGAAAGGTGACTCCTTATTTCTCTGCGCGCTCTCCGTTTCCCCTGCCCCTTGGATTTCTGCTCACTCTTGTGCGATGCCGGGGTTCCAATCGGTCTCGGGATCGACGTCGGCGTCCGGTTTGGCGGTGGATCGATGCGAGCGGTTCATGATCGAGGGAGGCATGCGATGCGAGGGTGCTTTGCAGATGAGGAGGTCCTGGTGGGGTCTGATCTGTGCGGTGTTTCTGCCCAACAAGGAGACCCCGAGGTTGAGAGCGGGACGACCCTCAACAAGGGCTCTACTCGTATGGATGATCCCGGAGATAGATTGATCGTCAGCAGCGAGGGCTCGTGCCAAGGTGGAATCGACGAGAGCAGCCCAGACTGAAGATCCAAGATTGGACCTTGGAGCTAGGAGATGGAGATATGGATGGAGCTGGAGAGGGAGAGGGAGCTGGAGCTGAATTTGGTGATGGAGCGACGGCTGAAACCCGGCAGGGTCTGGAGGGAAGGCGCTGACCAGGCCAATTTCACTTCCTTCCCCAAGCGGGCTCATCGAATAATTTCCCAATTTCCAGGACAATTTTATTTTCCCCTCTCGAGCTGAGTGACGATGGCGTCATCATCATCATCATCATCATCTTTCCATCCAGCCATCGATCCAATTGATCCATCCATCCATCCATCCATCCATCACCCCTCGAGGGGGCTCTGATGCCCGCCGACGACTGCCAATCTCTCCATCACCAGGCGATGGCATGGACTGTCCATCTTCTCGCGAAGCCTCTCATATCAGAGGCGGGCCTCCATTCGGTTGTCGCTGCAAGGGACGGCCGGGAAGGCAATCTGAGCTGTCATCAAATCCGCATTGGGTATCCATACCGTCAGGTCTTCGCAAGCGATCTCTCGAGCGATGAGCTACAGGTACGAGTACGAGTACCTCGCAGATACAGGGACTCGAACCTCCTGTCTTCGCATCTGCGTCCCGGCGACATCATGTACTCGTACCTCATTTGAGCGAGGCCGTGGCTCCACGCTCTGGCCAAGACAACGTGCCCAACACAGCACCGCTGGTATGCGAGAGCGGTCGACCATCACCGTCGGCGTCAGCGTCATTGCTGTTTGTGTCAATCGGAGATGAACTTGGAGGTGAGGGTCTCCCAAATCCATCCCCTGGTGCCACCCCGGCTGAGACGTGAGCAATTAGAGTACTACTACCTCCTATTGAGGCATCACGATGGGTCGAATCGAGCCATCTCAGGGCCGCAGCCACGCTGCAGCTGCTGGATCCCATCTTCCACCTGGTTACCCTGGAGCAAGCCATGCTGGCTAAGCGCAATGATCATGGATTCAATACGACTGCAACCCCGGCCAGGGTTGCCTGCAGATCAGGCTGGCCAAATTGCGGGACAAGCGCTTGGCTTGGTTGGACGTCGATCCGCCCCTCGCGCCGGGCTCAATCCATGTTGCCTCCCTGCCTCCCTACCGGTACAGCATCGCGTGCCGCGAAACATGGATCATGGACAGGCCCAAGACACGAAGATCACAGTTTCCGAGTCCTATATGTGCCGAACGCTGCTGCTCCATCTCTTTGTCTCTCATTCTGCTGTGAGAAAGAGATCCACCGGCCTCCAGGTACGAGTATGTATGTACATTCGCACGAAAGACTGCCGGGCTCTGAGCTCGGGCCACGAGAAACGACTCGGACCCAACGCGAACGCCGATCCCCATCGCAGGAGATGAACTTCGCGCTGCTGAATAGCCTGCCCCGCCTCTGCCTACCAGTACGAGTTGGAGTACCATATCACGATTACTCGTACAGCTCGTACTCGCAAGAATTCGTCTAGGCTGGGACTGTGGATTCTCGACTTATGACGGCGGACTCTGGCGGGCAGAGGGCGGCCCCTGGCTGTGCCAGCATGGGTATTTCGATTACACATGTTGCTTCCCCTGCTTTGCCTTATTCTCCGCGGTTAGCACCCCCTGGGCAAAAGGCCCGCACCTCGGAGCGGACCCTCCACGTTTTCGTGCCGTCTGAGATGATAGCCAGGAAAGCAACAGCATGAGCAGCGAAGGTCGGCTATCCCTCGGCAGGAAGAAGAAAAAAAGGCAGCGGCCCGGGGCGGAAAGGGAAGGGGGAAAAGAAAGGCAAAGGAAAAGGACAAGGAAAAGGAAAAGGAAAACGCCAACCAACATCCACTAGGAGCTCGTGCCCGGTGCCCCGTGCTCGGCTCGGCACAGGCGACAGCTGGGGTCTTGTCAGAAACATGCCCTTCGGCACTTCCAAACTCCGTCTTCATCATATCCTCGCGTTGCTCTGGAGTCTGGCCTGCAGACGAGGGGAACATCAACCCTGCGAGCCCATGCCAGACCTTGTCTGCGTGCCTAGGTGCCCACCGGTGCCCAGTGCCCAGGGCCCACGCTCACGACCCGTCTCTTGTCTGTGTGCTCCGTCCGCCCTCACGCACCACCGCTCCCTCCTTCAACTGGCAATGCGATTCGAACGGGCCCCTTCTTTCCCTCCTAGAACTACCGATTCCCATTTTACGGGCCGTTCATCGCTGATCCTCCCGATATCTCCTGGCCCGGCTCCCAAAAGTCGACCACCCCCTTTCCTCCCCTCGAAGAAGCCATTTCCGCCCGGTCCCGTCCGCTCGCCCTCGCGTGCGCGTCAACGAAATCCAAATATATTGCCGGTTGATCTCTCTTGTCCCGTAGCACACGGTCGCCCACATCGCACGAGTTTCAGCTCCGCAGGAAATCATGTCGAAGGGCACTGGCATGCAGCAGCAGCATCACCACCAGCCACTAAGGGGCTACCAGTCCTCCATCTCTCTAACCCAACAAGGCGTAGACGCGATTGTCATCGGCGACGTCAACGATAGCAGCGGCAGCATCCCGACTGCGACTGCCGCCACCGCCGGCGAGATGGTCGTTCAAAGCAACGGGGCGGTCGAGGACGACGGTCTGAACCCCAATCACGAAGACCCGCATCACTCCATCGGCGACCTGCCCCGACAGGACGCCGATGCGCGGTTGCGCGAGAGTGCCGTACCGGCTGCCTGCCTTGCCTGTGTAAGTGCGGACCTGATTCTTTCTCCGGCATGAATCGACTTCTTCTCTTCCCCCTCCCTCTTCACGATTCATCCATGACCATCCTCATTCTCTGAATTCGGGTCTGGAATCTCTCGGGGGTCCTGCATCGTGAGGTCTATCTGCAGACACGCATGCAGGTGTTCGATCCCTCGGCGTGGCTCTTGTACTCGTATTACACGGCTGTACCTGCATCTGATCTGTCTTTTGGGTGCAATCGGCTGACAGCTAGCTCTCCCCCGCCCCCTTTTTCCGGCGTCTCGTGTCACGTCCATACAGCGAAACAAGCATCTCAAGTGCGACGGCCAGAGTCCGTGTTCGCGATGCATCAACTCGAACTTCGAGTGCATATACATTGCCTCTCGACGCGGCTACAGGGGCCCTCGACGGGGTACAGCCCAGAACCCGAACAAGCGTCATGCCACTTCTCCCCCCGAGGTCGGGGAGGACTGCCCCGTGATGGTTGCCGCCGGCATGTCGGGCACCCTTCCCTCGAATGCGTCCATCGTGCCGTCCGTCTCGTCGACACCGCTGTCAATGAGCGCCTACAGCCCTCCCAACATGATGAATGCCCAGTCTCCTCTATCATACCACGGCCCCACGGCCCCGACGCAGTCCCAGCTTTATCGGTCCTTCTGCAGCGTCACGAGCAGCGATATTGCATCCCATGCTGAGAATCGCGCGCCGCAGAATCCGGCGCCGACACTCTCCGAGAGATGTATCAATTCCTTCTACCAGCATTTCCACTCGTCCCACCCTTTCGTGCTTCCCAAGGAGCATCTGCTGCGGTTGGCCAAGGAACGGCCTCTCGAGCACCTGCTCGCCACGATGAGATGGGTCGGATCCATCTTCATCAATCTGGATTCCGAGCATCCACGACAAAATACGCGGCAGGCACTGTGCGATGATGCCTACCGTCAGGTTTTTGACCCGCGACAGGCACTGTACGATGATGCTTGTCGCCAGGTCTTCGACCCACGGCAGACTCGGGACGGTTTCTTGGTGCAAGCCATGATGCTTCTGATTGTGGCCCTTGACGGAAACTGTCAGAACACGAGATCCGCCGAGATCCTGGGGCAGACCGAGGCGCTGGCCCTGGAGATTTGTCTCTACACTAAGCAATTTGCGACGATGCATGGGATGAACAATCCAGTCCTGGAGGAGAGCTGGAGGCGTACCTGGTGGGATCTGTTCATCATCGACGGGATGATAGCCGGTGTCCATAGGGTCACCAACTTTCTCCTTTTCGATGTTCAGGCCACTGCAGCCCTTCCGTGTGAGGAGTATCAATACCTTTCCGGCGTGAGTTACTCAAGAGCCCCCCCCCTTTTCCCCCTTTTCTCTTCCCACTGACGGTTCAAATCTCCCCTCGATCTATCAACAAACTGACAATTCCAGAATATTCCTACACCACCGTCATTGGAAGACTTGGAAAACAAAGAGTTTTCCGGCGACGACCAGCAATTCTCATCGTTTGCCTATCGCATCTTGTGCGGGCGGAATCTGGGCAAATTCATGAGAACTCCAACCATCTGGGGCCCCGAGGATGAGAACCTAGCCCGCATTGAGGCGCTTCTCACCAACTGGAGACTGCACCTCCCAGAAGCCAAGCGGGACGCCTTACAAAGGGACGGCAGGCCGGACGAGATGATGTTCCAGGCGCACATGATGATGCACGCCACATCCATCCTCCTCCACCAGCCGCACTCCCAGCTCGACTCGTCGCCGACCAAGAGCGTCACGTCCTGCGCGCCCTACCAGATCGTGCCGGCGGGCGACCTGTTCAACGCGCACACCAAGCACACCATCGCTTCGGCGGCCGGCATCAGCAAGCTCATCACGCACCGGGTGGACCTGACGGCGCACACGCACTTCTTCACCTGCTGCGTGACGCTGTCCTCGATCGTGCACCTCAACACGTGGGCGCTCTTTTTCGTGCCCCACGACGACGACAATCTGCGGCAGCAGCTCAGCCTCAACATCGGCGCGCTGCACAAGCTGTCGCAGGTCTGGGGCGCGGCGAGCCGCGCGCGCGGGCAGGTCCAGGGCGTGGCGCAGGAGATCTACCAGATCAAGAAGCAGCAGCAGCGCGACCCGGACTACTGGCTGGGCTTCACCGAGGAGCAGGCCATGAGCAGCCTCGCGACCGACGACGAGATCCTCCGCACCTTTATCGAGTCCGAGCCGCATCACTCGTTGACTGAGTAACCCTGCCCGGTTTCATGCACGATGCCTGCCTCGTTGCCCTGATCCCAAACTTTTGCGTCGGCCGCTTTCATGATTGATTTTCTCTCCCTGGGATAATACGAGTACACTGCATGGTCACGGCGTTGTTGGGTCGGAGAACTACTCGTATGGCCTTGATTGTGGCCCCTTTCTCCGCAAAGGTCGCCTGTTTGGATTGATTTGATCGACGCATGCTCACGCGCAATGTCTTGGAGGACCTGCCCGCTCCGCTGCCCTTTTTAGGGGGTTGTTGTTTCTGTTCTTTTGTCTTCCCGTTTCTTTCCTTGCTTTATCATTTCCCTGTTTCTTCACCTTTCTCCTGCCTCCCCCCTTTTTTTAACTCCTTGCGCGTGTACCTTTTTTTCTACGAATACCACTTCTAGGTGTTGTCCCGCGTTGCTTTGCGTCACGCTGCTCCTCGACCTATCTTGGCCCACTTGCCCCAAATCCGTTTTTCAGTCCAGCATAGCAGTGTCAGTGAGGATCCGTCCCCGACTGTGTTAATAGCGTCCAGCCTCTCGTATCCTCCATCTCTCCGCGTGTCCGTGAGCATGTGTCTGTCTGTCTGTCTGTCTGTCTGTCTGTCTGTCTGTCTGTCTGTCTCCTCCTTGAGATAGACTTGAGGTGCTGCGCCGAGTGGACGATCCCTGCTGTCCTGTCAACGAGCCTTGGCGAGCCCGAGACAGCTCACCTGTGTGACTGGCACATCACTCATGTCTTGCCTCTGCTCACACAAGCCGGCTGTTCCCAGGCATCGCAGGCGAAACGTTCATTTGCACGTGTGCTCACATGTTGGCTGGACTGCATCCGATAACATGTACATACCTCCTGTATGGTATGTACCTGTGCCGATCTTCGGCTCCGGGCCTCCGGGACATTGACGATCACCACGGACAGGGACAGGTACTCGTATGATTCGAATCACAACCCGGAGAGCGAGGAGACAGTGTGATGGTGATGATCATGGTGATTGTGAGATACGGGCGCTGTCGGGCCAGCGAGCCTGGATGTGATATGTCCGTCTTCTGCGGCGGGTGCGCGGACGCAGGGCATTGATGTCGGATACTGTGCTCTGGAGCCCCGGAGCGATGAAAGACACGGCAAATGGACCCGCCACGGCTTGACACTGAGTCGTCTGTGCATGATGTCCGCTCTGCCGCCCCGATTCGGGATCAAGGAGAGTGCAGTGCATGGACATGTGCATGAGCATGAGCATGCAAGCAAAACGTGCTGGGCCGGAAAAGCGGTAACGGCCGGCTCGAACATGTGTCTCGAGAAGGTGGGAGGATCGGTGAAGAACGCAGCCGAGGAGTAGAGTACGGAGTACATACGTCCTCGACGAGATCAACAGGACGACGACGACTTGGCTGCTGTCGGCCCTTGCGAGTTCCGGTCGTGTAGTGCTGCTTGGGCGAGGTTGTCGGGGACCTTGCGGGTCGAGGGGCAGCCTTTCCGGGTCTGCGAAAGAGGCTGGAGGCTCATGGTGCTACGGAGGATTCGAAGCCAGGATCAATGGGCGTGGAGGGGCACTACCTAGGTAGTGCGCGTCCGGGTCAGGGCAGAGTCTAGGCAGGGGTTCCAGATCGAGGCGTGATGCGCAGCTGGGAGGGCCTGAGATGGGTCGCTGCCGGTAGCTCGCTCCGAGGTCGCCGACTGGTGGGGTGGGTGCCATACTAGCCGGGCACCGGGGAGGCGAGGGCATTCTTGGTTGATGCTGTCTCCGGATGATCATGAAGGCGTGACTTGAGTCTGCTGGGGGAGGGTACTGGTCTTGAGCAGTGGAGGAGGGATCAATGGAATTGTCGAACAAATTGATCGATTCACACACAGGCACTGGTCCCCTTGGTTAGTACGGAGTATTCCATAGTGGGCTGGTCCATCGAAATGCCGGTGTGCTTACCATTCGAAACGGATGAGGGGGGAGAATGGTGGCTTTGAGTCAGGGATGACGGTACCGAGTACAGAGTAGCAGTGGTGGTATTTCTTGTTGCAACGGTTGATGATGCGAGGTGGCCTTGCATTATCGCGGCAAGTGGTGTTGCGGGGAAAGAAATGAATTCAAATGGTCGGTTCAAATGGCGATGGCTTCAATCATTGAAGCACATAGGCTGGGGGTTTAGGGTAGGCGCATGCTCAATTGACATATGTCAGGCCAGCACATGCTGGATCGACAATCGAAATGCCAATTGCGAATACGGATCCATCCTTTGAATTTGCAGTCCCAAAGGTGATTTGCAATGCTGCAGTGGGAGTTGATAGATTGATGCATGCACGTCAGAGTGTCTGTCCTGTTAGGAGTCGGGAGTCTGCGAGGAGCATCCGAACCAACAACGTTGATGAATCTTCAACTCGTGCTGGAACTCGTGCTCGAAACTGCGAGATGCACGCAAATGCGGGTTGGTGGCTGAGGCTTCAATGTCAAGCCACATCTGCCCAGCCACGTCGCACAACGAGCTCCGAGCTGGATCCTGCCTCCTCCCGTCTCGGGATGACGATGCTCTGGAGGGATGCTCTAGCCTTTGGTCAACGCTCGGCCTTTGCAAGATGACAGCTCGCCATGGCGCATCTTCTTCTCCGTCCGACCGCTCTCCCAGATGAGGCGCTCGCCGAGAGCCCCGAATCGCCGCGGCCTGCGCATGGCGTGACACGCACCGCCGGCCCAAGACATGGCGTCTCCTCCCCGTCCAGCCACGACGTTGCTCTGTTTCCCGCGACATGACCGTTTCGAGACGGCTGCATGCCCTCCGACGATCCTCTTCACCAGTACTCGTACGGGCGCAGGAGAATCGCAGGGCCGCCCACGAGTAGGCTATCCGTTGCTTCCCTGGATGATGCCTGCACAATCATGGACGAGCTAACCAGCGTTGCATCAGGTACGGCAAAAAAAAAAACAAGAAGAAGAAGAAGAAGAAGAAGAAGAAGAAAAGAGAGAGGGAAAATCCCAGGCGATACAATTGGCACTGAAAGGGCCTGCAGAAAACATAGCATCATACCTGCAGGCATGCCCGGTGGAGCCCCAGACGAAGCCAGAGGATCATCCGCACACAAGGGACCTACCAGACGCAAGGGAACGCCTGTCAGTCAGCATAATCTTCCGGCCCCCCCTTTGGAAGTTCGGCGACCATCCATATGCAAGGCATCAGCGGTGTCTACATCAATACTTTGGCGGGTCTGCTCCTGGCGCCAGACCGTTCTCACGCTCGGTGTGTGTGTGTGTGTGTGTGTGGACTGGGTCTCGGGTCTTGGAATGCTGCGGCATCTGAAGGGTCTGATAACGTCGAACGGCTGAAAAGAATGGCTCAATGGATTGGCTTAAAAGAGACTTGGGCCCGATCCATCGAGCTCCTCTCTTTGTTTCCTCCTCCTCACCACACCGTTTCCAGCCTTTCTGCTGCAAAAAGGACTTTTGCGGTTGACTAGCACTACCCTTTCT
Organism: Escovopsis weberi; assembly: GCA_003055145.1. Taxonomy (NCBI): domain Eukaryota; kingdom Fungi; phylum Ascomycota; class Sordariomycetes; order Hypocreales; family Hypocreaceae; genus Escovopsis; species Escovopsis weberi. Next base: position 682,434 of record NIGB01000003.1, on the reverse strand, counting down.
TCTTTTTAGTGTTTTCCTTGATCTACTGGGTTAGTGGAGAGAAGAGTGACGACGCATCGATCGACTGGCAGTGCTTGAAAATGGCGGGTCGGGAGAAGACGCAGGAGAATGTCGACGTCGAGAAGCTTTCGGGGGACGACGGCCACTTGCTCAACACGACGGTCGAGGACTTTTCGTTTGGCGAGGTGACTGTCACAGTCAAGGATCGGGAGACCAAGGCCTCGAGGGTCATTGTCGACAATGCCGAGGGTGTCATCAAAGCTGGTGCGTTTGCCGTTCTTACAGTGATTCTTGTTCTCCATAAAATAGGTTGCACTCGATGCTCTTTGGCAGATCCAGGATCTGAACTGCTTTTGTATACTGACAAGATCCAGGCGAGGTCTGCGCTTTGATAGGCCCCTCAGGATGCGGAAAGACAACGTTGCTCAATGTCCTGGCCAGGAGGCCAACGAACGCCGCCAGCGTGGAGGCCAATGTCCTTGTCAACGGCCAGAAGCTGTCGCTATCGCAATTTCAGAAAATCACCTGCTTCGTCGAGCAGGAGGACGCCCTCATCGGCGCCCTCACCGTCAGGGAGACTCTTGATTTCTCGTCTCGGCTGAGCTCAAGGTCAGTTTGCCTCCCAATCGCCGAGCACACGGGGGGCGCCGTGGCTAACAAGTTGGCCCTAGTTCGCTGTCCCGCCAGGACCGCGAGAGCCGCATCAACGGCCTGTTGAGCTCCTTCGGCCTCACCCAGCAGGCCAACACCCTCATCGGCACGCCGATCCTCAAGGGCCTCTCGGGCGGCCAGAAGCGCCGCGTCGGCGTGGCGAGCCAGCTCATCACCAGCCCCAAGATCCTCTTCCTCGACGAGCCCACCAGCGGCCTCGACTCCGTGGCCAGCTGGGAGGTCGTCAACTACCTGCGCAAGGTCGCCAAGCAGAACAACCTCATCGTCATCTGCTCCATCCACCAGCCCTCCACGTCGACCTTCAACCTGTTCGACACCCTGATGCTGCTATCGGGCGGCAAGACGCACTACTTTGGACCCGTGGACCAGGTCCTCCCGTACCTCGAGTCCGTGGGCGTGCCGGCGCCGCGGCACGTGAACCCGGCAGAGTTCGTGCTCGAGCTGCTCAACACCGACTTCGCGACGGACAAGACGGCCGCGGCGGCCCGCATCGAGAACCTCCACGCGGCGTGGCTGCGCTCGCCCCAGGCCAAGGAGGTGCAGCAGTCGCGGAGCGCGTTGGCCAACCGGCCGCCGTCCTCATCCGAGAGCGGGAGCGGGAGCGGGAGCGGCGGCGGGGGCGGGGGTGGGGGCGGCGGCGAGGGCGGCGCTGCTGTCGTCGGCACCGCGCTGGACCAGTCGGTGGAGGCGAAGCCCGGTCCGGTCGGGCGGACGCTGACCCTGCTCCACCGCAGCCTGGTCAAGAGCCTGCGCGACGTCGTGGCGTACGGCATCCGCTTCGCCATGTACATGGGCCTGGCCATCATGGTCGGGACGGTCTGGGTGCGCCTCGACACGGACCAGCAGTCGATCCAGGCCTTCATCAACGCCATCTTCTTCGGCTCGGCCTTCATGTCCTTCATGGCGGTCGCGTACGTGCCGTCCTTCCTCGAGGACCGCAGCATGTACGTCAAGGAGCGGCGCAACGGGCTGTACGGCCCGACGGAGCTGGTCGTGTCCAACTTCGTCGTCGGCGTGCCCTTCCTCTTCCTCATCTCGCTCGTCTTCTCCGCGGTCGCGTACTGGCTGTGCAACTTCCGCCCGTCGGCCGCGGGCTTCCTGACGTTCCTGATGTGGCTCTTCCTCGACCTGCTGGCCGCCGAGTCGCTGGTGGTGCTGATGAGCGCGCTGATGCCCAACTTCGTCGTCGCGCTCGCGCTCGTGGCCTTTGCCAACGGCCTCTGGATGTCGGTCGGCGGGTTCATGATCTCGCCGCGGGACCTCAACGTCTTCTACCGCTACGTGTTCCACTACTGGGACTACCAGAAGTACGTCTTCGAGGGCATGATGGTCAACGAGTTCGGTGGGCGGGCGTACTCGTGCGGCGAGGGGTGCCACTGCATGTACCGGAGCGAGCTGCTGGACCAGTGCAAGATCGCGGGTCAGGCCGTGCTCGACCAGTACGGGTACAGGCCGGGCCACCTGGGCCGCGACGTGGGCATCATGTTTGCCATTGTCGCGGGATACAGGCTGGCCGCGTGGGTGGTGTTGAAGCTGCGCAAGGACTGAGGGTATGTACTCTATTGATTTTCTTCTTTGCATGGGATGGGGCGACATATATGTATGGCATGGGATGGTATGGTGAGCTCGCTAGACACCAAGCGGAGTATGGAACTCTACTCCGTTAGTACCATGAGATTCCAAGAGATCATCCTTACAAAGGACTCTGTACCAAGGGGATTCGCACTTGACCTGTCTGACCTCGACCTTGACGCATTGGTTGCTTTTGCGGGTGGCGGAAGCGTGGGCAGTGCATGGTGGTGAGATCACTGCAGCCGGTCGAGAACCATTGAACCGTGAGTATCAACCCATGCCCGCCCTGGTATCACATACATACTGTATGCCCTCGTATCCAGGACAAGACCGGCCAACGATAGGCGAGGAAGCCTTTGGGAGCGTTTCTTTTCGTCTTCTTCGCCTTTAGCCGGTGCCGTGTCACGCCTCGATTGGCCCTCGAGGGTTGCGATCCAAGCCGCTGACTCGACCAGCCATCTGCAATCACTTCGTCTCCTCCTCTCTCACAAGTCGAGCTTAACCGGGATACATTCCACTCTTTGGCATGCTGGTGATGGATTCGAGAGATCGACAACTTGAAGCGCCTCTTTCAAAGCAGCCTGGACGTCGAGGAGATGCTGACTCATCCAATAAGTGGGTCCCTCGAGATCTCAGCCACCCGCATTTCGGGCCCCACATGGATTGCATCTTCTCTTCTCTGATTGGCTGATGCTCTCGTCGCCCCGCGCAACGGCTCGAGGGACGCGCTAAGCCCGATCAGGAAGGGGGGTCCTGACCCTGGATCGAAACGAGGCCTCGCGGGTCTCGAAGGAAGACGAGCTGGGCGAGAGACGCTCCAGGAACAGCTGAATGGGCTGCATCCATCGGGAGGGACCAATGCGAGCATTTTTGCATCTTGCATTCGAATTTTGACTCGGACTGTTTCTCATGGCATCTTCATCGTCCTTTGACGCCACGATGCTTCAGGCCCGCTAGACCGACCTGTCCAGCCTCCTCCCATCTCGACGACACCCTTCCGTGGACGAAGCGTTCTTGATGCCGAATCCCCCGGTATACCTACATAGACTACTGCCTTACAATACGAAATACGGAGTATCCATACGGGGATCATACCCTTGCAGCCTTTTTTGCGACCGAGAAGGAATGCGCCTCGCGCCTCTGCGGATCGTCCAGCGCTAGCCATCTCTCTCTCTCGCGCTCTTTCTCTCTCTTTTTTCTTGCTCTCCTCCGCTCCCCTCCGTCTCTCTCTCCCTTGACGACTCGCTCCAGGCGCTCCCGAGACACACCGACCATTCGGAAGATCCCGCATTGCTGCCGTCGCCGCCGCAATGGCGCCGGCCCCAGACCAACTCTCGGCGCCGGGCGCTGCCCACTACGACTCCGACACCTTGCACGTCGGCGACGGGACGTGGGAGTTCACAAAGAACACATTCCTGCTGCCGAACCTCCAGGGCACCAACTTGGAGACCTTGAGATACAATGGTGTGTCCTTCCTCCCTCCGCCTCTACCCCGGGGATTGCGGTCTGGAAACATCTACTATGGGGAAAGAGAGCGTGGCGCCGGGTATCTAACGCTGACACTTCCTGCATCTAGGCATGGGCAACCGCTTCTCGACGGTACAGCAGTACCATACGCTCATCACGGCCCACGGCGTGCTCATGGCCATCGTCTTCATGTTCCTCCTCCCGACCTCGGTCATGATTGTCAGGTTCTACTCGAGAGAACCGGGATACGCGATTCGATACCACGCGCAGCTCAACGTCTTCTCCGCGGTGCTGCTGGTCTCGGCCTTCATCTTGCCCTTCTTCGCCGTCGGACAGGCACGGAGCCTCACGAACCCCCACCACGGTATCGGCGTCGCCATCTTCACCCTGTTCCTCGTGCAGATGTTCATCGGCGGCTTCGTCAAGTACATCACCAAGATCCGCTCGCTGCGCGTTATGCTCCACCAGTGGCTGGGCAGGGCCACCGCTTTGCTGGGCATCGTCCAGATCCCGCTCGGACTGGCCCTCTACGGCTCGCCCAAGGCCCTCTTCATCCTCTACGCCGTCTGGATGGGCTTCCTCCTCGTCCTCTACTTCCTCCTGAGTTACCACTCCGAGGCCCGCCGCGAGCTGTACATGTCGGGCCCGAGATCCGAGATCCGGTCTGAGCTGCGCTCCGAGGTGCGCTCCGAGCTCCGGTCCGAGGGCGGCCGCACGCGCATGACGGAGTCGGAGTACTTCTCGGAGCACGACGAGGGTCGCAACTCGAAGCTCAAGTGGCTGGGGCCCCTCGCCGCCGCAGCAGGCCTCTTCGCCCTCCTCAAGGGCCGCAAGGACCGCCAACACGACGACGACGACGTCCGGAGCCGCGCCATGAGCGGAGCGCGCTCCTACAGCCAGAGCCGACGAACGACGGTGCTGTCCTCCCGTCCGCCGTCGGGTTACTACGACGAAAAGCTCTCGGAGGGACCGGATCCGACTGCCAACAGGGGAGGTGGACTCATGAAGGTCCTGGGCGCCCTGGGACTGGCGAGGCTGTTCGGGCGCAACAAGTACTCCGCGGTCAACACCGACACGCCCTGGCGCCAGCGGTCGGAGCGCGCCACAACCATCAGCGAGTTCAACAGCGAGTATACCAACGACGCGAGCACCGTGTCCCCCTCCAATCACCTGGCCGGCACGACGATGAGCGCCGCCATGGAGAGCAGCCGGACGCCGCGCTACCCGGGCAGGGCTGCCGACAACGGACCGCCGCGCGGATACCCGGCCGACTCGGAGTACTCGTCTTACGTGAGCCCGTCACGCCGCGCGACCCAGCGCGATGCCTCTGGTGGCGGCAACGGGGCCGCGAACGGCATTCTGGCTGGGCTGGGGCTGGGATGGCTGGGAAGGAAGCTCTCGAAGCGTGGTAAGAACCAGCGGGAAGCGCCGCCGAGCATGCGCGACGACGATGACTACTACAGATCCCCGACGGAGTACTCGCGGCAGACGAGGGAGGGCGACTCACCGAGACGAAGCCGCCCGCCGGCGCGACGCTACAGCAACGTCGGGACCGAGACCGCGCTGTCCGAAATCACCGAGTCCAGCTTCGCGCCCCGACCGCAGGACAACCCGCCCCGCGCGCGCCCGAGAACGCCCACGAAGAAGGACTCGATGGTTCCCCCCGCGCTCGTCATCTCGCCCGACTCGGGCAATTCGAGGACCGAGATCTCACACCACCAGGGAACGGTCCGCTCCGAGGTGACGGACGCGACGGCGCGACCCACGCGCGAATCCTCCCGGCGACGCAACAACAAAGGTGAGACAAGATCAGCAGCAGCAGCAGCAGCAGCAGCAGCAGCCGGCAGCAGTAGCAGCGAGCGCAAGCGAGATGATGCGGATGCCGGCACCCCAAGAAGTCGGGCCAACATGAGCTTGAGGCTAAAAATCGATGACAAAGATCACTCCGTGACGCTGCGGCGTCTGACCGACGAAGAGATGGCCGCGGCCCGGGACCGGGGCGAGTCGGTCCTCGAGTCGCCAACGACGGGCCGCGGATACCGCCGCGACTCGAGCCAGCGCAAGGCCGAGGAGGCCGCCGAGCGCGCCGCCGAGGGAAGACACGACGACAACCGCAAATCCGAGACGCCCCTGTCGCCGCCGCACCCGTCGTTCGCCAAGGGCGGGCCGGGCCCGAAGAGGAACAGGGACTCTGCGTACTTCCAGTCGGGGCAGCAGTCCCTGAACCCGCCGCCGCCGCCGGAATCCATGGTGAGCAGCGCGGTGAGCCACGGGACCTGGAGCGGGATGAGCATCGCGCCGAGCCAGCCCAAGGCGTCGGAGACGGCGGCGGCGGACAACAGGAGGAGGAGGAGGCAGGAGAGGCGGCGGGGCAGCGGGGGCCGGCCCTCTGAGAGTGCTGATTAATTTGGTTTGCGTCTTTCCATTTCTTTTTTTTTTCTTGTGTGTTTGGTGGTATTTATGCAGATCTTGTGTGCTTGGATCTCACTCACGAAGCAAAGGAATGCAGAGGAGGAAAAAGAGAAGAACAAGAACAAAAAAAATTAGAAACGTGATATCACGATGGAGATGAGATTGATGAAGGGGGTTTATGATCCACATGTAAATGATATTGAGGATGGGGGAAAATGAGGGGATGGGAGTGTATATACGGGATGGGAGGTGGATTTGTTCGGTTTGCAGTTTTGCGACCCCTTTTGGGGATAGATTCTACTCGGCGGTATTGATTGAGCGTTCGAAGGAGCTGTTCGAGCTTTTGACGGCGTTGAGGGGGATCCTTTCGAGCGCGTGATTCTCACTGGCAATGAGTCTCTGCCTATTCTTGGTCGATTGTTTGTGCGGTGCCTCTTCTCTCGCACGATATTTTTCGAAGCAGAGTGAAAGCCGTTGAGTCTCATGGGAGAGGTGTCCGTCTGATGGACCATTTCTCTGTTTCTTTTTCTCGTGTAAGTTGTGGAAGCAATTGTGTGGGAATTCAAGTCTTATGGTGAGTGAGGGCTGGTGGATGCTAAGAGGGGAGAAGAAGTCAAAGTCGGTGAGGGTTCTTTCCAAAAAGAGAGTGTGAGATTGCCTGGAGGGTTGCTGTAAGAATTTATCTTGATGTGTCTATTTTATTGCGTCGTGAGCTTTGGCGGAGGAAAGACTGGTTAAGGGACATGAGAAGCCGTGATTCAGGGCAATCTCTGTTTCTGTTTTACTTAGAAACGGATCTCATGAAGATTGATCTAATGAGGACGATGCCTTTGGTGATGAAAGGGGAGATGTTCATGGATGCTAGATATAACTCGCTTCTTTGCTTTGGCTGTTTGGAAGGATTTTACTTTGGACTTCTGAGACCGCTTTTGAGAAGCATACAGAGGGGAGAAGCCTTTGGCCCCTCGTAGTCTAAGACTAGTCTGAAACAGACTGCTCTTTGATGATGTTGACTTCTGACAGGCACTCCGGGACCGACATCAGCATCAACAGGTGAGTGGATATGAGCATAAGCAAATAGCTTATCGAAGGAATGATCCCTCCAGAATTGAATATTCTTTGACCAGCTCTGATCATGTCAATCGGGGAGACATTCAACAGTTGGAATGAAAACCATTCGGTTTTGATGATCGATTTAGCCAAGACGATACCGTAAATGCAGCTGCTTGACATAGGCTCGGACCCAGGGCCAGTCTAGAATGCTCGAGAGACCACGAATTGTTCAGACTCCGCAGAGACGGATACACAAATCGTCACGCATCCTCCCGCTTCTCTTCCATGACGTCTTCAATGCCGTTCAAGACAAGATCAAGCAGGAACGACCCGGCACTGCCTCACTCGGCTAGCGGCCCGCGCTCCCGGGCCGTCCCGCTCGATTGCCGAAAACGGTTAGACCGCGCCGGCCTCCGTCCCCGTGTCCCCGCGTCCCCGAGCGCTCTGTATGTATTTCCCGCGCCTGCGATTCCGATCCCGCCTGGTCCGTGACGAGCTCTCGTCGGGGTCGTTCAACGGTGATCGCTCCGAGTCCTGTCTCGTCTGCTGTCCTGCAATCGCTGATCAAGCCGCTCTCTGCCGTAGGTGCATCGTCGAATCACGTGCTCGCGTAGCTCAGTTGGTTAGAGCTTCGTACTAATACACGACCCGACGGTCCTGTCTTGGTGATGCGGAGGCCGCAGGTTCGAGCCCTGCCGTGAGCATATCGTTTTATTTTATTTGTATCTTCCTTTCTTTTTTTGACAACTTCCCCTCCCATCTGATCATGGAGAGACGTGTCGGGTTTCGTCATGAGCTTTGCGCCAGTCGTGCGGCCTCGGCGTCGACGTAGTCGGCCATCTCCTCCAGGCTGCCGAACCGCCACGAGATGTCGACCCTCCCCGCGAACGCGGCCTCGTCGCCGCCCATGACGCTCTCGCAGTCATCCGTGTTGCTGCTGCTGCCTCCCTGGCCCTCGCGCCCCATCCGCGTGCCCCGCGCGATCCAGGCGCTCGTCAGGCCGACCTGCTTGGCCGGCTCGTGGTCGTGCTTGAGGCTCTGCGCCGTGTGCAGGATCTCGTCCTTGCGGAGGCCGCGCTCGGCGCAGCGCTCGATGACGAAGTGGAAGTTGCGCAGGTCGGGCTTGTAGGAGCCGATGTCCTCGGCCAGGCAGATGGCGTCGAGCGGGGTGTCGAGCAGCTGCTGCTCGCGCGAGCGCCGGAAGGACGCGTGGTCCACATTGGACAGGACGACGAGCGTGAAGTGGCGATGGAGCCGCTTCATGGCCGCGATGGTGTCTGGGAAGACGGGCCAGTCGCCCACGGAGAGGCCGAAGTCGGTCTTCTCCTGGTCTGTGACGGGGCGGGGGCGGATGGGATGCGGACCGGGCCCTGCGTGCGCGTCCGCCGCGGCGGCGGAGGGGAGGCCCAGCTCGGCGGCCAGGGCGCCGTACGCAGAGGCCAGGACGTCGCTGTAGAGGGCGGCCGGCTGGGCGGCCTGGACGAGGCCCTCGTGGCGCGTGAAGGCGCGGAGCAGGGCAGGGCGGTCGTTCTTGAGGGGGTGAGCGGCGGGCAGGCGCTCGACGAGGGGCTGGAGGGCGTGGAAGATGCCCGTCTCCCAGTCGATGAGCGTGCCGTAGCAGTCGAAGGTGAGACACTTGAAGGATGTGATTGCGCGGGCCATTGTGAGGATTTTCGCGGCCGGGGAGAGAGGAGGAGGAGGAGGAGGAGGAGGAGGAGGCGGCGAGTGATGTGATGCGGGGTAGACGCAGAGTCAAACGGCGGCAAGGCGTTTGCACTGCAGTATGTATGTAGTATGTATGTGGTAAGCAGCTGAGCTGGGAGACGCAGTGAATCCACGGAAGCCGATGACACGGTGACGCTACATACTCGTACATACCTTGACGCGCACGCACAACACCTGCAGACTCAATCTTCTTTTGTTTTAATATTCTCAAGCCTCTGTCGAGATGAGTTTGGCAGGCAATGGTGAGGGTCTGACGATTCAGCATAGAGAGACGAAGCACATGGCCCTCCAAGCCACGACCAAATCAGCCCCTCCTGCTGCGTAACGCCTCACTCATCATCATCCCCGCGAACCCATCATGCCCACAGAAAGAAGTGGACCAGGACGGGGCCCAGACTCACCTCCCCCTCCTCTCCTCTCCCCTCCTCTCGACTCGACGAACGTCCCCATTCCCTGCCCACAACCCCACGCCTCTTCATCACACGCCCCATCGGCACGCAGGGCGGCAGTCCCAGCGAACATCCCCCCCCCACTTCCCCCCTTCCCCGCCATCCCCCATCCAGCTGCCCGTGCATCACGCCTCCTGCTCGTGCAGATCCTCGTGCAGATACAGGCACGACCTGTACATATGTACTCCTCACTCCGTATGGACTCTGTACTCGTACTTCGTATCTGTATCGGTACCGCACATCCATCGGCGACCCCTTGCACCGCCCACGCCTGCAGCTTCGCGTCGCTTACAGGTACTCGAATGCACGAGTACGAGTAGCCCGACTGCAGCCTGCGCCGGCGCCGGCAGATGGGGAAGAGCAAGGGCCCCGTCCCTCGCAGGCGCCGGCGATCCTCGCGAGCGGGGGAAAGTTGTCAAGTGGAAGAGTCCCCGGGTACTGGCCATGTCGCGGGCGGTATGTATTTCTTTTTCTTCTTTTCCTTTCCTTTCCTTTTCTTTTTTCTTTCTTTTTCTGCCGGAGAGTCAGTCTTGGCCTCTTTTGAATAGCCTTCTTCCGAATCCTCTTCCCTTTCTCCCTCGTACGTACGCCCACGGAGTACGGAGAAGAGCAAGTCAGATCGGCCACACTCACAGGATGCAGGGCATACCTGTATGTACTCCGCGATTCTCCAGACGCACCCAGTCTTCACCAGCATGGGGGGAGGAAATGTTGGGTGGCTCTCAGATGACGAGGCCCTTGATGCCCAAATCACGCGTCGTTCAAAACTTGTCTGTGTCTGTCTTCGTACGCGTACAGGTACATACGAGCATCTGCACTCGGCCCACGCTTGCCAGAGCATCCGCGTCGTCTCCTCCTAGTGCTCGTGCTCGTAGTGTTCGTTTGTAAAGAACCCCCCCCCCTTTCCAAGTCATCCCTTGTCCAATGACTCTGGTCCGGTTCCTGGGTACCTCACCCTGCGCGTCCAAGACCGCCTCCTGGCACGAGTCCCAGGTGATGGCCCGTTCGAGCATGAGGTGTCCCAGCGTGGTGCCAAGGACCAGGACCAGGACCAGGACAAGGTCGTGCGTTCGGCAAGCCCTCTGGCGGGACGGGCCCTGCACGCTGGGCGTATCAGCGCGGTGCATCGTGATTCGTGGGCTTGCAATCGCTGGGAGGGGATGTGAGTCGCTGTCTCTCTCGCTCGGTGTGGCGTGTTCCTGGTTCGAGTTGTCCAGATCCGGGCTGGCGTCGAGGAAGCGGAGAACGAGGAGGAGGGCCGGATCGTATGTATGGAATCGTAGGATCGGGAGGCATGGCCTTTTGCTGAATTGCGTATTCTCTCATTGACCCGAGCCTTGCCTGCTGGGATACTCCTCATCTCTCTCTTGGTGCTCTCGATCCCTCATTCGGGATGCCAGAATCCAGACTTCAAGCCCCCCCCCCTTGAAATCCTTGGCCCCTAATTCTCAAAAGGTCTCATCCCTTCGAGTTCCCATCTCCCAAGCAAAGCAATGAACCAAAGTCGGACAGAAAGAGAGGTGGAAATGCCGCACATATGCTCAGAAAAGACAGTCCTAAGGGGGCTCCAGCCCGCCCTCCAACTCCAAGTACAGATGCCCCGTGCCATCTTCATTCACAGGCATGTCTCTCGCCCCAAAGAGCCAGCATGGTCTCTAGCAGCCAGCTAAGGAAAAGAAGAAGCAAAAAGCCCAAACGCCACACGAACATGCTCGGAAAAGACAGTCCTGAGCCCCCCCGGCCGCCCAGATTCCCCTCCAACTCCATCGCTTAAGCATCAAAGTCTCTCCCCCTGTATTGCCACTAGACTAAAGCCCAGTAGCATGACTTTTTCTTCTTCTTTTCCCCCTTTTTTTTTTTCAAAAATGATAAATGAGACGTAGAAATTCGTAAGTCACCTCGTTTCGGGCAGGGTGTGTCAAGGTCAAAATGCACAAAGGAAAGATGTCAAGATATGAAGAGTGACGACTGCTTCGTTTATAGACAGGACCCAATCAACCGTAAGAGCGTCTCGTTCGGGACCCTCCCCCCGAAGATGAGGAGCAGCGTCGTCGCCAGCGCCGTGTTGGACCGGTCCTTCTGCCACGAGTTCCTGTTCTCCGATGCCAGCGCCATCGTCAGCGCCCAGGAGTCGGGAACCTGCACATGTTAGTCGATCATGCCGAGGGCTTTTTGGAAACATAGGGGAGCAGACAGCAGACAAAATATAAGCAAAGCAATGCAAAGGGTGACAAGGGGAAGACTTGACCCTACATACCTCGTCTTGGATCGACCTCTTTAAGTTGTGCAGCAAGACCTCCACGCCCGCCGCGCCCCCGCCGGCACCGGCACCGACACCCCCGGCGCCGTTCTTCCCCATCGCCCCGCAAGGAGCGCCCGTCGTCTCGACGGCCTCGATCAGCGGCGTCAGGTTGCGCACGAGCGTCTTCCTCGCGCTGCCGCTCTCGGCGAGCAGCATGCCCTCGGCCGTCTTGAGGATCTCCTCCTCGAACCCGCGCCGCTCCCACTGCGTCCACTGGCCCGTCGCGCGGTACACGTCGCTGATGACGCGGGGCAGCCGCCTGTTCCTGCTGAGCCGCTGCTCGTTGGCCAGCGGGCTCGTCTCGTCAAAGGTGTGGCAGTAGTACGCCGAGACGAGGGCGTCGAAGCTGTCGAAACCCTCGAGCTCGGCGGCCTCCATGATTCTCTCCAGGCGCTCGTCGAGGGGGCCGTTCTTGTTGGGCGTCGGGTAGCCGCGTCTGTGGTCCATCAGGGCGGGGTCGAGCGGCGCGGTGCTAGATTGTTGTTGTTGTTGATGCTGCTGCTGCTGCTGCTGCTGTTGTTGTGGTGGTTGATGTTGTTGTGGCGGTTGATGATGTTGTGGTTGATGCTGATGTTGCTGTTGGTGCTGTTGTTGCTGTTGCTGTTGCTGATGATGCTGATGTATGTTGTTGTGATGCTCGGAAAGCGAAGCGTGCGGCTGCGATGACGCGGGAGGAGGAAGGGAATGGGCGGCAGGCGGCATCGGGAGATCGATGGGCGACGGGGGCGACAGCGGGGGCTTCATGGCGGAGAGGACGTCCGCCTTCCAGACGTCGATGCTGGTGTCGAAACCAAAGTCCATCCCGTCCGAGTCGGGCGAGAAGCCGTCGACGCAGGGGATATGCTCGGGGCTCAGATCGCCAAGCACTGCTCACGCAAATCGGGTCAGAACATTGATGGATCAATCTGGACTCTCGTCACTCGTTCGTTCACTCAGGAGAGGCGGCTTACGGGAGATGGCGCTGTCGGGATACGGGCCGCCATAGCCCTGCTCCTGGTGCTGGAGGCTGCTGAGCCTGCTGAGGAGCTGCGTCTGGAGGCGGATGCACTCGAACGGGAAGTCGGGCGGGAGCTTCGCGTCCCTCTCCATGCCGGGCTGCTTCGGCGGGGAGGGCAGGCCGTGCTGCTGCGGGCTCGAGAGCGATGTCGGGCTGCCCATCTGCATCACGGCCCTGTCGACGGGCAGCAGCGTGGGCGAGGCCGCCGACTTGGTCCCCGAGGGGTGGGCCATGCACGCGTTGTAGATGGACATGTCGGCGCCGGGCATGACGGGCCCGTTGGCGTCCTCCTCGGGCGTCGTCTGGTGGAAGAAGCGCCTCTCGTGGCTATCCAGCCTCGCCTGCAGCTCTCCTAGCCGCGCCTTCATGCGATGGCCTGTCCTCTGTAAGCCTTCCATGTGACAGAATGGCCTCCTCAATAGCTCGGCCGCAAACGAGGGCAAAGAGATCAATTGAGACCCGATTGGCCATCAAGGTATACGTACGATATGTCCTCTGGGCGACCCTGTTCTGGATCCGCTTCTTCTCCTTGGGGTCCTTGACCTTGGTCCAGTCGTCCTCCTGGCTGAGATCCACCGTCTTCGTGGGGATGCTCCTCCTCCTCTTCGCGGTAGAAGCAGACCCCGTCGTGGTCGTCACGGCAGCGTGGGCGACTGTCATTTTTGAGATGTGCGGAGCGGCACCGGCACCAGCCTGCTCGTAGAACGCGGGTTCCAGAGGCAGCGACTGGGGGGGAGTCAGGGGGGCACTGGTCTTTGACGTCTTATTCGTCGATGCCGATGCCGATGCTGTTGCTGTCGTTGGTGATGTTGTTGTTGTTGTTGTTGATGATGATGATGATGATGATGATATTGTTGTTGCTGCTCTCGATGTCGTCTTCGACGGAGACAAGGAAGCAGGGGGAGAAAGAGGAGCAAGGCTGGGATGATTCGTCGTCGACGTGCTCATTGGGGACGGATACGTCCACGGGATGCTGGAGAGAGACAGAGACATTGATGGCAGACGGAAAGACGGACTGTGTCAGGCTCTTATATATAGGGAGGACTGTCGCAGGCTGGCTGCGGTGACACTGGCCAAGCAAATTGATCTCTGTGTCCGATGCCGGGGTCGCTGAGTTTCACAGCCCAAGGCTGAAGACATGGAACCCGAGGCTATTATATGTGCGTCTGTCTGTCTGTATGCCTGCCTGTCTGTGTGTATGTCTGTGTGTATGTCTGTCTATCGTGAGACACACATCGAATGGCTGCACGAGGCCAGCTTCTCGCTCGTATTGGCGCGGATCGCCCACGGCCTTGCAAGACAATGACAATGAATGACAATGACCGCAAGCAGGTTCTACACAGCAGGAAGTAGAAAGCAAAGAAGAGAGAGAGAGAGAGAGAGAGGAGGAGGAAAGACAAGGCAGGGATTCGGTGCCTCTGGGCGCAGTGCACCGTTGAGCTGGAGATGGGGCAAATAGATTGGTCTCATCGAGGGCAGGCCTTCACGTACATATTGTACTTGTCGGTGATCCATCCGTGGGACGTGTCTCAAAGAGCACCTGAGTCCGGGAGGAGCAGGGCTTGAGGCGAGGGCAGAGGAGGGCTGTGGGCATCGCCGTTGATGGGCTCACAGCTCCATGCCATGCCATTGATGTTGCATAGATGGTACATGCCATGCCATGCCATGCCATGCCATGCCATGCCATCAAATGCCACGCCATGCCCGTGTTGTATGTATGTACATACATCCAGGGATGTATGTAGTATGTATGTAGCATGTGTGTCGGCGCACAGCACACGGGCGAGCAGCAGAGGAGAGGGGAGAGGGGAGAGAGAGGAAAGAGAGGGGAGAGGGCAAGGGCCTCGTGGGCACCGAGGATGACCGCATCCATGGGCGCCTCGCCTCCGCAGTCGTCAATGGCTCCCAGGTGCGTGCACAGGATCAATATCTGGCTCCTGTACACATTGATCAAATCAATGTATGTAGGTCAGCTGAAATCGGCCAGGTCCCGTCTCTGACATCGCACATTGCCGATGCCGAGGCCCTGCTCGATTCATCGGGCTCGTCACGACGGACACCTACCGAAAGGGGGATCCTGGTGTATCATTTCCATCTGCCGTGCCGCCATCGACCGGCCCAAACCAGCATAATCCCCATTTCCCCCCCCCCCCCCCCCCTTTTCATGCAGAGAACCCAAATATTCCCTATACATCCATCAATACCACCGGCATCATCAGCCAGCCTCAGCCTCCCGCTGAAGGGGAAAGGGGGGGAGAGGGGGGGATCGCCGCCTTGGGAGGTCTGGAAAAACCGGATCATGGGATTCCATGATGGCCTCGCCACTGCCGGCCTGCCGTGCCTCGGTTCCTGGGTCCCAGCTCGAAAAGCGCATCTGCCGCGTGTATGTACATTAGCATCTGCTCTGGAACAGTACATATGTACAATACTCGTGCTGGCCTGCTCCCAGTCATCCACTGATCAAGGTAGATGTACATACTTACCTAACTTGTTTTCCGGTCCGAGGAGACGTTGATGTATGTATGTATGCGAGCAGGCGTAGAGATATGTATGCACCATGCCGGGTATCATGGACTGGGGCGGGATCCATGCTGGAGACAACAAATTGGGTCTCACGGCTCAAGCCTCATTGCCCGAGTGCGTCGTCAATGGCTGGCTGGTCAGCCCACCTCCCTCTCCCTCTTGACCACGCCAATCCGATCCGTCTCCCTTTCTGCTCTCTATCTCTCCCCCCCCCCTTTCAAATCGGTGAGCGACGATCCCATTGTTGAATCAACAAGAGGACCAAGAGTCAAAGGACTCCAGGCAGCCCAGCCCAGCCCAGCCCAGCCCCTCCCCTCCACCTCTGTGTCCCACCTCCCCGGGCCAGAGGCTTCGTGGTGAACCGTTTCCGATATTTCGCACCTTGCTTGGGCTTGCGCGGCAGGGAGAGCAAGGGAAAAAAAAAAAAAAAGGGGGGGGGGGGGGGGG
>NIGB01000003.1:606890-661475 GCA_003055145.1 Escovopsis weberi | reverse complement strand
CCCCCCCCCCCCCCCCCCCCCCCCCCCCCCCCCGCGGGCGCGCGCGTGTGCGTCTGCTGTAGAACCCGAGTCCTTAAACCGTGACGAGCCACACCGGTCTTTTATTCACAATAAGCATACATCGATAGGTTGTACGCTTGATGAATCCTTTTGGGCCCCAGTCAGTACTCATATGTACACGACGATCGGTCGGTCAAGTCCAAGGGAGGAGGAGGTCGACGAGGTGCATGGTCGTGTGTACAATTGTAGAGGGCCCTTGGCATCCTGTCTGAGACTCGACGGCCAGACTCTTAGTGATAGGCCGATCGCACTCCGTCCATGAGAGACAAGCATGCCACCCACGGGTTTGACATCACCCAAGAGCTGAGCGCTGTTGGCGGCGAGGACGCGAGGCACAAGCATGCTGGCTGCCTCCCGCTCGGGTCCAAGCTGGTCCGAGGACCACGGCTGGGGGACTCGATGGATCACCACGCACCGTCGTACATACAGCGACTCCTCCGCCAACCGCAGATCGACGCCGTCAGGGGGGGGGGGGCGGGCCATCCAGGACCAACCCGTCTGGCGCTCTCGCGTAGGCACGTCATTGTGTTCCTTGCGGATAGCAACCTCATCTGTCGGTGCTGTGCCGTGATTGTGCGCCGTAGCGACCGCCCAGTGACGACGTCTCACACGCCGAAAGAGCTTCTGGGCTCATGCCCTCCGTAGGATCTGGGTTTCTATTTTTCATCCTGTCGTGGGATGGCAGTTCTCCTCCGGAACGGCGTACGGACCCCCCAAAAGGGGTCAACTTGGTCGCACGACAGCAATTGAGTGCCTCGCTCGTAGCTTGTCATCCAGAAAAGGCCTTTTGGAGGCTCCATATTGATGCACCCGTCGGCTGTTGCAATGGATCTCCTTGATCACCTCCCTCTTTACCCCTTTCTTGATCGCCGATCTGCCGAATTCCTTCGCAGCCTTCAGCTGGCCGTTTTTGAAATCGGCGTCCTCCAATGCCGTGCCGTGCCTCGTGCTCACCATCTCAACAGGGACACCCGAAATCAGGCAAGATGGAATCCTTCCAGCGCTTTCCGATGAAGGGTGTCTCACTTCTTTTCTGGGCCCCCCTCTCCGTCATCGATGGGGTCAGCGTCGGGCTGGATTTGAGCAGGCCCCCCTCGTCTGCAACTTGACGCCCCGATTGATTGGCCTTTTTTTAATCTCTGCCTTGTCGCAGAGACAACACGGCAACGTCGACGACGTGCCGTGACGAATAAGCGTCGGAATGCCGACGCCCACTGGCCTCGATTGCTCGATTGCTCAGGCACATCCTTCGGGATACATACTGCACCACCCCATGCTGTGATCTGATCCCCCGCTCACGGGAGGTCCAGACGCGGTGAGATGTGATGATGGGCCATGAATCCTCCCGAGATTGACGCCGGCTCCGGAGGTGATCTGCCATCTTTCACCAATCCATACGATTTGACGGCATGCATGTACTCCGTAGAGAATATGGGCCCCCTTTCTCTTGTTCCTTTCTCGGACGTCCGGCAGGCAGGTAACAGACACGCGCCTGGGAGAGATGGCGCACTGCGCAGAGCATGCGCGGCAATTTTTTGGCCAAATCCAGAGATGGAATGGAGCCCAAGCGCCAGCCACAAGGATCCCGAGTCGGAAAGATTGGTCAAGAGAGGAAGCGTCATGTCGGCAAGCCGAACCAAGTCCCAGGGTCCAGGAAATTGCGCGTATGTAAAGGATTCATTGCTTGTTGCCACCGACACCATCCCCTCTCAGCATGTGTTGCCAGACCTGTGCCTCGCAAAAGACCATCTTTGTTGTCCTCTGCACGCGGGACTGACTCGATGATTCCATGCTTCGGAAGGACATGCGTGTCTTGAGCCGTTCCTTGTTTCTTCCTGGTCCGAAGACGAAACACTGAGCTGATCCGGTTCCACTCGTCAGCGTCAATCTCCCAGTCGAGCACCTCATCTGGGGGCGAGTACTCCGAAGTAGGCGCGTAAAGTCCCCCCACGGCTTCTTCACGCTGGTGAAGCTGGGCGTGGCTGTCACTTGGACCATGGCCATCACAATAGATCGGTCCCGGTTGTTCGTCATGACCCATGTCCCGCCGCGTTGCGGTTGCTCTACCCAGCCAAGCCCAAAGCCACCAGGAACCCTACCCAGCCCTTCTCTCAGCCTGCATTGGCTCTCCCATGATCGTCACAGCCGTCCACTCGCACGGGGGCCCCGAAGCGTGAGGAAGAGGAGGAGCTAGGTAGATCGGCGCCACAGCCGGCAGGAGGACCAGCGTCCACCAAGACCACCAAGTCTCAAGACAGCCCGCCAGTTGCGGACACACGATGCCCAAAGTAGAAGCATGGCAGGGCTGATGCATGACTCTCTCGGGAACACGCTCGGATACTGGTGCTCTGGATGTCCCTGAGGGTTCCTCCTTGTGCTGGTCCTCGGTGGCATGTTCCTGATTAGAAAGAGGGGGGGAGGGGGCCACCAAGTCAGCTGGTTGTACCTCGCTGCCTGGTGGTACAGTCCCTTTCTCATACACGCATGCGGTGATGCGGGCCTGCATGGGCATCGCGCCGTCTATTTTGTGATGGCTGCATGTATGTGGAGAGACAGGATAGGCAGAGACACCTGTGTTCCTGACAGCGTGGCTCGAGCTCGAGCTCTAGCTCGGGCAAGCTCAAGCTCTTGTCGCGTCAAGACTTGGCGCTCCTCGCTCTGCCCTCTCAGTTGCAAAGATCGAGAACACCTGCCGCGCAGGAACGAGACCCTGGGGAGCACGTATGTACCTGTAGCATCCGCGGGTTCATCAGTACTGTCCTGGGTATGTATATGTGTCCGTGTGTATGGCGTGCGCATTCCTCGATCGCAGTCCAACGGCCATGCCTTGCGCATGCTACGTTCTGTCGAGCTATTCCCACCCACCCACTGCCGGCATTTCCCAGGGCTGACTGTCGCCCATCAACTGTGAGGAGCAGGAAGATTCAAGAGTTAACGAATGTCAGACGAAGAGGCACGGGATCGAGTAGGCAAGGCAGAATCTACCCACTCGGGTGGCCTCTGCAGCGGGCCGAGGGCACAAGCCCTTGCACCCTCTGGATCTCCTCGATCAATATTGCCCCATTCTCCCCCGACCCCGCTGGACCCCCTCTACTCTGGTCCGAGCAGCTGTGCCCTCCTTGGCTCGGTCTCCGCCCAACCAGGGGTCGCGGACTGGGATGAATGCTGCCATCCCCAGGACTGGGCGGATTGCGATGATGGGAGAGGACTGATCGAGATTGAGAGCAGGACCGAAAGCAAAGATGGGATGAAGATGATGAGGTTGCCCGGGCAGAGGCGGTCGTTGAAAAGCAAGGGGGGGAAGGATCACCAGAGATGGAGAGAGATGGAGAGGGACGAGAGAGATGGAGATATTCCTGAATAAAAAAAAATAAAAAATAAAAAAGAGGCCACGTTGAGCAAGGATTTTTTTGGTCGGGAAGGAACATAGTGTCAAAACCTCATCTGGCACGGTACATCGTGGAGCCGTCCATCTTGAATCGAAGACTTCAAGACTCCAAGACTCCAAGACTCGAACTCGATGCCTCCAACCAGCATCAATGAACAACCCTTTGAAGCCTCAGATCCAGTCGCCATCCTCCCGAGGTCCATCACGGACCAAGCATCCCCTTCCAGATCCACGGTCCGAGCATGCCATGGCGATCACTGATCGGGAGGGTCTCTCCTTGCTGCCATCGCACGCCAATGAGCAGCCATCATCCCTCCACACCATATTGAGTGCCCATCTGAAGCTACGGAATATGTACAACAGCTTGGTCCTTCAGCCTACCTCTCCTAGCCTGGCCCTGCCATCCCAGCCTGTCACCTCCTTTCCTTGCTTCCTGCGCCTTGCCTGTGCTGACTCGCTGACTCCCCTCGCAGCCACGAAGTCGCTGGACCACCTCTCACCATCGACCGGGGGGGGGGCCTGGCATGCTCTTATGCGCCGGGGCGGATACCTCTCGATGATCCACACGATGATCCTCAACCAGGATCCCCAGTTCGGAAAGCCCCCCTCCCTTTCCCCGCCGGGACCGAGACCTCAGAGCTCCGCTAGGGCATCCTCGTACCCGTACTCCGTACATGCGAGTATCTCGACGACATCGTTACCGCCGTGTTTCCTCTCATCTCACGTCTCTAGTCGCCTAGAGCGCATATGGCAGACAACAGCTGGAAAGCCTCTCGTGGCGATTTCGCTGGGCACCGCATGTCTGAAAACAAGAGGATCGGCACGGGCACCCAAGGCCTTTGTTGTCCAATGAGACACCCGCAGCCCCTTTCGGACACCGGCAGTGTTTGAACCATTCAAGGGTTCTGAGGCAAACGAAGCATAACATAGGAAATGCATACTGTCGCATGCATACATACTGTCTTCGAGCTGCTCGCCAGGGCCACAAGATCAATTCTTTGGCCCATCCAAGCCATCACTCGCATCCAGTCCGACCCTCGTGGCAAGGGACGTCCAACAGCAACCAACATGGATCCAGGACCAATGATCTTGTTTATGTGCGTGAAGTACACTGACTCCGAATCGTCACGAACTCGCCTTCTTCACAAGCCACTTTCCCATCCAGTCCCATCAGCCAGGCACCGGACGCATTCCCCTGTGCTGGGGTCACCCATCCCTTCATCCAGAGCAGCCCACACC
Source organism: Escovopsis weberi (assembly GCA_003055145.1). Lineage (NCBI taxonomy): Eukaryota > Fungi > Ascomycota > Sordariomycetes > Hypocreales > Hypocreaceae > Escovopsis > Escovopsis weberi. The sequence goes on along the minus strand of NIGB01000003.1, from coordinate 656,788 downwards.
AGTCCGGACCGCCTTTCCTCCCTCGCGTTGCAGGTCTCATCACGACATTGAGGAGCAGAGTCTGCATGAAAATCGGCATCGCTGATATTCGCAAGAGAGAGGCTAACAATTTTCCATCATTCAGATCAATGATCCTGTTCACGAGGTCTGTCACCTCTTCCGCCATTGCTAACTTGTCCGCACTCCAACCAGATCATCACCGCGATGCCGCCATCGCTCTGGATTTCTCCTAAAAAAAAGAATAAGAAAATGCTGGAGTGTAATCAAAGCCCGTCGAAGCAGTGATCAAAGATCCTTGAAAAGCTTTGACGACTGCCAAGGAGTCCAATCTTCTGACGCTTCCGGTCCGGGCCTGTGGAAAGCCACTGTCACCAGACCTTTCCCCTTCGTCCAAATTTTCAAGACTGACAAATTTGAGGCGACTGAATGTTCTTTGATCGGTCGATGAGAGGGTTGATATTCTTCCGGCAACCATAGCAATTTTTTCCCACACCACAAAATGTGTGACGACGAATCTCTCGAGGGGGCGTAACGTTCTGCGAGCAACTTCTTCTTCGCAGAAGTGAGCAGCCGCGCGGCCTGGTGTCCTGAAAAGTGATGCATATCCTCGGGGTTCGATAAATCACAAGTGGTGCAGCCAAGGCCATTGAGGAAGTAGATTGTGGAATTGTGGATGAAAAGGTCGTAGAAGGAAAATTCACCTGTGATCGATGCTTTCGTGATCGGGCATCCTGGCTGTCCCAATGTGTCGAAGACAAGGACAGTTCGCTCGATGCTGATAACGACGTGACGAGAATCTGAAAAGTCAACGAACAGATGGTGATTGTTCCACAACACTTCGTCACAATTCCTGCGACTGGCCAAGTCCAGATGGCCATGGCGTTGTTCGCCCGAGTCAGGATCGAAAATATTGAAGTCCCCGTCGACGTCCAGCGCCAGAAGCTTAGAGTCGCGTGAGAATACGAGACGACCAAATCCTCCACGGAGAAACTCCAAGTCCATCTGCGAACGCATCATGAGTTGGCCGGTTTCCCAACTCCACAAGAAGACGGATCGCTTGTTTGTCCGATAATCATCGAACGATGCAGCAAAGAGGCGCAAATCAGGCGACAACACCATCTCGGAGCAGATTGAATCGTTTGACTCCATGTCTGTTTCTAAAGTTCTCACTTTTTTCTCAAAGTCCCTCTCATAGATCGAGATATTGAACGTCGTCGAGTTGATTTCGAGCTGAATGAGACGTTCGAGGTCTGGCGATATCCTGTGCGGCAGATCAGTCCGTGAATGAACCCTCTTTACTTCCTCTTTCTTGTCGGCTAGAGTCTCTGAATCATCCTCGGATCCTACCGGTGCTTGAGATAAATTGACCATCTTCAAGTCCCATATCTTGATGACCGACCCACCTTGGGTCGAAAGTACGAGGTCAGCCGAGATCTCCATTGGGTTTAAGTCCAAGATATTCTTGTCGAGGAGAAACGTGCTCAAGGAACCAAGGTCCATCTTGGCGTGACAATGAGTTCCATTTGCGATTTCTATAACGCATATGTGTGACTTGCCGCAACAAACAATCCGGGAATTGTCTTGAAAAGCGATGGTGTAGTACTTTGCCTTATATGTGCATCGAAATTCGTGTGTCTTGTTAGACTTCAGGTCTTGAACCAGGACTGTTCCTGTTGCAGGCGACATGGCCAGCAAGGAGCTGTCCCTAGAGAACGACATGGGGAAGATATTGTTCTCGCAAGGAAGCCCCACCTGGACCGTCCTTGCAGACACATCAAGGATACGGATTAATTGTCTGCTTTGAAGCTGTTGAGCAAGATATTGGAAGTCGTGTGAGATCGTTTGCTTGTATATTCTAAGAGGGCTGAGACCGATGGACGGAAATTGCCGGAGGTCGACTTGACGAATCAAGACACCATCGACCGCGTTCAGAATTGACAGCTTCTCATATTGCATCACTATCAATTGTTCAGAATTGCTTGAGAATTGCAAGCAACAGTGTTCTGAAGGAATTTCGAGAGACCATCTTGCCTCTGTCGCAACCCCATCGTAGAGGTAGAGCCTCTCAGCAAAGGCCACGCTCAAAAGTGTGAAGCCATCGGTGCCCGTGAAGGAGAGATCCTTGAAACCACATAGGAACAACGACTTGGGAGGTGTTGGAAGAGTAGCAGCAAATCTGAGCCTCCCCATGGCAAGATCCCAGATCTGGACCTTCCCGTGTTTGGTACAAGAAGCAAGGAGCTTAGAGTCATTCGACATGACCATTTTGAGGACATCACCAGGCGCCGTATAACTTTGAATGTGGGGACTCCACTGCTCATTAACGACTGGCAGAGTCTTTATCCAGGCCAACTCCTCTTCAAATTGAAGCCGCACGGCGCTTTTCGAGGGGCTGAACATGAGAGCCGAGATATACGTCTGGAGCGGGGCGTTTTCGATGATGGGTCGATGAAACAGAATGAAACGATTTGTGTCCTTGAGGAAGTCAAAAGCTGGATGCCCTTGAAACTCGTCCTGTTCTACTTAGTATACGAGCTCTCCTCTGGCAAAATCTAATGAAATCAGATTGTTCAACGAACCTGAAGAATTGCAATGCATTGTTGAATGGAATCAAGTCCGGCATCCAAGTCCTTGAGGAGACTCAAGGCTTCCAGCCAGTTGAGCAGGCGGACTTTCAGGAAGCGATCAACCTTCTCCATGTCCTCAAGACTGATGGAATGGTCTGGTGTTGAGACTGCGTTGCTTTCGCAGAAATGCTGAAGCCAATGGATACAAGCATAGCATACCTCCGAGAGTGGATCGGGATCTGGAGTGGTGACCTCCCCAATCTCCACTCCAGGGTGCGATAGCTTGTAAATGTTGCGCCGCAACTTTTTTTGCATCACATCAATGGCACGGATGGAGATGTCTCGGTGAATAGGGCCAGGACCTGAAGGAAACAGCAGGCCTCGAGCGTGGCCGACCAGGTAATCCTTGGCAGATTGATGGATGAAGAAGACACGATCGTCGCGGATGGACAAGAACGAGCCGCATTTCTGAACAAGCTTCTCAACGTCTTCTCGATCAACATCCTGTTTCTCGTAGCCAATCAGGATCGGAAGCTCGCGCAAGCTCAAAGGTCGAAACGCTACAGCCATCACTGACAGGATCGAGAGGCATTGCTTCTGGTTGTCGGGTAGTCCGTCCGAAGCTGATGTGGTAAGGTCCTGAATCATGCGGTCATACAACTCGGTCAAGCCGCTGGGAAACTTTCCCAGAACATTCATGATCTGCGAATCACTCTCGGCGACAAAGTTCTTGAGGGCACGGAGAGCCTTGAGCACCAAGGACGCCCACAAAAAGGTCCCATTGGCCCTTTTGATGATCTCCTCCCTCATTGTCACTTGGAGATCTTTTCGCTTGGAAATGAGGCCTAAATGAGAGATCTGATGCTCAATATAGGAGGCGACGGCTTGAGATACACTGTCAGAGTTGACCTCGAGACTTGCAACTCTGATGTTGGGAGACGTTGATAGTTCCGATGCAATATCATCGAGATTCCGACTGCTGATAATCCATTTGGCGCGCGACGTATTCGAGACATTGCGGACGATAAAGTCCATCAATTTCTGCCGATCTGTGACGCATTCATCCAGAGCATCGATCACAATGAAACAATTCTCGGCCTCCGAGTCGCTGAGCATGCGTTCAAAGATTTCTCTCAGAATGTACCAAGAGCTGGTGTCGGTGAAAACATTTTGGTCCCCGGATGTCCTATACTCATCCCTGACGTAAGAGATGAGAGACGGTCGTTGGCGAACCAACATGTAGATGAGGCCTCGCAACACGGCATTTGCGTTGTTGATCTTTTGGTCGGTCCCCTGACAGAAGAAATAGGTCAAAGGGCGCGAAAAGGTGTCTGACTGCTCCAATTCCTCGACGATGCCGCAGATAATCATGGTCTTGCCCTTTCCTGGGTCTCCCTTGACCCAAAGCATTCGGTGCTCTTCTTTGTTTCTCCACTGCCGAAATTCTTCGCTTGTGAGGACCCAAGAGAAGGCGTCCCACAAGAGTCCACCTTTGTCTTCACTGATCCGCTGCTTGTCACGCCGTGGATCAGTGACACGAAGGGCTTGGAGGCATTTTGTGTCGTGTTCAGCGATCTGGAGCTCGTTCTGTTTGGTCTGAAGATCCATGATCTTGTCTAGGCATGTCTTCATCTTCTGAGACAAATCGTGTTGTTGTTGACTCAGGAAATAGCCACAGTCCTGCTGCAAAGCCACCTCCATTTCTCGGACCTTGTTGAGATGACCAGCCCAATCATCCAGTTTGATCAAGTCGCGCAGGAAACTGAGTCCACGCTGGCGATAAAAGGAGCACACACTCTTGACCTGAAAAAGCAGAAGTTCCTTGAATAAATCGATGAATGGCTTCAAAATGAAGCTCTCCTTGACCTGTTTCTCTAGCGTATCCTCTGCGAGAAGCCACCAGCGCTCCATTCTTTGGATGACATAGCGAAGTCCACTAACACGCTCCTGCCATTCTTTCAAAGGGGTGAGGATAGTCTAGAACCTCGGTCAGAACCTGACACACTGAGAGCAGCCAAAAACACGGTCACTCACCTCTAGGAGCAAGCAGGTTCCAGCCAAGGGAACGGCGGCCTGTGGCACCGCCTGAAGTGCGAAGACAAGGATGTCCTTCACCATCAGGGCGGTTTCGATAGCGGTCTTGGCTCCATCTTTGATCTTGTCTTCTCTTTTTATTTTGCTCTGTGTGACTTGAATCACAAGGCGCATCTGGTCCCGTCTGAGATCACCGGTCTGCTGTATGATCTGATTTTTCTCGTCTTCAGCCTCCCCAACCTGGGAGGATGGGTCAGACCCAGCTTGCCGAAGCTTACTGGACAGGAGCTTCTCGTAGGATAGGATCAATCCAGGGTCGCTGATCTTGAGCTCATCGTATGCGCGATCCCAGAGATGCTCGGGACAGGTCAAAGCTGGCTCTTCGTGCACATTGTTTGTGGTCGGCGTCTCGTCGATTGCTGTTGCCTGCGGAAGGTCCGTGGAGACAACTTCCTTTTGAAAAGGTTGAGCGGGGGAAGATGCCGCTTCATTCGATGCTGGGCTAATGAGAACACTGGGAAGAGGGGACGGATGCAAGGGCCCGAGCTCCTGGTCGCTAGGCACATCGATCGGGGGGGTTGCTGATTGTGGACCAGGAATAGGCGAGGAACTCGAGGGCAAAGGCTCCTGGTCGCCGGATGGCATCACGATCGCGGAGGTTGAAGATCTGGCAGCATGAACAGCTGGCGGGATCAATTCCAAAGCCTCTGGGCGGTCGGATGGCACAGAGGGCGCGGAGACCACAGATTGGGCATCAGAGCCTCTGCCTCGGACGCGATCCCAAAACTTGCGCCTTGGACGACGAGGATGGTCTCGCTTTAGCAAACGAGAAAGGAATTGACGCATTTTCAAGAGTGCTCATGCGCAAACAGTAACGATTATTGATGGCGTATGCTCATACGAAGCCGGAAATTGAAGCGGTGAAGCTCTCGAGATGGAGGTCCAAATCGTGTCGTGCGGGCGGCTGTGGCTTATCAAAGTCCCTCATCGCACGAGGCAACGAGATGTGAATGGTCAATATCTGGTAGCCATGGGCATCTTGCTACCTGAAATGCGCGTTGTTGGGAGCATAACGACGGAGCATGCAGGGGTCCAGCCATTCCTATAAGAGGCTCGGTGAATGTCTACTGAGCACTTGTCAGAACCTCGGTCTTCAACCCTTGTTCTGGATTCTCTCACAGGGTTCAATGCCACATTGGATCCATCATCTTCCAGATTTCGGCGCGCCAGGCCACCGAAAAGACCCTCAGGTACTCTCAGGATGTCATCGTGAAGATGGCGAATCATCGTGAACGCTGCCTGGCACCTCCGAGTCGCAGGATGGCCAAAAGGACACGTCAAAAACACGTGATTTACGAGGACGACAGAGCGGGGAAGCCAAGAGGAGGACTCGACAGGTCGTTGAGAGGCAGGAGGCGCGCGACGTTCCGTTCCTTCCGATTTAGAAGCGAGTCTTTGAAAAACTCAAGGAAGGCGACAACGACGACCTTTCGACAGATCTCTCCCGCACCTTCCAACTTCGAATCGGCATCAGCCACGAGGAGAGTCATTCGCCACACTTGGCGCCACAAATCCAGCATCGGCGAGCTTGATGTTTCGACCCCTGAGATTGTCAACAATGGGACTAGGGGCAGGCCCGCGGTGCCCTTTCTCAAGAGCGATGAGCAGAGGACAAGTAGTTCTGGAGCGAGACTCATTGTCGAGCATGGCACACCCATTTGGTTCTTGAAGATTCTCACGAGAGGCAACATGGATTGTGCCAAACATGAGGCCTGTTCCTTTCCGCACCCCGTCAAGTCTGCCAACGGCTCGCCGGATTGCGTTCTGTTCCGTCTCCTCTGAACTTGATGCGGTCAAGAAAACTGCGATCCTCAGAAGCCATGCGCAACTCGTTGTCAACATCTTTCATGTCCTCCACGACCCCCCCTTCCTCCTCGAACCACACGTGTACCATGCACGCCTCATCTCCCGTCAAGACGAGCCCTGTCTGGAGGTCAATGAATCGGATGTCCTCGTGAAGGCAACATCCGAAGCTCGTGTTTCTCCAATATATCTCGGCCCGATTCAAGAAGCGGTCTGGAATTTCGAAGTGCATCTCCCTGAGAGCCGTGAAGACATCGAAAATAAGTTCGGCGTCTTCGGTCAAGAACTGGTGATCCCAAACCCGAAGAGGCTCTTCGGAAGCTGTGCACCTGAGCTTGAGCCGGCGAATGTCGGCAACATGAGGCTTGGCTGCTCCAATTTCATTCAGGTTCGATGTCAGGCAGATCATGTCCAAGTCGAAATTGAGCCAGATGTACTCGGCGCAGGGCACGTCGCTGATGGACGCAACGAAGGCTTTCTGGTAGGGGGCGTGCTGGCGGGCCTCACGACAGGCGTGCATCACAGCGGGCGCTTGTGGCGCCGGGAGGCTCACGAAGTAGAAGAGGGCCTCCCAAGTACCCCCCCTCCTTGGCTTGATGCGGACGTTGCGAGGATGTGCGGCAAAGGACCAGATCATGGCGCGGAGCTCGTAGGGGAGCTGCGGGAACAAGTGAAAAGCGGTGGCCATCGTGACGATGAGAAAGGGCGAGTTGCCTTGAGCAGGATGGATGTTGTAGTTTCCAAGCTCAAGGGGAGTGGCAGGGTCAGGGCTATACATACATACTTGTACTACGTTTGTACTCGTATCCAGGAGCCGAGATCAACCATGTGACTCAAACCCGGACTACCTATGTATGTACAAGCAAAGCCTGCTCGCCAAGTGGCTCACTAGCAGCGGCAACATGATTTAGCAAGAGGCTCATGTGCAGGGCCGAATTCAGCCGCTTGAATCTTGCAGCTTAAGCCAGAGATGTTTGAACACATACGAGTATGATTTCAAAATTGTCAATAGGAGTTTCAAGCATCTGCAGATTCTTGAATCATGATGGCGGGTGGAAATGGATGTTGACGCCCCCCTTTGATTACCCCTGAATCTATAGGGTAGCTGCTCCTCCAACTTCCAGCAATTAATGTCGCCAACCATCGATCAATCTTAGTCATCAAAGCCTCATTCCCTCTGAGACTTCCATGGAGCTGCCATCTCGACGCCGGAAAATATGCCGCTCATGGACAAGCTTCCTGGCGATGGGCCGGGACTTCCTCTGATGATTCATCTTGGACATCAGGACTCGATTAAAAATATCCGGCCATCGCCTTCCGCCGCTCTGACACCACGCAGGCGAAGCATCGGCAAGTCGGGATATCGTGCCCCACGGCCTCGCAGCATCGCGGAGGCGGATCCCGCTAATGCGCAAAACCCACCAACCACGGCGCTCCATTTGATTGACTTCATTGCGAACCGCGGGGCAGCAGATCAACAATGGATTTGATCGGCTGCCTCACCTTTGAATGCGAGATCGTGGATTTTATAACTCGTCATCCATCGTTCCTCCGCGCCATTGACTCCTCCATTCTTCTTCTTCTTCCCCCTCTTGCTCCCCATTTCATCCATCAATCCTCTCCAAGGCCGTCCATCCCATTGATCCATCGCCAACCGCCAACCGCCAACCGCCGGCGCCCCGCCTCCCCCGCCATCGCAACTTCCCCGCGATCCCCTCATCCGTACTCCGTCCAGCTTCAATCAATCCTGTTTCTTCAAAATGGCTCCCCGCCAAAAAGTCCTCCACCTCAGCCCGATTCACTTGTGAGCCACCCTTTGACCCTCTCAGCCGGCCTCACAGCCATTCCTCTCTCCAGTACTTTTTCAGCAGTACGACACCCAATTGATGCCATTGATGCTAACACCCCGCGCAGCGCCTTCAACGACTGGGCCGCCGTCGCCGAGGTCGCAGACATCATCCAGCCCAAGGCCACCAACCGCCAGGCCTTCATCGAAGAATGCCGCTCCGGCGCGTTCGACGGTGTCACCGTCGCCTACCGCAGCTTCGACGCCTTCAACATCACCGGCTTCCTCGACCATGAAGTCCTCAAGGAGCTCCCCAAGACCCTCAAGTTCATCTGCTCCAACGGTCCGCCCTCCTTCTCACCCGCCAGTGTCAATCAGAGAGCGCCAGCACTGACATCCCGATGCAAATAGGCGCCGGATACGACCAGCTCGACGTCGACGCCTGCACCGCCCACTCCGTCTTCGTCTCCAACACCCCGAGCGCCGTCGACGACGCCACCGCCGACATCGGCATCTGGCTCATGCTCGGCGCCCTCCGCGGCCTCTCCAACCCCATCTTCACCGCCCGCGCCGGCGCCTTCCGCGGCTCCCCGCTCCCGCCCCTCGCCCACGACCCGCAGGGGAAGACCCTCGGCATCCTCGGCATGGGCGGCATCGGCCGCAACATGGCCCGCAAGGCCCGCGCCTTCGGCATGCGCATCCGCTACCACAACCGCAAGCAGCTGAGCCCGGACCTCGAGGAGGGCGCCGAGTACGTCGGCTTCGAGCAGCTCCTGCGCGAGAGCGACGTCCTCAGCCTGAACCTGCCCTTGAACGTGAGGTCCCCTGACCCTCCCCTCCTGTGTCCCTCCCCCCCTCCTGATTCCCCACTACTTCCCATTTTTATCCTTCCCTTCCCCCTCGTTCTGTACTTTTTTCTCCTCATAAATCTCCGCGGCTGTCACTCTTGCTAATCGGACCAAACGCAGCCCGCCACCCGCCACACAATCTCCACCCCCCAGTTCGCCCTCATGAAGCCCGGCATCGTCATCGTCAACACCGCCCGCGGCGCTGTCATGGACGAGGCCGCCCTCGTCACGGCCCTCAACGACGGCACCGTGTCCTCCGTCGGCCTCGACGTCTTCGAGAAGGAGCCCGAGATCCACTCGGGCCTCATCAACCACCCGCGCGCTCTCCTGCTGCCCCACATGGGCACCTGGACCGTCGAGACACAGACCAAGATGGAGGAGTGGGCCATCGGCAACGTCCTCGCCGCGCTCAAGGAGCAGAAGCTCACCAGCGTGATCCCGGAGCAGCAGAAGCTCGTCAGCTGGGAGAGCAGGCTGTGAGGGGGGATAATCTTGGAAGCTGGGCATTATAGAAAAGAGGGGGAAAGAAGATCAAGCGATAAAGGAAGGGGGAGAGAATCGGTAAGAATAAAAAGTAGAGGGACATGGCTATATCCCGGGTGTAGATTGTGGGACTAGATTATAAGTACCAAGATGATAGACTGCGCATGGGAGAGGGCTCCTAAGACGGTCTCGACACATAGCATACAGCACCGCAAGATAGAGGACAAGATGGAACAATGGATGATCAGAAGCGTCACGCAATTCACAACCTGGTTCGGCTACTCGTCCTGGTACTTTACTTTAAAATTCCCCGTCACACCTTCAGTGAATTCACGCACGAGCAGCTTGGCTCCACAGCTTAACGCGTCGAATTCGTCTGGCCACGGTTGACGGGCCTGCTCAATGGGTGTCCCGTCTCACGGGGCGAGCTACCGCCGCATTCTACCAGGGGAGAAGACCATCGATCCTTGGCTGGCCGACAGCATCAGCCAGTGTATATGTAGCCCGACGTCATTTTGTTGAAAAAAAGGAGAGAAATTTGAGAAGCATGCGCCGCCCGCCGGCCCGCCCAGCGAGTGTGAACCAAGTACAAGACCGAGAATTTAAATCACGCAAACAAAGTACAGTTATTTATCATATCCCGCAAGACCCTCTCTTTTCGATGATGATGTTAATGATGATATGCTGTTGAAATCAAAAGTTTTTATGCCCATTTTGTCTCGCCTCCCCGGGGAAGAGGGAGAGAGGAGATATTATCGTAATGCGTAGGGGCCCAGTTGAAGGACCCCTTGGGTATCATAGGTAGGTGCGCTTAGTAGCGGTAGCTGGGGAAAAAGGGCCAGGTCAGCATCAAGAACGGGCGAATAAAATTTGAGGGAAGGAGGGCTTACATCTCGGCCTTGTAGGGACCCTCGGTGGGGAGACCGAGGTACTCAGCCTGGACGGGGGTGAGGGTGGTCAACTCGGCGTTGACGTGGGCGAGGTGGAGCTTGGCGACCTCCTCGTCGAGGATCTTGGGGAGGACGAAGACGCCGACCTCGAGCTTGCCGGTCTTGCCGAACTCGACGTACTTCTTGGACCACTCCTCGTCCTTGGCCTTGTAGAGGGCGATCTGGGCAAGGACCTGGTTGGAGAAGGAGCAGGACATGACGAAGGAGGAGTGGCCGGTAGCACAGCCGAGGTTGACCAGGCGGCCCTCGGCAAGGAGGATGATGTGGCGGCCGCTGGCCATGGTGAAGCGGTCGACCTGGGGCTTGATGTTCTGGACGCTCTTGGCGTTGGCCTTGAGCCAGGCAACGTCAATCTCGATGTCGAAGTGGCCAATGTCTGGTGGAAAAATTAGTGACTGAGAGGGCAGAACGGACGGTAAGTGGCAAGAAGGAGGACGTACTGCAGACGATGGCGTCGTTGGGCATGGCCTCGAAGTGGGGGCCGGTGAGAATGTCACGGCAGCCGGTGGTGGTGACGAAGATCTGGCCGACGGAGGCGGCCTTCTCCATGGTGGTGACCTGGTAGCCGGCCATGGCAGCCTGGAGGGCGTTGATGGGGTCGATCTCGGTGACGATGACGCGGGCGCCCATGCCGTGGAGGGCCATGGCGCAGCCCTTGCCGACATCACCGAAGCCGGCGACGACGGCGATCTTTCCGGCGATCATGACGTCGGTAGCACGCTTGATGCCGTCGATGAGGGACTCGCGGCAGCCGTAGAGGTTGTCGAACTTGGATTTGGTGACGCTGTCGTTGACGTTGATGGCGGGGACGAGGAGCTTCTTGTCCTTGAGCATGCGGTAGAGGTGGTGGACGCCGGTGGTGGTCTCCTCGGAGACACCGTAGCAGTCGGCCAGCATCTCGGGGTACTTGTCGTGGACGAGCGTGGTCAGGTCGCCGCCGTCGTCGAGGATGAGGTTGAGCTTCTTGCCATCCTTGAAGGCGACGAGCTGCTGCTCCAGGCACCAGTTGTACTCCTCCTCGGTCTCGCCCTTCCAGGCGAAGACGGGGACGCCAGAGGCGGCAATGGCGGCGGCGGCGTGGTCCTGGGTGCTGAAGATGTTGCAGCTGGTCCAGGTGACCTCGGCGCCGAGGGCAACGAGGGTCTCGATGAGGACGGCGGTCTGGATGGTCATGTGCAGGCAACCGGCGATGCGGGCGCCGTCAAGGGGCTTGTCGCCGGCGTACTTGGCCCGGATGGCCATGAGACCGGGCATCTCATTCTCGGCGAGCTCGATCTCCTTGCGGCCAAAGGCGGCGAGGGACAGGTCGGCGACCTTGAAGGTGTGGGCGGGAGCAGACATGATGGGTACTGCGGGAGGATCTGAAATGTGAGGGATGAGGTATGGGAGAGATGATGAGAGAGAGATGAAAGGAAAAGAGGAAGACGGGGGGGGGGAGATCCTGCGAGTACTAATAACAGGAAGGAAGGATTTTCAAAACGGGAGCCAAAGGCGGGGGAGCGTCAGAAAAAAAAATGCCCGATTTGGTGGGCGGTGAGGTTGGAGGGGTAAGGCTCGGCCAATCATCGTGGCGGAAACCCGAGCTCCAGTCAGGGACCGGGAGCTCGCCGTTGCGACCTCTCATTGGTCCATTGTCCAAGCTCGTCGCGCCGCGTGGCTGCAGGGCCGCACCTGGTAGGATTAAAAGGGACCCGCAGGAGCACGATAAATGAATACTTCACAATTGGTGTGTAAGACGCGCATTTTCAGGGTTTCGTTTTAGCATTTGCCCACTGTCTTGTTTGAAGTGATCACGCACTGTATGTATGTATGTGAGACGGGAGCTACCACTCCGTACTCCGTACCTCTACCACCACTGCTCCCAGGGGAAAGGTGAAAAGTACGAGTACGGAGTAGCATCACGCCCACCTGCTTAGACCGGCAATGTGAGGCGGAGGATCTGCTGAGATGAAACAGAATCCGATTACGAGGTGACTCGTTAATACCTCATCAGCTCACACAAAGTCCTCCATTGCGGGGCCGATCCCATCATCTCCTCTTTTCCGCATCCACAGCTGCCTCGCCAAGAGCAGAGTCTCCATGACCGGCTGACTGACGCCGGGCCACTCCAGCGCCAGTAACCTCAGTCGAAGAATCATGATAGTTGATCAGCCTCAAAGAAAGCCACGGGAACGCCCCGCCCCGGACGCCCAATCATGTTGAACTGGGCATACTGCGCGGCCCGGTCTCCCCTGTACTCGATCCTCTCGTACTTCTGCAGCAAGCGAACCACTGCGCCGGCGTCAGACCAAGCCGAACCTCCTGGGGGTGGAGCAGAGGACCGTCGACTTACTGGCGAATGCCATTTCCAACATGGCGAAATCTTGGCCTATGCAAATTCTTGGGCCGCCACTAAAGGGCGTGAACTGCCAGGGTTTGGGCTGCCAATGACCCCAACGTTCCGGGCTCCAGATTGATGGATCGGCGAATCCTTCAGAGGCCGGAGGATAGAAGTCCTTGCGGCGTTGCATGGACCAAATGTTGAATGAGACAGTGTCGCCTTCCAGGACCGCGATATCAGGCTGGCCCGGTTTGCCAGGAAGAGTGGTGTTGCACACTTCAAAGATGATTAAAACGAGTCAGCCCAACATCAACCCTGATCTGGCCCCCCATGGGCAGGCTGAAGGGAGCTTACAGCCAGTTCTAGTGTTGTGAAAAATAACAGGGTACAGGCGCAGAGTCTCGTTTAGACAGTCGGTCAGGTACGTGAAGTTCTTGAGATCTCGATAGTTTGGCGTTCCCGAGGGCCCGAATTTCTCAAGCACCATCTTTCGGAGTTTCTGCCAGACCTCTGGATAATTGGATAGCTCGAAGATTGTCCACGACAGAGTCGCCGCAGTTGTATCGCGTCCGGCTAAGAGTATGGATATGAGCTGATCCCGGATCACTCTGCGATCTCGGGTGGCGAGGGCCATGCTGTGAAGGAAAGTGAAATCCTTGTCCGTCTTGGAGAGCTTCTCCAACTCGTCCGGTGTCAATGCGAGGGTATTCTCGATAAAGGGTTCGATCAATGCTTCGATCTGCTTGATTGCGCGTTTATAAGCGATCTTTGGGTGCAATGCATTGAAAGGCCTTTGTCTCGCTCCGTGAGATTAGCCTCTCCACTGCCAAATTCAATGACATTCCCGGCTTCCAGGTTCAAGACTCACCCGAGAGCGTAGAGCATCATTTGATCGACTAGAACACTGTCAAAAGCCTCTGCAAACTTGTCCCCCGGGCTGCACTCGGTAGGATGAGATCAGCATTCTTCATTCGTCGTCATGAGAAGGGTCTCACCCCAGACTTGGGCAGGACACCAATTTATCTTACTTTCTGAGGCTGTCGACACCTTTTCCGAGGAGAAAGTCCGTAGTGACGTCCATGGAAAAGCGAAAGAAGAGGTCGCAAATGTCGACTGCCTGACCGGATGTCGGGATCGTGGTGAGAAGGACCTGAGTCCAGCGATCGAGCAGTTCCATGTCTTGCATCCGCTCCTTGGCGAACATTGGCCGAATCAGCCCCCGGCTGTGATGCCAGAGCTCGCCGTCTGTGGTGAAGATGCTGGTGCCCCCGAGGAACGGGCCCGCAGTCTCATAGAAATATTGGCCCTTGCCAAACGTGGAGAAGCTGTTGGAAAGCATGGTCTTGACATGCTCGGGCTCGTCAGTGAAGAGGAACCGTCGGCCGAAAAGTTGCATCTCCACACAGCGGAGATCAGATGGACCGAAACGGTCGAAAAATGAGGTATAGTACTCGGGAAGTCGATCCTGCCTCTGCCTCCAGGCGGCCATGCAAACACTCTTGATGGCTTGATGGGGGCTCCTCATCAGCTCAGGCACGCTCAGGAGAAAAAAAAAGGGGTTTTAAAAGGGGGGGGGGAGTTCCCTCGTCATGACGTACCACCGAAAGGCGTTCTGGTCAGCATGGGAGCGCGAACACCAGGGGCTTTGCTCAACCTCACGAAGACCATCAACTCCATGACACCGAGATAGAGCACGAAGATGGACGGCCCCGCGAGGAGCCATGGCCACAGGGGCGATGGGAGTTGGAGCATGCTCGGCGAGGTCGAGTTGAAGCCGTAAGATAGTGACGGTAGAAGGTCCCGTTTCACCACACGCCCTTGGAGAGGATAAAGCTTCGAACACCGGCAGGAGGTCGCAGCTTTTCAATTCCAACTCTGATGGTAATTTGGCCCCTTCGGTCGCGCCTTCTTTCTTCATCTTGATCGGGCACGGCCGATGCTGAAAGCGGACCCCACCGAAGAGCTCCTTCCTTCTCGTCACGCGCCACCGGACCTGCCTCTCGTTAGATTTCTCAATCAACTTGAGTTGCGCCTGCCTTGCCTTGCACTGACTCATACTGGCAGTGAGACAGTTGCCTTTTCTCTCGATCTCGATGTCATTACATGGCAGGAATGACCTCTCTTTACCCGTATGAAGGCCGTGATTCGCGGACTGCCTGTTGGAAGCAGGGATTTGTACCGGGAGGTTCATAAACAACCAACATATACTGCAATGTAAGAACGACTCAGCTGCCACCGAGTGTCATACCTGATTCGCACATCGCTGAATGAGGCGATGCAGCTTTATATGCCCAATAGATCACTCCGTGAGTAGTTCATGATCATGCTCCTTGGCAGACGCAGTTGGAGCCCCATGTGGAACTTTTGTCGTGCTTGCTTCAATGCTCACTGGTGCGTTCGGAGAGGGGTTCCGAATGGAAGTCACAGCCTCACAGGTGCAGCAGTGCCAGTTACAGGTAGGTACATCCCTATGTACCTGTGGGCAAGGCCCAATTCCAGCGCGCCTTCCTTCCGCCAGGCCCCTTCAATCCTTCCGCTTTGGGTCGATTGTGTGCACGGGGTAGGAGCGAGGCGCGAGCCTCAAGGCAGGTCCCCGCATCCATGGAAAGCCCGACTGTGCGACCCGAGCAAAGTTCCCACGGCAGTCGCGACGTCCTCGGTCGACAGTGGCCAGCCTGTCCTCATCATGAAAATTCCCAGAAGCATCAACATCGACTTTGTTCGCGCCGCTGGCCAGTGCTGCGCGCCAAGACATGATGCCAGGCGAATCGCAACGAGGGCAGCTTGTCCAGGCCTCCGCCCTCTGCCGGTCTGGTTCGTTCGCGGCGGCACTTCCAACGGCCTCGTCATCCGCAAGGTCGACCTCCCGCCTCAAGCTCAATGGCACACCGTTCTCCCCGCTGCCATGGGGTCTCCCGACCCCCATGGTCGACAGCTCAATGGTCTTGGGTCAGGGCTCTCGTCCACCTCCAAGGTCGTCATCTTGGGATCACCCTCTCCGGGCGCAGGCGCAGATGTTGAGTTCACTTTCGTCCAGGTCGGCATCAAGGACGGCGCGCTAGACGTGGCGAGCAACTGCGGCAACATGTCCTCCATCGCCGGCCCTGCTGCCTGGGACATGGGGCTCGTGCCTCGCGAGAATGCTCGCCCCCTGGAAACAGACGGCGAGGGCAGGTCGTGGGCCACGGTGCGCATTTTCAACACCAACACGAACAAGACGATCATGTCTCGGTTCAGGGTGCAGGGAGACCCCCCGATCTACTGTCCCGAGGGTGATTATGAGATGGATGGCGTGCCGGGCAAGCAATCGTCCATCACTCTCAGCTTTCTCAATCCCGAAGGATCCAAAACAGGCAAGGCCTTGCCCACGGGCAATCCGGTGGATGAACTTAGACTGCCAGACGGCAATTCCATCAGCGCCTCGCTCGTCGATGTTGGCAACCCAGGCGTGTTCGTTTCCGCCCAGCATCTTGGCCTCGATGATACAATCACCCCTCAAGTCGTCGAGGCCAACTCTGCCCTCAAATCTCGTCTAGAGCAGATCCGCCGCGCGGGCGCCTCCAAGATGGGCCTCGATCCAAACACCGAAAGCATTCCCAAGATTGTCCTTCTCTTGCCGCCCACTGGCTCCGTGGACCTCCGATGCGCTGCTCTGTCGATGGGCCAGGCACACAAGGCTGTGCCGTTGACGCTCGCGCTGTGCCTTGGAGCCGCCATGAGAATTCCAGGCACAATAGCGCATGGCCTGACCAGGAAGCTCGAGAAGGACGTCTTGAGGATTGGGCATCCGAGCGGGACCGTAGATGTGGGAATCAAGACGAGCAATGAGACGATTGAGGTCGCGCAATTACTGAGGACCGCGAGAGTACTCATGAAGGGCCTTCTTTACTACTGAGTTCATCACAAGGCCACGACCATCGCGATACATCTCAAAGGTAGCACCGCGATAATGCATCCTTTCCATCTCTACTGGTCTTCGAAGTCGGTTTGAGGCTTAAGCTCATCTTCTGATTCTGAAATTCCGGCCTTCTGTCTCTTTCTGCAACCTGGTCCATTAAAATTCCCCAATTGGGCAATTGTCTTTGTTCGCCTGCCAGAACTTTTGAGCATATGGCCCCAAGAAGGCTGTTGAAAGGTCAGTCATCGAGCCACGGGATGGTTCTGCGGTTTCACTTACAAACAAGCGTATAGTTCGCGTCGATATAAGGAGTCATCATGTCGAGAGTGTAGTTGCTGCCAAGCAGTCCAACAACCTTTGCTGCGAGGCTTTGAGAGACACGCAAGTTTAGCGTCTCATCATCAATTGATCAGATGCAAAGCCGAGTTGAGTCACTCACAAGTCCAGTGTGATAAGGTCGACGACATCTGGGTCCGTGTTGTCGGGGAAGTTGGCGCTGAAACCGAAATAGTCGGGCAGGGTAAGCAAGGGAATTCCGTTGTGCGGGATGTCGTCGCCATCGTTGCCCCAGTCATCCGTGGTGTTGTACCCAGGAGTCAATGCCTCATGGCGGCGGACGATTTCAACGTCGATGAGATCGCGAGTCTGGAGGGAGGCGAACGAAGGATCGGCGCAAGCATCCGGGGTCAGAGGCATTGCGGCTTGTTGGCCCCTCTTGGATGGATGGCTGCCGTCATTGAGCTTGGCGAGAACCTGCTTCGCCAACGCCAAGGACACGTCGGGGATATACGTGATTACATCAGGGAAAGGGGTGACGATCTCGATGTCATCGATGGTGAAGGGTCCCTGGGGCAAATCATACCGGGCAGCACCAGTGTTCATGATGAAGAATCGAGCCTCCTCGGCGCGGGTCTCGTTCACAATGATCATCGATGCAGCAGGAGCAAGAAGCCCGGAGAAGATACTGCCGGGATCGTCGACCTCCACGCAGGAAATGCAAAAGCTCTGGGGAACGCAACCGAGGACCTCGCCGAGATTGAGGTCCGTCCGGACCTGGCCAATCTGCTTGCTGATGTCCAAACCCTTGGAGGTGTCAAAGTTGCGCTCCACTCGCTGGGTGTGGTACATGAAGCTGTTGCGGGAGAAGTCCAAGTAGCGGCGGGACCAGACCCAGGGGGAAGTAGAGTCAGGCGTCGCGGGACGGGACGGGTTTGGAACGCCCCTGGGGTTGTCGACGCCAGTCCAGCCGCTGTTGGAGCAGTCGAAGCCAGACAGGGACACCCAGCCGAAAGTCTCACAATAGCGGCCCGCCTCCAGGCCGACGCCGGACTCGTCGTAGACGGTGAAGTCTCGGACATGAGTGTGCCCGCCGAGGACCAGGATGGGCGTGTCGGGGTGCCTGGCACGGATCGCGTCGAAGACGACCTTCATGGTGCTCGTGGGATCGGTCGGGCGGACCGCGTTGTGTCCCGAGAGGATGAAGACATCCACGGGGTCGTGGGATTCGAGCACTTCGGTGAACCACGGCTGGGTGATCATCTCCTCCGCCGGGATGATCTTGGAGGCGTTGGAGTTTCCGGTGAAAGTGAAGAGCACGCCAAAAGCCCTGATGCGCAGTCCGTGGGCCGTCGTGAAGTATCTGCTCTTGGCGCCGATGTACTCGTACTGCTGGGAAGTCTGGTTGAAGGCGAGAACATTCGAGGTAAGATATCGATCTCCCCACTTCTTCGCCCAGTTGGTAAACATATCATAGGTGACATCGGCCAGGTATAGCTCGTGGTTCCCGATGGTCATGATGTCGAAGCTCACTTCGTCATAGATCGGCATCGAGTCCAAGCCATGGGGATCCGTGTTGTCAGAGAATCCCGTCCCATCATGAAGATCGCCGCAGTCAACCCAGATGAGGTCGACGTCAAGATCTTGCGCCTTCTTGTTCATGTGGTCATAGAAGCTCCGGAAGTCTCCCCAGTTGGCACTGTAGGTGGGCTGCTTCAGATGACCTTCGAGCCACCCGTGTGTATCGGTCTTCTTCCCATCAGTACAGCTCGTTCATGAGGAGGATCAGGAGAGGGGAACGGCCACATACCGTCTGCCCGACTTGAAGCTGCCCCCATTCAAGCGGCCTCTTGGGGACATTGGAACCCCCGGGCTCCATACGCCTGACATTGCGGACATGCTCGAGTTTGTCGACTGGTCCATAGCAGGAATCGCCGTTCCCATCACTACCACAGGCCAGCGCGGTGGGGAGCAGAGCAAGCCCGCTCAGGACTGCAAGCGATCTCATCATGACCGAATTCGAAGAGACTCTCAACCTTCTTGAGAGATTAGGAAGCAAGTGGGATCAGAGCCCACAGGACACGATGGGACACTGCAATATTTATACAATGCAATCTCCACTTGCGGACCCCACGAAGCATCCTGCCGCTGATCCTGCCATGAGGGAGCCTTTCTGGTCCCTGAAGGGCGGGACAGGATACCCATTGGATTGGAAGCGACGTCAATAATGGCATGCTGTGCAGGAATGCGGAATCACGTTACCGGGGGGGTTGAGAAAGGGGGTTGATGCCCGAGCTGCAGGCCCGGTCCGGCACGCACTCTCTTGCAGCATCAGATCAATGCCTGACGCAGGCGTGGGTGAGCCCCATCGAAATCTCCATATCTACTCCGCACTCCGTACGAAGCCCGGGGGGGCTCCGCACCGGTAGAAGATTTGCGGCATGGAGCAGACACGGTCCACGTGTTGAGTCCAACTTTCGGCACGGCGCTTTTTCAGAGGGACCTGGGCAAGAGGATGCGGATGAGTCGGGATGGCTTCAAACACAAATCAACGGAGAGGGGGCGAAACGCGGCACGCGATGATCACGTCAGCTCACCTTCTCGGGCGAAAGCGAGGCTGGGCGCCGTGCATGAGGTGGTCCAGGTATTTGCATCTCCAAGGTCTTGTCAACAGCAAACATGAGGTGTTTCCCACTGATGATAGCTCACAGATCAATGGCAGCGATCCCGCATCTTCATGCAGCTCGTGGTGCGGGGACGCGAACGTCGCCGAGATGGGAAATAGCCCGAACCTTCGTCCTCCTGATACTCCGTACTGCACGGAGAGTACGGAGTATTAGACCGAGCCAATCTATTATTACTGATCGGCCAGCCATCAACCTTGCAAGTAGCAGGATCTCGCCCTTGCGGCCAACCATCCGGAAGCAAAGCTGATTTATGTATTTAGTCCCTCCCAGTCTCTCCTCCATGAGCATCCGTTCATGATCCAGAAAACCCCTCAATGAGGCTCCCTTTTCGACGATGATATCAAGACTCTTCACGACCCATTGAGAGACGGGCTATACGAGTGTTTGCGACGACCAACTGCTCTCTTCCACGAACCCAATAGACGAGCACCTCGAGAGCAATTGATCATGTCTGTGCCAGCAGCTCATCCATTTGATCCGCCCGACCTGATAATCCCGCACTACGTGCCGAACACTCACGGTCCGACATTCTTGATCTCGGTCTTCTCCGCGATCACCGGCGTCTTCTGTTGGCTGGTCTCGCGGCTGGTGGCAAGCGCGGGGGTCAGGGGCAAGGACAACTTCGCCGCTGTGTGGTTCGCTTTCTGTGCGTGATCTGCGTTCTTGCGCGCTACCAGCCGTCCCGTGCCCATCCGCTCCTCGTATACGGAGAGCTCCGTACGGAGTTGATGAGCTTCAGACTAACCTGAGAAGGCGGCGCTTTGCACATCTTTTTTGAGGGTGAGCCAAGCCTCCATTTCCCCAGTGAAAAGCATGCTGATTGATCCCGCCGCCGCATCAAAGGATACGTCGTCCTCAATCACGAAACCGTGGCCGAGAGCAACATGTTCTTCTGTCAGCTCATGAAGGTCTACGCCCTCTCCGATACACGCTACATCCTGTCCGACCCGTTTGTGGTCAGCATCGAGGCCATCACCGTCGTGAGTGCTGAGCCCCGAACGTTTTCCCCCCAGCCTCTTCTTGCCATGTCCCCGCCGTGTGGAATAACCAAGGGCTGGCTTGACATAAGACCGCAAAGACCTGACACCGTTACCGCCAGGTCGTCTGGGGCTCCCTCAGCGTCATCACCGTCTTCGCCATCATCGCCAGGTCGCCCGCGAGGCACATGCTCCAGGTCATCATCTGCGTGGCCCACATCTACGGCCTGACTCTTTACTTTGTGACTCACTTGGCCGAGAAGCATCTCCGCGGCATCGAGTACTACCGCCCGGAAGCTTTCTACTACTGGGCTTATTGCGTGGGCGCTAACCTGCCTTGGTACTTTGCCCCTATCTGTAAGTTTCCCTCCCGCGTCTTCAAGCGGACGGAATGGCCGTGCAGAGAGGGGGGAGGACGTGGTTCAAGTGTGCAAAAAAAGGGGGGGGGTATACGTAACATGAGCGGGAGACTGACGGCGTGTGCAGATCTGATGAAGGACAGCTATGATGAGATGGTCAAGGCGTTCAAGGCGCTCGAGGACAAGGAGAGGAAGAACGTGTGAGGGCAGATGCGATCTCGCCATCGACGATCTGGGAGAGTAAAAAGGGGGGCTGGAAGGCATTGGAAATGCAGCACGCCTGTACATCATCACGAGAAAAGAAGCGAATCTTCACAGACTAGACGAAGGGCATCAAATCCCATGGTGTTACAGAATCGCACATTGCGACGTCCCCTCGTAGCCGTGATATTGTGCCATCCAAGTCTCCTTATGCCATATCCCGGCGTTGTTCTTGCTTGTTAGGTCTCTTACATCCCATGACTAAAAAAAAAAAAGGAAAAAAAGGGGGAAGCGGGATGTCAAAGCTTTCCAATCCTAGTAGCCTACAAACTGGCCTGCAGCCGCTCAAGCCGTGACGTGACGGCGTCCACCAACGCCGACTCCCTCGACAGCAAGCCCTGCACCTGCTGCATCTTGCTGCGCCGCACGTCCTGCGGTATCCTGAGCTCCGGGGTCGCCGATCCTTCGGTCCGCGCGGGCCTCCTCAACGCCTCGGCCTCCGCCAGGAGCTCGGCCTGCACCCTCCTGACCTCCTCAAGCCGCTTCCACAGCTGCTTCGCCTGGTTCCTGCCGGCCGCCGCCGCCGCCGCCGCCGCCGCTGGCTGTTCGCCCTCGGCCGCGGGTCCCAGCACGCTGGCCTCCATGGCCTTGACCTCCTCGACGAAGGCGCGCTCCTTGGCGCTGAGCTCCCGGACGGCGGCCTTGCCGACCATCTTGCGGAGGTTGTCGAGCCGGCCGGCGAGCCTCTCCTGGCGCTCCCTGGCGGCGCCGATGCGGCGCTCGTACATGGCGTTGTCGGGCTCCTGGGCGTCCCTGTGGGCGCCGTTGATGGCGTCGATCTTGCCGCGGACCTCGTTGACGGTGCGGACCTGCTGCTGGAGCTCGGCCTGGAGCATCTCGCAGCGGCGGAAGACCTCGGCGGCGGCGACGCCGAGGCGGTGTGTCTCGTCGCTGAGGACCTTGTGGGCGTCGGTGAAGATCTGCAGGGTGAGGGGGCTGAGCTTGACCTCGGCGGTGACCATGGTCTTGTGGCGGGAGGTGCGGAGCTTCTCGATGAGCTCGGGGACGGCCGAGGACTCGCTGAAGACGTGGGGCGGCTGGTAGACGGGCCTGGGCTCGTGGAAGTCGAGCGGGGCCATGCTGACGTCCTGCTCGCGGAGGGAGGGGCTCTCGGGGCGGGCCGGCGACGCGTCCTCGTCGGGCGTGTCGAAGGTGAGCGCGACGGGCCCGTAGGGCGTGGCGGAGAGCAAGAAGTAGCCGAGGTCGGGGTCGCGGAAGGCGGCGGCGGCGGCCAGCGGGCTGCTCGCGTCGGCGGCGGGCTGGGCGTAGAGCTTCTCCCTGACGGACTGCGAGTTGACGAGCAGGCCGAGGCGGAAGTCGGTGCCGGCCTCGAACTCGCCGGAGAGCTCGCTCTCAAGCCGGAAGACCCACGAGGTGAGGGAGATGAAGTGGATGGCTGCGTGGTGCGTGACGAAGAAGCTGTACCGGGACATGACGTCCTTGCTGAAGACGGGCCAGCTGTCCTCGGTGACCTCGACCGCGGTCATCGTGTCGATGGCCTGGAACGCGACGAGGGTCGGGGGGTCGAGCTCCGCCAGGCACCGGCTCGACCTGGACTTGCTCTTCGGGGGGAGCCACTGGCCCTGCACGCCGTCGGTGTCCAGGTAGATGCGGATCTGGCCGCTGGTGGAGAGCAGGCACACGACGGCGAGCGAGAGCCCCTGCTGATCGCCGTCCTCAAACTCGACCACGTCGTCCTCTTCGCCCAGCATGGCGTCGTCCGCCTCCGACTTCTTGCCGATGATGAGGATGTCGGTGATGGAGGTGTCGAGCTCATCGCCGGTCTCGGGGTCGAACTGGAGGTCGAAGGGGCCCTGGAGACGCGGGACGGCCCCCGGCTTCGAGGGCCTGGTGAAGACCTCCACGGGCTGGTCGCCCGGGACGGCGGGGTCCAGGATCTGGGGGCCCTGGGCCTCTATCTCGCCCATCCACTGCAGCTGCTGCTGGGCCAGGAGCTTGTCGCAGTCCTCGACCATGGGGTCGTCCTCGATGCTGCCCACGTTGGTGGCGATTGACACGGAGAGGGAAGGGATCAGGGTAGGAGGGGGCGCCCAGCGCTGGGGGAGGAGGGGGCACAGGGCGTAGACGTCGCCCTCGCGCATGGCGATCCAGAGCGTCATGGGGTTCCACCCGCCGGAGCTCTTAGACCCGAAGCTGGCGGCGGCGACCTCCATCTCGAACTCGTCCGGGGAGAAGCCCTTGTTGGTCGTCGAGACGGAGGCCGAGAAGTCTTGCTCCAGGGCCGTGCCGTCCGCGAGCTTCCTCAGGTCGATGGAGCTTGTGGGCGAGTCGAACGACCAGCGATCCTGCGTCGAGAGCTCCCAGACCCGGACCACGGCGTCGGACGTGACGGTGACGAGGCAGGATCCATTAACTCCCAGGGGGTGCCATACCGCGGACGCAATGGACGATCGGGACGTGACGTGGGTGGTAGGGCCGAGGGTGAACATCTTGGGCTTGAGAGGGGAGGTGTCCTCGCTGGTGAGATGCGACGAGTCGGGCAGGGCACAGATGTGGGCGGTGTGAGTCGTGAGGATGGCGAGGTAGTTTGAGTTGGGGGATATGATGAGCTGTCGGATGTCGTCTGCGACGGGCGTCTTGATGGTCTGTAGACGGAGATGTGGTCAGCAAGGCAGATCCCATGATCCTCGTCTCTCTCTCTCTCTCTCTCTCTCTCCCCGCGACGAGGACGCAAAGCACAACGCACCCTCATGCCATGTGGGAAATTCGACTCGAGATCGGTGCTGGGAGACTGCGCGGAGTCCTCCCTCTTGGCCCTGGCCTCGGAGCCGTTCTTGGACTGCTTCTCCATCCAACCCTCCTTCAAGTAGACCAGGTTACCCCATCGGATCTCCTTGCCGACGGCGACGAAGACCTCGGTCCCGCGGCGGGCAATCGTCCTCCTCGGTCCCGGCGGCGTCTTCTTCTTGGTCGGCGACAGAGCACGGGACCGTAGCGTGTCGGCCAAGGGCTCAAAGAGCTGGTGTCCCGGCGCATTTTCCGACAGCCAGGCCGCAGAGTAGCTCTTGACTTTTGGCATCGTGACGTTATTATTCTGTATTTTCTTTTTCCTCTCCTCGGTCTCCCTCTTCTTGAGTGGCAATCCTGACTTGCGCGCAGCGCGAGGGGAGCGAAGCGTGGCCCCCGAAAAGCTGCTCACGGTGGATTCGAGAGATGGATGGATGGATGGATGGAGGCTGAAGGTGATTGAGGACGGAAGACGGCGTCAAGGCGTCCAGAGGTTGACGCCCGTCAGGGTTGATGCATGGATGGAGATCAATGAGTGAGTGAGAGGCTGCGTTGAGGCCACGGAAAATTCAATGGACTTGAAGCTGCGAAAAGCGCGGTTTCGTTTGGCCTGAAGAAGCTCAATCGATAATCAAATTGAAACCTCAAGCCAGTCAACATTCGATAGGCGGGTGACGTTGACGCGCGTCGGCGTGTTGCGGCGGGCCGTTCAGGGCGTCCGTCGCTGTAAGTCCAGGGCCTCCGCGCTATCGTCCAGGGCGGTGCACCCGCTGTGACCCTCAAAAGGCTGCTGTGGCTGACGCACGACCCGCTGGAAGCGAGCGATAACGCTCCTTATCGCGGCGCGATCTTGCACCTCGAGAAGTCGAGGAGACCAATTGATTGATCAATGGGAGCGTCTTAGAATGGATCTGTTGGATCTTGCAGACTCACCTCACGACATCACTGATCTATCCATCTACTGCATCACGCACTTCTCCAACGCCATTGGCTTTCATCAGTTCTTCTGGCTGTCCATTGAATTACAGTTATATATCGTTCAAGGGTCAATTGAGCCCTCCAACGCCAGCCCTCCCCTCCCGCACCTCCATCCCATCCACAGCCATGCGCAGCGAAGTCAGAAACACCGTCGAGCGCCTCGACAGGCCAAGCGCATACTACAACAGCAGGGTGAGTTCTCCCACGATTACCCCATCCCTATCCCGATCTCCATCCCGATCTCCATCCCGATCTCTCACTCGGACCCCGCTGATCGTGCCCGCAGAAGAACAAGAGACGCGACCGCGACGACGAGGGCAAGGAGGAGCCCGTCGAGCCCGCCGTCGACCCCCTCGCCAACGCCACGACCCTCTACGTCGGAAATCTGTCAGCCCACCTCTACCAATTTCCTCTGCCCGTCACCTCCAGCTGCGACGTCCCCGAGGCGGGGTGCGTCATTCTGCTTCCATATGAATACTACTGACGTTCCTTCCGCCCCAGGTCCTTCTACACGACCGAGGAGCAGGTGCACGAGCTCTTCTCCAAGTGCGGCGAGATCAAGCGCATCATCATGGGCCTCGACCGCTTCAACAAGACGCCCTGCGGCTTCTGCTTCGTCGAGTACCACACGCACCAGGACGCGCTCGACTGCATGAAGTACATTGGCGGCACCAAGCTCGACGAGCGCATCATCCGGACCGACATGGACCCCGGGTTCGAGGAGGGCAGGCAGTTTGGGCGCGGAAAGTCTGGCGGGCAGGTCCGGGACGAGTATCGCGACGACTTCGACGAGGGTCGTGGCGGGCTGGGCAGAGCGCTGCAGAGTGACCGGCAGAAGGACTACGATGACGACGGGAGGTATGCCAGGTAGGACGGCTCACGGACCGATGGATTGGGGATGGGGATTGAGATTTAGATTTCTTTTATTTATTTTTTCCTCTCGTCATGTATGTCTCTTTGAGCCTCGGGCACGGTCAACACAAGTTGGGAATCTTTTTTTCTTTTCTTTTTTTTTTGACCTTGAAGATGTTTACCGTCTACTTACTCCCCCGTCTCTTGATCTCGTGCGCTCTCTGAATTGACTGTCGACGATCAGGGAGAGACGCATGAGAACCCATCGTCCATCCAAAGAAGACCTTCGTCCTATCCTGAGAGCCCCAAGCCCAAAGATTGCGTCTATTCCGTTCATGGAGATTGCCGGGTCGTCGCTCAAGGGCTCGTCTCTGGCGGGTGTGGACGAGGCCGCAGCGCCCGCCCCTCCCCTGCGACTCATTATGCGTATGTACATGTAAATGCGAACGTCTCTGTCGTGTGTGCTCGTCTTCTCTCTACTCCACCCCGCAGGCGCATGCGTCTCGTCGGATTGCGCCCATGCTCCCTCGTACGGGGTATTCAACGTCGTCTAGTAACCGGGCGGGTTGACCCTCTGCGAGACCCTCGTCCACTTTGGCAGTTCTAGAAGTTTTCCCCTGTCAGCGCAGTCCCATGCGAAAGCGATATTCTCCCCTCTTCTTCAAGGCACGGATATAGGGAGGCCGTCCGTACTGTGGATGCCCTTGCGGTACTTCTTGGCCTTGCGGTCGAACATGGTGTACTTGTCCCGCGGCAGCATCTCCTCCTCGCGGGGCATCTCGGCCTTCCAGCGCTCGACGGCCTCGAGGGTCTGGCCCTGCCGGGCAAGGGCCGCGTCGACGGTCGCGACGACGCTGTCGACGGCGCGCAGGCGCAGGCGGTGGCGCCTCTTCTGGAACTTGGAGAGCCGCCAGGGGATCTTCCACAGGAGGCCCCCCGACAGCGGGTTCGTGATCCGGAAGGGACCGAACATGGCTCGTTCGTCTGCTGCTCGTTCGAAGGCTCGCTCGTTCGATTTCTCGTTCGATTTCTAGCTCGCTCGCTCGCTCGGTCGCCAATGTCAGGACCTGGTCCGATCGTGCCGTGTGAGTCCCGCGGCGGTGTGTTGTCGTGCCGGCGCCGCCCGTGTCGACGTGGTGACTTGGAATCTGGGCAAAGGGCGATGGAACAGGAAGTTCGTTGAATGGCGATGGGCTTTTCAGGCCGGCCACTCGCTCCGGCGGAATAATGATGCGCCACTGCGACCCCACGTTCAAGTATAGAATGTACCGCCCCCATTCAACCAAGTACACTCACGCACAATCAGACCACCTGAATACTTACATCCTCAGACCAGATACATCCTCCGCTCTCCAGGCCCGCGACACGGCAATTCCCCTACTGCGACCTCCTCCTCCTCCTCCTCCTCCTCCTCCTCGTCGTATTCCATCACTTGACCTCTTTCCGCGATCCCCTCAAGTCTTCCACCGCCGACGCTCCGCCTCAGACCCAAGTCCCGGTCCCGAGTTCCCGGCAAGGTCAGGCCGCCCGCCAGATGGGCCCCCTCCCAAGATGAGCTACTACTTCGCCATCGTCGGCAGCCAGGACAACCCGCTCTTCGAGCACGAGTTCGGCACCTCCAAGCACGGCGGCGACGGCCAGTCCCGCTTCACCGACCAGGTCCGCCACCTGAACCAGTTCATCCTGCACTCGAGCCTCGACATCGCCGAGGAGGTGCAGTGGTCGCACGGCCAGATGTGGGTTCTCCGGATTCTCCTTCCTTGAAGCCGTCCTTGTCCTCAGCGAACACGGATCTGGCGCCCTCCATCCTTCTCCGGCGCAGCAACATGCCCTTCTCAGACGTTCTCTAGCCTCGAATCTTTCGGTTCACATTCCATGAATCCCTCAATCGCTAACGACCAACATCCCCAGGTACCTCAAATGCATCGACAAGTTCTTCAACAACTACGTCTCCTGCTTCGTCACCGGCGCAAACGTCAAGTTCCTCCTCCTCCACCAGCCCTCAATCCCCTCCGCCGCCGCGCCCTCCCGCTCCTCCACCGCCATCGGCGCCAACCCGACCAGCCCGGCCACCGAGGAGGCCATCAAGCTCTTCTTCACAGACGTCTACGACAACTGGGTAAAGGCCGTCATGAACCCCTTCTACAGGCCAAACATGGAGGTCCGGAGCCCCGTCTTCAGGGCCAGGGTCGCCGCGGCCGGGCGCAAGTACTTGTAGCGTACGAGTACAATCATGAGATCAATATCTCTACATCTCCCGCTCGCAATACGCTGAGACAGCCTCCTTCAAGTGAAGAGTTCAATACTACTGGCCCGTACGAGCGCGTCAACCTCGTATTTGAATCAGAGGCCGCAGGTGGAGATCAAAGGGACGAGGGGCAAAGAGACGAGGGGCCAAGAGAAAAAAAAGTAAAGGAATCACGCTGGAGCACGCCGCTCATTAACTTTGTAATTTGTATTCATATAAAATTCATCCGCAAAGGTCGTCGTCCGCGACGCCTCGGTTCGCGTGGTCCCATAGTAAGTAGTAGCCCCTTCTCCAACGCCAAATTCTCAAAAAGCCCAGACACCCTCTATGCTCTCAGCATAATGGCGTATCGGAGCGGCGGCGGCAGCAGCAGAGAAAGAAGAACAGAAGTCAAAGTAAGAAACCGCAAAAGCATCGCTCCTCCCAAAGAAAACCTCGGCCCCCTTCCCCCTTTGGCGGTCCGAGAACCCGCTTTAACCGCCGAAACCGTAGAGGGTGCGGCCCTGTCGCTTGAGGGCGTAGACAACGTCGAGCGAGGTGACGGTCTTGCGCTTGGCGTGCTCGGTGTAGGTGACGGCGTCGCGGATGACGCCCTCGAGGAAGGTCTTGAGGACACCGCGGGTCTCTTCGTAGATCACTGTGGGAGGGGGGGAGTGTCATGTTAGCATTGGATACCATGGTGCGCATGATTGTATAGGGGCCATTAGGCAGGGCGACGTACTGGCAGAGATACGCTTGACACCGCCACGACGAGCGAGACGTCGGATGGCGGGCTTGGTAATGCCCTGGATGTTGTCACGAAGGATCTTTCGGTGACGCTTGGCACCGCCCTTTCCGAGACCCTTTCCACCCTTTCCACCTGCTTGGAGTCAGCATCAAATCCATTGCGACGTTAGGAAAACCAAAAAGAAAAAAAGTTAAAAAAAAAAAAAAACTCACGGCCAGTCATCTTGAATGTGTGAGAGTAACTTGGACAAGTACTTAATGAGGCGTTGATAAAAAAAGACGAGTCGCGACGTGACTTATGCAGATGCGAAACGACGAGGGATTGGGGATGGATTCAATTGTTATGGGAGAAAAGAGGTGATGTAAGGCGTGAAAAGGGAGGGTGTGCGGGGGGAGAGGGCGACGCGCAATAAATACGTGCAGGGACTGTGCGCTCAATCAGTCATGCCACCCGCCCATGATTTCCGCCGGGGGTGTGCGGGAAAGAAATCAATTGATCCATCAATTCCATCAATTCCATCGAGAATTCCAGGCGTCGAGAAGGGGTGGGTTGCCCAAAGGGGACTAGCCTGTTGATTGATCAATGGATTTGACTTGCTGTCCCGGATTTCTTACCGGTAGTATTCTCTATTTCCAGGAGGCAAAGCGCTCTGTTTTCACGACGGAAGGCACGGTGGAACGGCCGTGTTTTTCGCGGCAGCCGTCACGGTGGGTCCATCCATTCAAGCCCGCAGCGTGCATTTAATGCATTTGCATTTGATGTGTATGTAGACGCCCCTCCACACCATTCCATTGGTCGGTTCCAAATGCCGCTGCCCGGTTTTTGATTGGTCGAAATCGAATGCGCCGTCTCACGACGCCAACGCTCGGGCCATCCTCGGTTTGGATCCATTGATTCATCGATCAATTCGCAACTCCCACCTTCCCGGCCGCTTGAATCCCGGCACAGAACCTGAAGCTCATCCTCAGCTGCCGCGAACCTGTCAGAGGCTTCGCCTGAGCTTTGCTCGGCAGGTTTCAGCCACAGGCCCTGAGGCGTGTGGCTAAGCTCTCCATTGGTGCTGTTCAGACAGGCGCTGGCAAACGCACCACAATCACGACCGGGATCCAGACACTACCTATACTCCGTAGAAGATTGAACCACCTGGGATGCTTCTCAAAAGAAAATATTTACAAGTGAAATACGGAGTACAGAGTACTAGGGAAAGAATAAGCAAAAAAGAAATGCCCTCCAATTGAGGGCTCATTGGCTTGCGTGGACCGGGAATCGAACCCGGGGCCCATCGATGGCAACGATGGATTTTACCACTAAACCATCCACGCTCCTCGATGCAAATCCATCACCCCACGAGCCCTATATCCGACGCATCCACCCCTCACGATCCCACCAACAGCATCAGGTGGTCAACAACTCCAGCGGCACAAAGGCCTCAAAACCTCGGAAAAGGCAACTTGAAGGCATACTCAAAGGCAAATACGGAATGGTACTCGTATGCTGTTGTTACAATCCTGCCCCTGCCCCTGCCATTCGTGCCCCCCCCCCTCTTTCACTGTAGGAGCCAAGCCAGTGTCTCCTCCTCTCCCGCGTCCCCTTTTTTTCTGGAAATCGTCATCCCGGTCAATGACCCCGAAACGCCAATGCCATGCAAATCACGACCAAAATTCCGTGCGACTCGAGCCGATCCCGCCGCTGTCCTTTCCCTTGAAACCCCCACACTCCCTGTGTCCCGTTTGAAGCCCGTCGAGCCTGTCCGGCCCGACTCGTGAAAAGCACTGAAATCAACTCCCTGGCCGTGGGAGCCCGGAACCCAAGCAGAGACTGACTCTCCAAGAAGAGATGAGATCCGAGTCCGCCGCAAGCGTCCCCAATTGCACGACCTGCTGCAATTGAATTTCTTTTTTTTTTTTTTCAATACTTTTCTTCACCCCACTGCCGGCTCATGATGTCGAGTCATCCATCTGGACATCATCCTCGAAGCTCTCAATGGCCTCCTTAATTTGGGAACCCGCCTGTAGAGTTTTCTGTCAGTCGATCCCATTTCTCATGAACAGCGATGTCATCTATGAGTACTAGTAGTAGGTAAGAATCTAGGGCACATACCTTGGGATCCAAAGCAAGAGCGATTGTGAAGTGGCGGACGGCCAGCTGCTTCTCGTTCATGCTCCTATACAACGTGGCGAGCAGGAAGTGGACCGTTCCCTCGTCCGGGGCCAGGTCCTTGAGGATCAGCAGCTCCTTCTGGGCCTCCTCGATCTGGCCCGCCGCCAAGAGCGCCCGCGCCTTCTTGTACCTGGTCGAGGCCGCGCGCGGCGCCAGCTCGACGGCCTTGGTGTAGGCCCGCAGCGCGGGCAGGATCTGCTTCTGCTTCTCCAGCGCCGTGCCGATGCAGCACACCAGCACCGCGTTGTTCGGGTTGATGACGAGCGCCGCCTGGAAGTGCGTGAGCGCCTTGTCGTACGCCCCGAGGCGCTGCTGGACCCGCCCGATGCCGTAGTAGGCGTTGTAGTGCCGCTTGTCCGCCGTGATCGCCTGCCGGTACGCCGTCAGGGCCTTGTCGTACTCCTCGTTCGCCACGAACTCGTGCCCCTGCAGCGTGAAGCCGTACGCGAACTTGGGGTCCAGCTGCGTCGCCCTCTTGAAACACCGCAGCGCCTGCTCGGGGTCTCTCGCCAGCGACCACGCGTTCCCCAGGGCGCACCACGCTTGCGGCGAGTGCCACGACGAGTCCACCAGCTCGTGCGCAAGGAAGGAGAGGTCCGTCTCCCGCTTCAGGTGCCACAGCGTCGTCGAGTACACCTCCATGTCCTCGAGGCGCGACGGCGCCTGCGCCCGCATGCGTCGGAAGTACTTCTCGGCATCTGCGTACTGGGCCAGTTCGTAGTATGCCCGGCCCATGACGGCCAGCACCCAGGGCGAGCCCTGGTGGGATGAGGGCAGGGTGCTGAGGGCCTGCACGGCCTCCTGGCATTGAAACTGCGCCATCAGGTGGTAACCCGCGCCGAGCTTCTTGAGGAGGTCCATGGTCCAGCGCAGGGCCTCCTCGAGCTTCGACGTGTCCGGCTCCGCGGGCTTGGGGGCGGCCGGCGGCGGCGGGGCGACCGTCATCTTGGGCACCTCGTACTGCTCGTCCGTTGGATGGTCCTCCAGGGGCTTCCGGTTCCCGCTCACCACCCTCCCGACGTTGGAGGCGCCCGAGGCCGGCCGGACGATGCGTGAGACCTGGGGCCTAGCCTTCTTGAGCTCGCGCGTCGCGGGGGGTCCGATGTTGGTGATTGTGGAGGTTGCCCTCGTCGAGGGCCTCGTCAGCCTGGCGCTCCGTCGCGTCCCCAGCTCCTCGTTATTATTCGGCAGCCGGGAGGCCGGATGGCCCGACAGGGTCCGCTTCCGGTCGCCGGGAGCAATCGTCCCCATGCGAGAGTATGAATTGAGGGCGCCGGAATTGTCGGCCACGTGCTGCTCGCCGGCCTGGCCTTGGGTCTTATCCCGTGCTGAGGCGTGTTTCCTCGCCGCCAGTCTCGGGTCCATTCTTGGCGGTGCTTCCAAAGGCGAATCGACGGCCGCCTGCGTGTTGCGCGTCCGCCTCGAGGGTGCCTGCGGCGGCTCCTGATGAGCATTGGGCCGGGAATTCGGGGGATCCTCCGACACCGGCCCCGTCGGCGTTCCCATCGCATCGGCGTCGAGTTGGGTGGGTATGGAAGCTGCGAGTCTGGCCCTCGAGCTCTGCATCCTCGAGATGAAGTCGGATTCCGTCGTCGTGGTGTTGGCGCCCTGGGAGTCGCTCAGGGGATTCAGGTCCGATGATGAGAAGCCGGCACTGAAGGGGTCGATCCCGCTATCCGGCCCGGCGCTCCGCTGTGAGGATGACTTCTTCTGCGACGCATCAAAGGAGCCAGGAACGGTCCCGAGCGAAGCGACCGTCGCCGCGGCAGCCGTGTCCTGGCTGAGGCAGTGCACCAGGCCCTCGCTCGACTTGAAGATGTTGGGAACCCTGACCTTGACCCCCATGTCGCAGAGGGCCTTGAACGCATCCCACTGGAACGGGTTGATCTTGAGGGCATCCTCGAAGCAGCTTATGGACTTGGTCTGCTCGTCGTAAGCCCTGTACAGCTTGCCCAACAGACAAAGGACTGCGGGGCCGTCGTGATGCGCCGCCCGCGAAGTCGCGCTGTGCTTGCCCATCAGGTTCTTCTGTATCCACGAGCTCCTGGACTTCTCGAGCGCGGCAATGCCCTCCTTGTGTCGCCCCAGCTCCAGGCAAGCCTGGGCGAGGACCCAAGCGCAGGCCGGGTTCCCGCGAGAGCCCATGGGCTTGCTGACGTCGTAGGCGGATCGGTGGTCGCCGAGGCGGAGGTGGCAGAGGGAGAAGAGGTAGGCGGCGTCGCTCGATCTCGGGTCCTGGGTCGCGAAGCGCTCGGCGAAGAAGAGGGCATTGTCGTAGGAGCCGTTGTCCAGGTGGTAGTAGACGACCTGTCGCAGGAGGCTGCCGACCTGACTGGGCGCCATGCTGGGCGGTGACTGCTATCCTGGAAGAACGGAGGGGGGAGCCGGGAGGGCAGACGGTCGCTGATGGCTGGCGGTGATGGTCACCTATTCCTCCCAGCCATGGGTCTCGCCGACGCTGGGATTCGAGGGAGGGAGGGAGGGTAACCCGGGGGGACCTCGAGCTGGGCAGCAGTCTTGGAGAACGCCTGCGATGGTGGTGGTGTCTTGTGTTGTCGGGGACTCGGTCGATCGCGGGGTCGGAAATTCGAAGATTTGGCGACGCCGTCTGGGGCGCCCGAGCGACAGGACTCAGGTTGTTGACGGAGGGACTCAGCAGGGCGGGCTCGGGACAATGGCGAGACGTCGGTTGAGAAGATGCTCGGCGAGGGGTTTCTAGGAATAAGCGTCGTTTGCGTAATGTGTGTTTGTGTTGGAATGTGGGCAGTAAGGTATGCAAGGACTGGAAGTTGGACGATGGAGTAATAGTAGAGGTACTCGTAACAGAGGCCCTGGGGACATCAATGCGCCAGTCAATCTGTCCAGGAGCAGCAAATCAAGAGAAGAAGATGGATCATTCAGATGATTCGGGCGTCGTCGTCGTCGTCGTCGTCGTCGTCGTCGTCGTCGTGGGAAGTCTCGGCGCGGGCGTGAGGATGGAGGAGAGAGAGGGTGAGGGAGATGAAAACGTATCAATCAATGTGTTGAGGCTGTTGGGAATGGGAAGAGGCCAGTGTTGATTGACGGCGGAAATTCATCATGCAAGTGCTCGGGATCTCGTCACGCTTGCTCAACCTACTTCAAGACTAGGTAGTACCTGTGCCTGGCAGGGTCAACAACTTGAAACGGCTCAAAGGGAAGACAAGACCCCTCTTTGGCGTGCTTGGCCTCCCTTTGCATGAAGATGTATTTGATTGATCAAGAGACATTTACAACTCCGTATATCCCACTTTGATATCCTTCCCCCGATGCCTCGACTCAACTCTTTTTCTCAATATTTTTTTTCGCTTCATTTTCTGTTGGCCGAGTTTTTCGAGGGTCGCGCGACGGGTGGAAGGTGTTTCGATCTCTGGCCGGTGATTGGCTCGAGGCGCGCCGCATCGCACCTGCCCGGCAACAAGGACAACTTGGGCCCGCGAGGAAGGAGCCAGAAGGAGACTAGCGCAGTTGCTGTAGATTATGTAATCACAGGATTCGAGATGCATCAGGTAGGTATTTTGTACTCCGTACTCGCTTCTCTTCAATTTCCAATTCGACGCAGACGCACCTCACGATCCTCGGATCTGGCATATCGTGTCTTTTCGATTGAAGCTGTCTTGCGAAATTCTCGGAATACTCTGCGCATCCACAGGGCCACAGCAGCTCAAACAACATCGCAAGCAATCCTTCAAAGCCCTCCCAGCAAACCCAGTCGACCCTTCCCGAAAGACCACCACGCTCTCCTCGAGACCACCACATTATCCTCAAGATCTAAGGCCAAAAACCTCGACAACATGGCCCAGAAGGCGAAAAAGGACCGCGCCAAGTCCAACGCCGTCGCGCTCAACAACCTCCACACCGGCACCGCCGCCGTCCACGCCCTCTTCCTGCTCTTCCACTTCCTCGTCCGCCCCCGCTCGCTGCTCCTGTGGGCGCTCCTCTCGGCCCCGGGCCTCGTCTGCGAGTACGTGCTCGAGGCGTCGGGCCGCCCCAGGTACGACGCCGCGTCGGGCGCGCTCAGGAGCTCGGGCGAGGACCTCGCGGCGGCCGGGCTCACCGAGTACATGTTCGACGTCGTCTGGGTGACGTGGGCGTCGGCCGTCGCCGCCATGGTCCTCGGCAACTGGGGCTGGCTCCTGTGGGCCGTGGTGCCCGCGTACGGTGGGTACACGGCGTACGGGCTGCTGGGCATGGGGAGGAAGACGCTGGCGCAGATGCAGGGGCCCGGGGAGGATGCGGCGGGGGCGGCGGCGGCGGCGCCCCAGGGGAACCGGCGCTC
This sequence comes from Escovopsis weberi, assembly GCA_003055145.1. Lineage (NCBI taxonomy): Eukaryota > Fungi > Ascomycota > Sordariomycetes > Hypocreales > Hypocreaceae > Escovopsis > Escovopsis weberi. The sequence continues at coordinate 621,469 of NIGB01000003.1, read as the reverse complement.
GCGGAGAAACGCGTGATGGGAGAAATGCATGATGAATCATTGTATCCTCTTCGTCTCAGGCGTTTCTTTCCCCCGACCTCTTTTTATTTTTTTTTCTATCACCCTCGAGTCCATCTATACAATGCTCTATCCAAGTCTATATGTCCAAGGCCGCGGTATCCCAAGATCATCTATGCACCCATCCATGTTCCTGCTTCACTGCTGCTGCGGACGGTGCCCCGTCCAGCGCTGCATCGTCTCGTCGTCGACGTCGCGGACCAGGACGTGGATGTGCTCGAGGCTCCTCACGCTCTGCAGGGATGTCCAGTTCTTGAACCAGAGCACCCTGTCGGCGCCGCCGGGCCCCAGGGGGTCGACAAAGTGGCGCCGGACAAAGGCGGCGACGAGGGCCCTGCTCTCGGGGGTCATGTCGCCCTTGCCGGCGTCGACGGCGATCGGGGTGCGGCTCCAGACGACGATGTGGGCGATGCCGGGGACCAGGCCGTAGGGCCAGTCGTTGACGAGGACGTGGAAGTCGGAATCGCGGTCGAAGGGGACGGGGGACTCGGGTTCGAAGGGGGGCTGGCCCCAGTGGGCGGGCAGGCGGTTCTGGAGGATGAAGTCGGTGACGGAGCCGTAGCGGGCCTTTGTCTCTGCGGACCAGGCGAGGTAGCGCTCGAGGTCTTGGGGCTTGCGGCGGAGGAGGCCGAGGTCGTTGGATCCTGATGGGCGTTAGCATGCAAGACATCAATCAATGCCTACATGTAGGTACTACTAAGAGGTAGCGAACAGAAGAGCAAGAGCAATGCGATTGAGGGATGCATACCTATCAGCTCCTTGAGGTTCTCCCAGTCGTGGGGGACAAAGTCCTCGTTGAGCCGGTCGGCGTCGGTCGTTTCCGTGGCAAGGGTCTGGTCGCCCATGATGCCGAGATATGGGAGGGATGCTAGCCCCTTCGTGTGACGCAGATCCACGAGATGCGGATACGGATTGCGGATGCGGATGCGGATGCGGATGCCACCACGTTGCCTCAACGAGGCGGGACGCGGGACGGGAGAGTCACACCGCGGTGAGCGGATTAGTCAGCGGCTTTCACCTCGGTGTGCACGGCATGATTCCGTGAAGCAGTTCAACAGAGGACGGAGTATCTAGATTTGGTGTCTTTTCGCGAGGTATTCGTAGGTATTGGTGAATGAGAGATCTTTTGCATTTTCAGGGCAGATGTATAAAACAAGCCAGGCCCGCTGACCCCGAGGCGTGCCGAGATGATGCTCGTCGGGGTCATGGCGACAAGCATCAAATGAAGCGTGTCTCAAGGGCCAGATGAGCCGTATGGATGGATGCATATTCGACATCAGCAAGGCTTACCATCTGAGAATGCTGCCTTTAATCAAATCAAATCTAATCCATGATCATCCATGATCCATTACTCCAGGGTCCATACGGAGTATGTACTTACATACACTTCATATCTCAGTCTGCATCGGCGTCCTCGCCCCACCCGATGCATGGACCCTGACGTCGTCCTTGCTCCGCAGCCACGATCTACCTGTAATGAATGGATGAATGGATCCATGGAATAGCTGGAATGATGGACTGATGGATCCCGCCATCCACAGCTCGCTCGCCATCTCCAGCCGTTCCTCAGGCCAAATCCGCTAGCATCCCGCCCGCGTACCTGCGCATCATCCATGCCGGGCTCCAGCAGCTCATACATTAGCACTCATCCTCGTACTCGTACATACATACGAGTTACAGACGAGCAATCGTGGACCTTGATCCTCGTTTCCCGGTCTTGTGATCTAGTAGTAGAGACCGCCAATATCATCCCAATATCATCCTAATATCTAACCCGTCCACCGCATCACGATCCCACCTCATACTGTCTATACCTGCACCCTCAGCCTCCCGCAATCCTTCAACCTGCTCCCTCCGAGTCTTCCTACATACATATCCTGCCCGTACTCGATTCCCCATCCTCCTCGTACACCGTCATCCACCCGCTTTCACATGTCGAGAGCATGACGAAAAGCCCTCGTCCCGTCACCTCGTCACCTGAGAGGGGAAAATCCCGGTCAGTCCCGCAATGAGCCGCTCGGATCGAGCTCATTAGAGACCGAGATATTTTTTTTCCATTTTCTTTTTTCTTCCCCGGTCTCTGTTTTTTTTTTTTTTCTTTTTCCTCACCCCATACTCCGTACATACTGTGCTGTACGACTACCCTCGTTCGAAGATCGTCTGGTCCTGGCTCGCCATCCATCCGCACCCTATTCCATCCAGCCTGCATACAGCATCTTCCTTTCCTTCGTTTGCGCCCTTCATCCTTATCCGGATCCATACGCGCGCCTGTCTCTCACAGATACCTAGATATCTGCTCGTCTCTTCTCTAGTTCTTCTTCTTCTTCATAGACTGGCACCCTCAAAGATGATTCTGGGGCCCGTATCCCTCATCGACTGCCTCGCGTACGCCCTCTTCCTCGCCCCCCAGCTCCTCATCCAGGCCGGCCTGTTCCCGACCCTCCTCGTCCTCCTCAGGGCGCTCCCCTTCCTCTGTAAGTCTGTCCCCTCTGCTTTGCTGAACTTTTCCTTTGATATCCCCGTACATCAGAGGCCCGCAGTCTTGCGCCGGAGCTGACGGCGCATCCATCCTCTCGTCCCCCCAGTCTTCCAGCTCCCCATCCAGTTCGTCAGGGGCCGCTACCTCGCGCGCACGCCGCTGCGCACGCCGCGCCTCAAGGGGGCCACCGTCTTCGAGGACATCGCCGTCCGGTGCGTGCGCTACGGCTTCCGCAGCATCCCCGCGCGCGTCGGGAGGGTCTTCTTCTCCAGGCAGGTCGCGCTGCCGTTCCTGAGATGGCGCATGGTGCGGCACGGCATCACGGCCTGCCCGATCCACTGGAGCGAGCGCGAGTTTGTCGAGGTATGGATCCTGATGCCATTTGATCGTTCGCTGTATCCCTGGCCTTTGAAGGGTATAAGTGTGACCCAGGGGGTTGACGGAGAATGCATATACATATAGGGCAGCGTCGTGACAAAGGGGGTCTGGCTCCGATGTGATCCCGTCCAGGAGCCGGACATCGTCATCTACTACGTCCACGGGGGCGGGTTCTCCATGGGCTCGTGCTACTTCTACATGGAGTTCTTCTTCGCCTGGCTGCAGCTGCTCCAGGACGCCGGGTACCGCAACCCGGCCATCTTCGCGCTCGAGTACAGCCTGGTCCCGGACGACGTCTACCCGACGCAGCTGCTGCAGACCCTCGTCGGCTACCGCCACGTCCTCAAGGCCGCGGGCGACGCGTCCCGCGTCTGCGTCGCCGGCGACTCGGCCGGCGCGACGCTCGTCCTCAGCCTGCTGCTCGAGCTCGGCGCCCGCATCCGCACCCAGCAGATGCACGCCTACAAGCCGGGCCTGCACGGCCGCTTCGCCCAGGAGTTCCCCCCGGCCTACGCCATGCCCCGCATGGCCGCCCTCATCTCCCCCTGGGTCACCCTCGTCTCCAACCTGCACTGCCCCTCGGGCGTCGACTACATCGACCGCGGCGCGCTCTGGCGCTACGGCTGCGAGTACGCCGCCGACACCCTGTCCCACCGCGAGCTGTCGTCGCCCGGCATGTGCCGCAGCGCCGAGCTCTGGAAGCTGGCCAGCCCCCAGCGCGGCCTCTTCATCACGTACGGCAGCGAGGAGGTCCTCTCGCCGGATATCGAGGACCTGGTCCACCGCCTGGACCAGGCCAAGGTCGAGGTCGAGGCGCGGAGGTTCGACGGCGGCATCCACGCGTGGCCGATCGCGTCCGTATTTTTGGCGAGCACCAGCCCAAAGAGGCTGTACGGGCTGAGGACTATTGTCGGGGAGATTAGAAAGAGAATCGACAGGGCGCCAGCTCGCGGGAAGCACAAGAGAAGATTGCTGTCAGATTAGATCAAGTAGGTAATCACAGGGATGAGTCCAGGCAACAGGTTGCATAGAGATTGGGTCAGGAACCTTAGCATCATATACTCCGTACATCAGAGGTAGTACGTCTATAATACTCGGCTCCGTCGCCATCTAACCTCGTTCCCGGGCCCAAATCAGGATTGGAAAAGCTCTGAAAATTGCTATCATCTTGCAGCGGCGGGGGGGGGAATGGGACGGGAACAGGGCGAAAAGAGATGGATACTGATGTACCATGCAGGGAGACATCAACCTTTCTTACCTTGGTGTGCTTCTTGTCTCTCCTTACTGCTCCGTAGTAGATGGGGGGATACCAGTACAGGTCGTACTCGTAAGCAGTGGCAGCGACATGGCTTGTCGCGCGTTTGGCCAAGACGTAAGGACAGCGGTCGGCAGCTCCCTTTCGCGTCCCTTGCGTGTTGCGCATGATTCGATGATTCTGTATGGCGTTGTCGAGGGCTGGCGCTCTGCAGATCAGACCAGGCGAACTGGCCGAGACCGAGATTGGTCTTGCTGCCTCTTCACCGCGCCGAGATCTCGACCACTTCCCACACTGGCCCTGCCCGGGCGATGTATGTCGAGATGGGCCGCATGACTCTCCAGCGCGGTCGCGAATGGGGAGGAGGACCAGTGAACGGAGAAGAGCGCGCGTCGGGTGCCGTCCTCTGCCGATTCGTGCGGTGGAAAGAAAGGTTGAGGAAGAGAAGAGAATGGAGTCGATCAATCTTTTCCCCTCCCTGATGAGGGGCTCGTCCAGGTCGAGGCTCGAAACACGCCCGGGGGTGGCTTTGCTGCCCTTTTGCGCCACAGAACGCCACGCCGCCGCCCTCCTTGCACCGCCGCATCCTCACCAGCATCACGAGAGCTTTGATCAGCACCCTCCATCAATATGTCATCACTCACAACAAGCTCGGAGTACTCGGTAGATCGAGGACGAACTGCGAGTGCGAAGCCCGGTAACGGAGCATGCTCGAGCTCGAGGTCTTCGACTGAGTAATCTTATATACTACTATAGTACCTGCAGTGGACTCCGGATGGGCTACAGGAGGTTAGTAGTAGTAGGTACTACTACTCCTCCATATAGTAGAGGTGGTTCCTGTACTCGCGTCCGAGTGTCCATGCCTCCTACTCGTAGCGTCACACTGAATCCGACGCCCCCAACTGCGTCCTTCTCGGCCGTAGCCTGAAAAACAGACCGGCGCAGTCAGGTTCGGCCTTGACGTGCTAGTAGGTAGTCCTGGTAGTCGCGCGAGCCGGGCCAGACGCCGAGCTACCGGCACCGGCTCCCAAGCGGTTGCGCATCCATCCGCGCATTGATGCATACCTACCTTAATACTTAAACAGCGGCTATCCCTCGGCGGGGCGAGGGCTCGCAAGAAACAAGTCGTCTCTGGAGAACCGAGCTTTGAGTGCAAACCGAAGCGCACTGCCCGAACGGGTCCTTATCGCGAACGCCTCCGCGACAAATTATACTCCAGATCTTGCCGTGCATACGAGCATACACCACTCCGTGCTCATACAGGTATATCAATACTACCTACTAGGTACATGTACCTACCTCAAAGAGCATTTACCTTCAAGTTAGTACTACTAGTATGTTGATTCGAATCACGGCTCGTCGTTCATCGATTACAATTGACCTCGTCGAGTCCCTGGACGGCATCATCTGCAGGCTTTGATCCACTGTCCTGCATCAGCCAATGGGAACGAACCCTGTCTCGCTTATCTCTGCATACTTACTCCGTACATAGGCAGTCGCACCTCTCGACCTCCTACCCTGTCATCCTTCCACGATCCGTCGCCTGCTCCTTCCAGAAATTCTGCGGATGCAGGCACGAGCAGGTGCACCGTCAGAGGGAAAGAGTGACTGACAGCCTGAGAGGAGGCACCAGAGTTTGGGACCTTCCTCTGAATTGAATCCGTCCCATTGAGGCTCCCAGCCATTATCTGGCCTTTTGACTAAAAATCCATTAATTGATCAATCAATCCAATCGCACTCGATTCAAGGGACGAGACACAAGCAAACCATCCGAATAGCATCACTTTTCCCAAAGTACGGAGTACATCAATATCAATCATCTCAAGCACGCACTGGCTTCTGCAACCGTCCAGGGCTTGATTCACGGAGCATCTACTCCGTATACAGGTACAGACCCTTCTGTGCATCGATCACCACCTCTTCACCCAGGCCAATCTTCTCTACGCCAGGAAAGAGAAAGAGGCCAGAGTCTGATGCAAAGCGAAGCGGGAGACCGCCCTCGATTGCCCGTATCCAATCCTCGCATCCGCATCCACATCCGCTGACTTACCTGTACCGGTACAGCGCACGACAGTCCGCCGGCTCGGATGCACAGTCAGACGGACAGGGCGTGGCGCACGCATCCCGACCGCAAGCCTCCGCTGGGCAGCCCCGCCTCCCGCACCCCAGATACCGATTGAGACTGATCCATTTGATCTCGGGGCCTGCAGGAGGCCAGAGACGCGCGCGCGCGCGCACATCGCACTGCAGCGCAGCACATCATCTCAGCTGTCTCGGCGGCGGCCTCATCGCCTGGTGCCCGCCGCTGCACCTGTTTGCGCCGTGCTCCTGCTTGTGCTCCGCGCTGTGTTCTATGAGGAAGCGCGCGAGAGAGGACAGAGACGGAGACTTGAAGTTGGAGAGAGAGAAAGAGAAAGGGGCGGAGAGGAGAAAGAGTGTCGGAAAGAGACGTGCGGGCGCGATAGAAAGGGCCCGCGGCGCATCGGTCGGACTCGAGAAGGAACGGGCAAAGGGTCTCAGTGGCCCTCGATATTGAATTGATCTTGGCTGTGGTCAATACCTCCTGCTTGTCTATTGACGATCCCGTCTCCCCTTGCCTTGCATCCCATCTTCCTGCTCGCTATTACAGAGTATATATATCGGGATCCAAGACGGCACCTACCTCCCACCTCGTCCATGCCGCTTGGGGAGAAGAAGAGGGAAAAGCCTGCCGGGAGAAATTCAAGAGCTTGATCAAATGCAAAAGGACGAAAGACCACCGAGGATTGGGACAAGAAAAAAAAAATCAGGAAAGAAGCAACTGAAGGGAAGGAAAGAAAAAAAACAATGAAGAGCGGGACGAGAGAAACGATGATGCCCTCCGCGGGCGAGGCAGCCGGCGACAGCGACAGTGACACCTCGAGCTACGCACCAAGGTCGCCAGACCTGTCGTCCTTTTACCCCGAGGGCCCCACCCAACAGCAGCAACAACAAGTTGAAGAAGCCGCAGCGCACGCCCACGAACCTCGGGGTCCGGGTCCGGGTCCGGGTGGTCAGGCTCTCGCTGATCCCAGTCCTGGCACTGGCACAGGCGCAGGCGCAACGAGCACGGGCGCAACAAGCACAAGCACAGGCGCAAGCACAGGCGCAAGCCACCCGGTCCAACCAGCAGGCCAGCCAATCCGCCCCGTCCGCTCGCAAGCTGGATATAAATTGCAGCCTCCCTCCTACGCTTACGAGGAGTACGGGCCGTCGCCCTCTACCGCCTCCAACAACAACAACCCTTACCAGTACCAGTACGAGTACCAGCACCAAAAACAACCCGCTCCCCGATTCGGACAGCGCACCCCTGGCGCCGCCCCGCTCCCGCATCTACAGCAGCAGCAGCAGCAGCAGCAGCAGCGGCGGCAGCATCCAGGCCCGAGTCCGAGTCTGCATCCAACGCAGCGCGAGGCTTGGCCGCCGACCCCGTCGTCGTCGTCGTCGTCCCCGGCCAGCAGGCGGCCAACCGTCCAATCGACGCCCGCCTACGGAAACCCGTTCGTGGCACAGGAAACCTACTCCCCGCCGAGCTACGCCTCTACGTCTCGTCCCCGGCCCGGTTACGGCCTGCCGACGACGACCGCCACCGCCGGAAACGACTATCTACCCCCGTCGCCCGGACAGCAGCAGCAGCGAAGAGAGCGCCATCATCGGAGGCAGCAGCAGCAGCAGCAGCAGCAGCAGCCCTTCGAGAGTTTGAGCACCGCGCAGCCCAGCAGCAGCAGCGCCGTTTCCGAGAGCCCGGCATCGTCCTCCGCCGCCGCCGCCGCCGCCGCCATGCCGCCCAGGAAAGCGGCGGTGCCACCCCCGCCGCCGCCGCCGGCCGTGGAGCCATCGCCGGTGAAGACCAAGTTCCCGACGGCGCGGATCAAGCGGATCATGCAGGCGGACGAGGAGGTGGGCAAGGTGGCGCAGCAGACGCCGATCGCGGTGGGCAAGGCGCTGGAGCTGTTCATGATCCAGCTGGTGTCGAAGAGCGCGGACGTGGCCAAGGAGAAGGGGTCGAAGCGGGTGACGGCGTCGATGCTGAGGCAGGTGGTGGAGGCGGACGAGCAGTGGGACTTTTTGCGGGAGATTGTGGGCCGGGCGGAGGCGGAGAAGGAGGGCGGCAAGGCCAAGGCCAAGGACAGCGAGAGCGACGAGGAGATGGAGGAGCCCAAGAAGCGCGGCCGCGGGGGAGGGCGGCGGAAGAAGAGCACGGCTTGAAAAGAATTATCCTTGTGGAAAAAGATTCAACCAGACGAGGATCGATCCAAGGAAGGGCTATGGGTAGTGGAGGGAGGAACGGGCCAGAGAGGACCCCCCCCCCCCCCCCCCTTAAAAAAAAACAAAAAGAAGGGACAGGAGAAGAGAAGAGAAGAGAGGAGAGGAAAACAAAGGGGTGGAAACCCAATGAAAGGAAGGGAACGAAAGGGGAGGAGGAGATGTTTTGGGACAAGGCAATGCAGATACCAGCGATGACACTCGATATACCCTCGCGCCGCCAAGGGCCCGCATCTACCTACAAACGAGTACGAGAGGTACGCATACGCATGTTACGAGCATGACGAATGACGAGCAAGACGATGGGCACGACGGGATCCAGGACGGCGGCCACGGCGTTGGGGACCAGGGTGGAAAGAGAGGGGATGTTTTTTTTTTCTCGTGACCCATCTTCAAATTCTTTTTGAAATTCTTTAAAATTCTTCCTCTTCTCCAAAATGTCTTGGAGCTTGAAGGCAAAAAGGACTGGGAATGGGTATTGGGTACTATACTGCAGTATACGGAGTCTGGGTGGAGGGATGGGGGAGGGGGTCGGAGGGGCGAGGTGCGAATGATTCGATAGCGACCGGCGTGGACGCAATAGATGGATGCTTCAGGGCATGAAATCGGATTGCTTGCCGGGTGAGGCCAGAAGAAGATCATCGTGGGCATGGAGATGAATCTCATTGATGAGATGAAATCGATCAATCAATGCTTGATGAGGGTTGGCAGTGATAGAGGGTTAGGGTTTGTTGTGGCCGTGCACAGAGGAAGATTGATCCATTGATCTATCAATTTAGTGCTGCGCCACAGTCGATAACTCGGGTGGGCCAAACTCGACAAGGCGGGTCTGTCCAGCTCGGGCTACGGGCTCCATCCATTCCATGGATCCATCAATGCCGTCCATCTGCCCTGTGACTGACGTACAGGCGGCCCGAGCGGTCAATACATCAAATTTTGGGACGCGGATGCGCGCTGTAGCCGCTGTAGAAACGGCGAGGGGCGTGCAATTGATCAATCAATTGATCCTCCTCAATGGACTGGCTGCGGGACATTCCATGCTATGTGGATGGCGTCGATCGGCGCCTAACCTACAGCCGGGGAATGGTGATCTCCAGCGTGCAATGATTTCAATATTCATGTCGACTCCATCCGTAGATGTTGTGTCGCAGCAAGCCTAGAGGTGCATCTCGATAGGTCTTGGACAGATCGATCAAATCAATTCTTTAGATAGATCAATGCTACTAATCAAGGTAGCATCCATCCTTCTTGTACTCCGTAGGGTCTACATATTTATCCTGCCGCTCTCCCGCCACACCACCGCCACTAAACGCCTCACCTTGCATCAAATGTACTCGATACGAGCAGCCAGACGTCACTCTTGCCCGCTCCCGACTCGACTTTCCAATCAATTGATCAATTGATCCAATCCAATTCCATCCACCATCCATCCAATTCAGTCCAACACAAAACCACCACCAGCTTCGGCAAGGTCGACATCATCATCCATCGTCCGCATCGACTCTGGGACATTTTTTTTTCTCTCTCCCTCTCCCTCTCCCTCTCCCCTCTCTTAATCATTCAATCCCACTCCTCTCGCTGCTCCTCCCTCTCCGCGATGCGAGGCCATCCAGACGCTGCCACTCCCTCCATCCCATAGAAGCTGCTGACCTCAACAATTGCTGCTGCTACTACCACTACTACCACCACCACCACTACTACTACTACTACTACTACTACTACTACTACTACCTCCTCCTCTTATTAATGACACATCGCCGTCGTCGTCGGTTCCGCACAGCCAGGCTGCCCGTCCCGCCCCGTCCCACTTCATCCCGCCTCGATCTCGCCAGATCGCCCGAACAAGTCCCCAAATGTCGTGGGACCTGCTGCAACGATTCCTCGAGTCTGATGTCTTTAACTCCAATCCCTTCCTGGCCGTCTCCTACCTCTCGTGAGTCCTCACCTCCCTCAGCGCTGGCTGCCCAGTCTCCCCCCGCCGTGCCTTGCACAACCCTCGACATCTCTCCTCTCTCTCTCTCTCTCTCTCTCTCTCTCTATCTCTCTCTCTCTCTCTCTCTCTCTCTCTCTCTATCTCTCTCTCTCTCTATCCTTTTCCTTCATTCCAATTGTCCTTTATCCTCCCTTTTTCCTGCCGCCGCCGCCGCGAGATTGCCAAAAAAAAAAATCACAAGCTGATGGAGTCGCCCGCCGTGGCCTCGTCTACAGTCGATACGCCAGCCATGTGGGAATCCACTATGTCCTCTGCAACAAGCTGCGACAGTTCCCCTACGAGGACATCGAGTTCTTCCTCCCCCAGCTATGCCATCTCATAATCAGCGATGACAATGAGTCAATGGCCCTCGAGGGCTTCCTGCTCGACCTTTGCGAAGAGTCGGTCACGGCCGCGCTGCTGGTGCGTCATCACACTGTGGACATGGATACACGGATACACGGATACATGGATACGTGGATACGTGGAGGGGAAAACGGAAAGACGAGAAGATGATGATATATACCCTTTTGCGCGGACTCTTGCCGGACGGAACTGACCACTGCGCATTGATCCATTCTAGACATTCTGGCTCTTCCAAACGTACCTCCACGACCTCTCGGTCCATCCACAGTCCATCTCCTTCCAGACATGTCGCCGGGTCTACAACAAGGTCCAGCACATCGTCTTCGGCCTCTCCGACACCGCCCGCCCCGAGAAGATCAAGGAGAACGTCCTCTCCGTCACCGTCCTCTCCAGCTTCGTCCTCGCCAGCGTCGCCCTGCCCATGATCCCGAGATGGGCCGGCCCCCTCGCCATCGCCCAGGCCAGAAAGCCCCAGCCCTGGACGGATTCCACCCTCGAGAACGCAGAGACCTCAAAGCTCCAGAGGGCAAACACCATATCCTCCACCGGCTCAAAGACCCGCCGCGCCAAGGAGCTCAAGCTCCAGAGCGCGCCCCTCCCCAACGCCACAACGGCCTCCCGCCATGCCGCCTCCCACAGCGCCCTGCCGACCCCGACCACGCCCTCCCAGCCCAACCCCAAGCCCGGCAAGGACTCCAAGCGACCCCCCATCCTGGAGATGAGGTCCCTGGAGGCCCGCCTCAGCACCGCCTCCCTGCCCCTGCCCTCGCCGAAGCAGCCCTCCAGGCCCGACACGCCCGCCTCCTCCGGCTCCTCCTCGCGCACCATGGACAACTTCCAGAGGAGGCACTCCCACCACGCAAAGGTCCTCCACAACCCCCTCGTCAACATGACGCACATCCAGAAGACGAAGCTCCTGAGGCAGCACTACTTCCGCTCCCAGACCCAGTTCCTCTCCGCGCTCGAGGGCATCTCCAACCGCCTCGTTGCCGTGCCAAAGGCCGCACGCATGAGCGCCCTGAGGGCCGAGCTGGCCCTCATCGCCCGCGACCTCCCCGCCGAGATCGACATCCCCGTCATCTGCCCGCCCACCCTCGTCGACGGCGCCCCGGGCAAGAGCCGCCACCACAGGATCGTCCGCCTCAACCCCGCCGAGGCGACCGTCCTCAACAGCGCCGAGAAGGTGCCCTACCTCCTCATGGTCGAGGTCCTCCGCGACGACTTCACCTTCGACCCCGACACCCCCGATAACCAGCGCCTGCTGACCAGCCTCTCGGCCAGCGGCGCCTCCAAGCGCCTCTTCGACCTCTCCTCCGAACTGCCGCGCATGACCCAGAGTCGCGCCCCCGAGCCCGTCGTCGACAGCGTCTTCGAACCTACCTCGGGCGATCTGGGAAGTTCGCCTCTGTTGACTGCTTACGATGATTATCCGATAGCAAGTCCTAACTCGAAGCAGTCTAGCGATCAGCGTCACTCCAGCGGGACCACGACAACGTCCACGACGTTCGACATCGCGACGCCCCGCACCTCGGAGACGCTGACCTCGAGGTCCAACAGCCCCGGCTCCCGCCGCCTCGTCGCCGGTATGGGCCGCAACACCTTCCCCGACCAGCCCGACTTCTCCGCGCTGGCCACCCACATGAGGACCGCCTCCCAGATGCTCGCCCAGCTCGAGGCCACCAGCGGCAAGCGCCCCCGCCACGAGGTCGCCGCCATCCGCGCCAAGATCATCGCCAACATGCAGAGCCTCGAGGAGCAGAGCTTCGACCAGGACGAGCAGGGTCCCACCTTCGACACCATCATCGCCAAGGCCACCACCAGCGGCGCCGTCTCCGGCATGGGCGCCACTCTCGACGAGGAGGCCCCCGAGACGCCCCCGATAGACCCCAACATCAACGCCCGCGCCGGCAGGGAGAGGATGGAGAACGACATCAAGACCGGAGGCGTCCAGCGCCGCGGCGACCGCGACGACCCTAGTGCGGCAGTCTTTGGGGAGGCCTGGGAGACCAAGAAGGAGCGCATCCGCAAGTCGTCCCCGTACGGCTGGATGAAGAACTGGGACCTCATGAGCGTCATCGTCAAGACGGGCGCGGACCTGCGGCAGGAGGCCTTCGCGTGCCAGCTCATCAGCGTCTGCCACAAGATCTGGGTCGACGCCAAGGTCGACGTCTGGGTCAAGCTCATGCGCATCCTCGTCACCGGCGAGTCGTCCGGCCTCATCGAGACCATCACAAACGGCGTCTCCCTGCACTCCCTCAAGCGGAGCCTGACCCTCGCCTCCATCGAGTCCGGAAACCTCCCGCGGCACCGCTTCGCCACCCTCAAGGACCACTTCGTCAAGGCCTTTGGCCAGCCGGACAGCGAGCCCTACAAGGCCGGCATCGACGCCTTCAAGCGCTCCCTCGCCGCCTACAGCATCATCTCCTACGTCCTGCAGCTCAAGGACCGGCACAACGGCAACGTCCTCATCGACAGCGAGGGGCACATCATCCACATCGACTTCGGCTTCATGCTCTCCAACTCCCCGGGGTCTGTCGGGTTCGAGGCCGCCCCCTTCAAGCTGACACACGAGTATGTCGATGTCCTGGGAGGGCTGAACTCGCCCGACTACGAGGACTACAAGAAACTATGCAAGCAAGCTTTCCAGGGTATTTATCCCCCCCCTCCCTCTTTTTCCTCTCTTTTCTTAAACTAACCGTTTCGAAGCATTGCGGCGGTCTGCCGATAATATCATTGATTTGGTGCAAATGATGGGCTACGAATCCAAGATGCCTTGCTTCTCCGTCGGCGTGGCCCACGCCACGAATACCCTGCGCCAGCGCTTCCAGCTCCATCTCAGCGCGGACGAGGCCGAGCAATTCGTCGAGACCGATCTGATTGGGAAATCCTACGGCAGCTACTACACAAGATTGTGAGCACGGACCCATCTTTGAAAGTCGAGCCCACCGCTAACCAGCCTTTTCACCCTAGGTATGATACTTTTCAATACCGTACACAGGGTATATACTAGAGCGGGCCAGAAAGACGCTGGCGAAGACGACGACGACGACGAAGACGACGACGACGACGACGAGGATGCGGGCCGCGGGCCTCGAGGTCAGACTTGTATAGAACGGTGACCCGTGCCGGCGGTCGGTAGTATCCAAGCAAGAAGGTGGTTTGCATGACCGAATGCGGGATGGCGGATGATGATCAAAGAGCTTGGAGACAGGTTTAGACGGGGCCTTTTTTTGACGGGCCCGTACAGAAAAGCATTTGGGATATCGAAGTGCAAACCCGCATCTTGTTTCTGTCATTTTGTCATTATCATCTTCTGTTTCTCTTCCCCCTTTCCTCTTTTTTTCCTCTTCTTCTTCTTCATTTCTTCAAAGTTTTTTTTGGGCATTGACTGGCGTTGGGAAGATGGGGCAGGCAGATGCATCAATGACATGTAGCCAAGCCGTGTCCTGCTCTGCGCGGAGCGCGCAACGGGGTGTGAGCGGGGGGATCTCCATCCATTTTTGGGTCTGACATTGATGCCATTCACGTGTGTTGAGTTGTCGTCGGTGTGTCGACGATGGTTGTCCTGATCTTGCCAGCTCCATGTGTCGATATCGTGAAATCTTCTCATCGTGTGTGCCGACTCAAGTCACCGAGCATGCACGGCATCATCATCCGCATGAATCCATGTTTGCGCGTCCTCGATTCATCGATATCTATGAGCAATACTATCAATCCTCATGCCACTGCATGACCGTGATGGAGAAAATTCCCGTCTTTGATCTTTGAAATTTGCCCTTCTCCCCCCC
>NIGB01000003.1:541452-606878 GCA_003055145.1 Escovopsis weberi | reverse complement strand
GGGGGGGGGGGGGGGGGGAATGGGGAATCAGCCCCAGCGACCGCCCTCGCGCTCCGCCTCGAGCCGCCGCATGCGCTCCTCCTCGTCGTCCCCGTTGTGCAGCTCGCTGCGCCTGCTCGTGCGCCGGCCCTTGCGCCCGCCGCCCGAGCCGCCGGCCCCCGCGGGCCCGTCCTCGTCGGCGCCCTCGCGCGCGCGCTTCGACCCCGCGAGCCCGCTGAGCCCCGCCATGCGCTGCGCCTCCTTGACCAGCCGCTCGCGGTTGCGCGCCTCCCGCTCGAGCGTGTGTGCGTCCTTCTGCGGGCGCGAGCCGCCGCCGCCTTGGCCCTGCGCCGCGGACCCGTCGGCACCCCCGCCGCCACCCCCGCCGCCGCCGCCGCCGCCGTGCTTCTTGCTGTTGGTGCTGCTGCTCGCGCCGCTTGGCCCGCCGTGCTCGCGGTCGCGGTCCCTGTCGCGGTCCCTGTCACGGTCCCGGTCGCGGTCGCGGTCGCGCTCTCGGTCGCGGTCGCGGTCGCGGTCGCGGTCGCGGTGCTCGCGGTGCCGCTCTTTGCGCTCCCGGCGCTCCCGGTCCCGCTCGCGCCGCGACGAGTGCTCGTGGTCGCGGTCGCGGTCGCGGTGCGAGCGGTGGCTCGGCCCCCGGTCATCCTTGTCCTTCTCCTTTTCCTTTTCCTTGTCCTTGTCCTTATCCTTGTCCTTGTCGCGGCCGCTGCTGCGCCGCTCGTGCTCCTTGTCCTTGCGGCTGCGGTGGCTCGATCTCTTAGAGTCGTCCGGCGACGCAGACCGCGACCGCTCCGCGGGCCGCTCGTCATCCTCGTGGTGGCCGGGCTGTCTCCTGCTCCTGTGCCGTCGGCGGCGGTACGCCTCGTCCTTGTCGGCCCCCCCGCCGCCGCCGCCGTTGTTGTTGTCGTCGGCGGCGGCGGCGGCAGCGGCAGCGGCAGCGGCTTCGGCGCGCGCGTGCCGCCGGCGGTGCGAGCCCGACCCTCCCCTGTGGCCGAGACTGCGGCTGCGGCTCCGGGTTCTACTGCGGCTCCTGCTTCGGCTTCTACTACTTGCGCGCGAGCCCGACCCCGACTGCCCCTTGTCCCTGTCGCGCCCATGTTCGCGGTCCCGATTCCGCTCGCGATCTCGGTCCCGCTCTCGATCCCGATCCCGATCCCGCTCCCGCTCGCGCTCGCGACCCTGCCCCTCGGCCTCGCCTCTACCGCGCCGCTCGTCGTCTCTGGGATACTCCTTGCTGTGGTCACGGGGCGCGTCACGATCCCTGAGGTGATCGGGGGTACTACTCCCGGATCCCAGCCTCGCTGCTGAGCCCGGCGCCGCGCCCCCCGCCGCCGCCGCGTGCTGCACTGGCAGACCACTGTCGTCGACCTGGAACCCGCGCGCGCGGAGGTTCAGCAGGCTGGTGTTGGGCAGGCCCTGTCGCATCGCCCGGGGTCCGGTGGGCGCGTTGATGGGAACGTCCGGGGCGCTCAGGATGGACCGGATAGCCGCAACGCCGCCGCCGCCGCCGGTGCGCCCGTGCATGGCGCCCGCCGTGCCTGCGGGGCCGTTTGGCGTCTGCGCGTTCGTGTCTCTCGGGAATGAGGGAAGTGCTTCATTGCCCGGGGCCTCACGGGGTGTGTCCTCGCCGGGCGCCGCGATTGCCCCGTCCTGGCCCGGCGCGGGTCCCGTGGCAGTGTCGTCGTTCTCGGCGTCCGGTCGGCCGGCGACGATGCTGTTGCCTTGCTCATTGAGCTGCTGCTGCTGCTGCTGCTCCTGCTGCTGCCCCTCCTGCTCCTGCTGGGAATGCTGCTGCTGGGCTCCCATGCCCCCGGCGCCTGTTTCTTGAGACCCGTCGCCCTGGGCCTGAAAGTAGCCGCCCCCGGTGTTCTGGCCCTGGCCGTACTGCGCGAACTGGCCGGCGTCCTGGTAGTTGCTCATGCCGTTTTGCTGGTAGCCGCCCGCGCGGCCGTATCCGTTGAAGTAGCCACGACCGCGCCCGCGCCCCCGTCCAAAGCCGCGGCGATAGTCATTGAAGGCGCCATAATTACCTTGATTGTATCCTGTCTGGAATCCTGAGTTAAAGTTCCCAAAATCACCAGTCCCATTAGGACCATTTTGATTGTAATTATTTTGGTCGAAATTCCACGATTGTGAACCGTTCCAGTTATCATTGGAGCCTTGTCCAAATCCACCTCCAAAGCCACCCATGCCATTCATGCCCATGCCTGGAAAGCCACCGTTCATAAACATGTTCTGCATTGGGTCCATGCCCATTCCCGGCATACCTGCGGCAGGCAGGGGTCAGCGTTCAGCGCCCGAGGAGCCCGTGTTGTCAATGGTGTCACGAATCGAAGGGAGAGGAGGAGGGGAAAAGAGGAGGAGAGAGAGAAAGAAAGATAGAGCGAGAGAGAGAAAGGAGAGCAAGATCGTCGATGTCGCACTTACCCATCATTGGAAACCCGCCGAAGTTGTTGGAGCCCATTCCATTTTGCATGGCCATCATCATTTGCATTTGATTGAAGTCAACTGAGCCAGGAAAAATCATGTTGGAGAATCCTCCGTTGGTCATATCAGAGTTCTGTTGCCCTTGTTCGTGATCGTTGCCAGTCTGGTCATCCACACCGTCTTTCCCCGTGTCTTCCTGCTCTCCTGACTCGGCAGCATTGCCTCGCTCTCCATTGCCTCCGTCGTCGGTCGATTCAACCACAGCATTGGTGGCAGACTCCTCTTGGGGGATTTCTTCGGCGTGATTCGTAGACTCGTCCTGCCGCGATACATTAGCCTCTGCGTCGTAGCGCTATCTGCCTCGTATGACTTACCCGTTTGTTGTCATTGTTGGGGTCAGCAGCCTGCCCGACCCCAGAAATATCGGCATCAGCATCAGCGGAATCCTCCTTGCTGACGTCCCGTTTCTCTGTCGTCTCAATTGAGTCCGCCGCCGGCAGGGAGGGCTTGGGCGCATCCACGGGGGTATCTGGAGCAGAGTCCTTCGGTTCCTTGGGCCGGGCCGCCTCGCGCTTCTTCTCGGCTGTCCTGAGGAATACTCGAATCGTCGTGCGTAGGGCTTTGTTTGGGTTGCAATCCTCGGCGGAGAGCGGCGAGTGCTCGCAGACAGGGCATGACTGAGGTAAATTCGACTGGCCTATGTGTCACACGTCGCATTAGCCATCTTGCTCTCATGCATATCCCATTTCGGTAAATAGGCTCATGGGTAAGAGAAATGTACATGTCTCGCAGATCGCCTGCTCACAGCACGGAAGCCGAAAGGCATTCACGGCGAGCTTGCTGCAGATGGCGCATCGCAACTTGTGGGGAATGTCGTCAGGAGCCAGCGAGCTATCGTATGTCAGCAAATTATCTCTGCGAATGGACTCAGGGATCGCGACACATATCCAGACGTACTTGATCAGCTCGGCCTGGGCCTCAGAGATGGACGAGGCCATGGCGCCGACAGCGAGAGGTTCTTTTATCTTCGCTTGCTTGCCACCATCGAGGTCAGGAAGATGGAGAGGGCCTGGGACATGGGTCGCAGGCCGCAGGAGGAGAATGATAATGATGATAAAACCGAGAGACTGCCGCGTCACAGCCTTACCTCAGTGAATCGCTGCTTCGGCAATCATGGGATCGCTGCGTCGGACAATGCGGTTCGCAGATTTTCTCGCCAACTTGGCAGCCTGAAAGACACTGAAGGTGAGGAGTTTGACGCGCTCGCAGAAAAGTGGAGTCCCGGCACAAAGACGAGGGCGCCGCTTGCGGCTAGGAGGTCACGTGATCATACTGCCAATATCCAACTCCAACTTGTCGATGCACCTCGAAGCAACCCACCCAACAACTTGTCGGTATGTTAGTGGCATGAGTGGTACTCGTACCTGTTCGTGTGAGCCGGCGATCACTTGCCTGTATGAGTATGTACTCGTACGAGCCCGGAGTACGGAGTAGTACTCGTAGATGCGGTGTTCGCGCGAAGTGGCTTGTTCAGGGAGGCAAGCACGTCAATACCTATGTTGAAGAATTGCCCGCTCTGAAGCAGCACCGTATCTGAAGAAGGGGGTTCTAAATACTAGAAATATGGCGCGCAGAATTCGAACATTATAGACTCCCAAAAGCGCAAAGTTGGACTCCAAAGCGGCACGCCATAACAAAACCAAACCCTTCCGACCAGCGTGAGAAGAAAAAAAAATGAGGGGCCACAGCTGTAAGGATGAGAAAGCAAGGCAAAAAAAAAAAGACAGAGGGAATAAACGCAAAACAACCTATATCGTGTGTTGACTCCCGTCGTCCCTTCTAGCACGCGCAATTGTCCTTGGGGCCAGCCTCTCTCGCTCCTCCGAGGTTCACCCTCTGCTCCTCGCCAGCCCTGTTCCCCGTGCCCGAGCCACCCGCCCCCCGCGCGCTCTTGAGAGACGTTTCCGGGATAGCGTTCGCGATCGCTGTGAAGACCTCGGTGACGTTGAAGCCGGTCTTGGCACTCGTCTCGAAGAATAACAGGCTCTCCTCCTCGGCGTATGCTTTCGCCTCCTCGGTCGGGATCTTGCGAGCGTCGCCAGTCTCCTCGGCGTCCTCCCCGCCCTCCTCGGCCTCTCGAGGCGTCGAGTCGCCAGCCAGATCGAGCTTGTTGCCTACCAGGGCGATGACGATACCGGGCGAGGCTTGTCGCTGGAGCTCCGCGACCCAATGCTTGGCCTTGATGAGCGACGTGGGCTTCGTGAGATCGTAGACGACGAGGGCGGCCTGAGCATTCCGGTAGTACATGGGCGCGAGGGACGCAAATCGCTCCTGGCCGGCGGTATCCCAGATCTCGAACTTGATGGTGCGCGTGGGCAGGTTGCATTTTTGGGTCAAGAACGCCGCTGGCGTTGGAAAACGTCAGTCACTTGCAATTGATCGCTTGGGACGGGACGGGAGGCCACGGCGGCAGGCCGAGGCAATGGAGGCAAGGGCAGATGGGTCGCCGGCGATACATACCACCGATAGTGGGCTCTTTGTTCTCCTGGAAGTCATTGTTCACAAACCGCAGCACCAAAGACGACTGTCGCAGAAGGTCAGCGAATTGTTCGTTGGAGGTCAGCCGAGGATGGTGGTAGAGGAGGAGGAGGAGGAGGAGGAGAAGCATGAGCCAACCTTTCCGACGGCAGCCTCACCGAGAAGCACCAGCTTCACGCTGCTGCTGGGCTTCTGTGCATTCGCTGAATCCGCCATGTTGACAATGCGATGCGGGAAATGTAGGTGGGTGGGATGTTAAGAGCCGGCGGAGGATGGAGAGGCGGTAGGGCTATGACGATGCGAGCTCGAAGGATCGATGGAAATGTCGCTGCCCTTTGGTCAGATTCGCGTCAGTCAAGCGGATCAAAGTTGAAAGCGGCAGAAGGCACAGGCCTGTGACCCGCAGAGCACTAACCTCAGCAAGGAGCGCTTCCTGGAGATTATGCAACTGTCGATTCAAATATCCACGGGCAGATTGCAGAACGAAGCAGTTTACCTAGTACAGGTACGAGTACGAGTAGGTAGCAGGCGTCTGTGGGGGGAGAAAGACGTCGGGTGGGAGAGACTCTGTTGGAGAGGCGCAAGCATTCCGTCATCCGCAGGCATCCATCAGCTTGAGCGAAGCCGGATGCATCAATCCTCCAGCTGCGAGACGCATATAGTTATGCATAGCGTTGTGCATTCCCATCAACAACAGGGTTAGGACCTTGTTTGGGGTGCTGGCGCAACGGTAGCGCGTCAGATTCCAGTTCTTGGAATTTCCTGAAGGTTATCCGTTCGAATCGGGTGCGCCTCATTGGGCCCTTTGGCTCAATTCTTTTTTTTGCCTTTTTTGTGCATGATCTGGAAGCAAGCAACTTCGATTCTCTTTGCACGAGACTGATGAGACCTATTTTGACTCCGCATTCTGATATCTATTTCTGATGCGCTGTCTCAAAAGAAATACCATGGAAATCCGAGTTGTGAGACAGAAGGGCTGTGGCGCTCCGGTATACTTGATGTAGTACTCGTAAGACACCAGCCACTGTGGCGGTGGGCCGGCATATCGTTACGCCCGTTCCGACCGCTCCGCCAAAATTTTGGAGCCCGTTGCGCGGCAGAAAAAAAAAGTTGGAATTCGAAGACACGCTTGAGAGCTGGACATTTCGAGGCGTGCTTCTTAGAGGGAGCTTGTCGTCCATTGCCAACCGATTCTTCCCTTTCTCTTTGCTCATCCCTTGTACGCTTGACAAGATGGCTCCAAGTGTACCAAAGACGACCTCTCAGGCTGCGGCGACGAGCGACAAGTCGAAACGAAGCAAACGCAAGCTCCTCGACGACAGCGACTCAGACTCTGATGACGGGGGCGCAGCGATCGAATCCTCGGGATTCAAGGTCAATGAGGAGTACGCACGACGATTCGAGTACAATAAGAAGCGAGACGAGAGGCAAAAATGTCAGTTCAATGTCCCAAGTCGTCGCCGGGGAAGGAATTGATACATACATGCATACATGCTGGCGGGTGTGCTGACCCTCCTGCAGTAGAGGAGAAGCTCAAGAACCAAAAGGAAAACGGGGAGGACGACGATGACTCCTCATCCACAGACGAGACCGAGGACGAAGATGGCTTCCTGGCTACCGAGGATCTCGATGCCCAGATATCGGCGACTCTGAACGCCATCCGCAACAAAGATCCGCGCGTCTACGACAAGAGCGTCAAATTCTACAACGGCGAGGACGATGTCGATCAGCAGACAACCAAGGAGAAGAAGGAAAAACCCGTCACGCTCCGAGATTACCACCGCGAGAAGATCATGCGTGGTGACGTCGGCGCATCGGACGATGAGGAGGAGGTCGCGCCGCCGCCCACGTACGCGCAGGAGCAGAATGCCCTGAAAGACTCCCTCCTCAATGCAGCGAAGGAGGGCGACAGCTCCGACGAAGACGAGGATGACGATGGGTTCATGAAGCGCAAAGAGCCGGCGAAGACGGCTGCCAATGGAGTCCACCCCTCGAGGGCCAAGGCCATCAAGGTGCCGGAGCTGGACGTGGTCAACGCGGAAAAGGACCCCGAGACGTTTCTGTCCAACTTCATGGCCGCCAGGGCCTGGGTCACGGATGAGGGCTCCAAGTGGGAGGCCTTCGAGTCGGACGACGGCGAGGACGACAACCGCGCCGACGAGTTCGAGCAGGCCTACAACATGCGCTTCGAAGATCCCGACAAGAGCAACGAAGTGCTCAAATCCTACGCCCGTGACATCGCAGCCTCGAAGTCGGTCAGGCGCGAGGACAAGACGGGCAGGAAGCGTCAGAGAGAGCTCGAGAAGGAGAAAAAGGAGGCGGAGAAGCGCGAGCGCCGCGAGGACAAGGCCCGATTACGAAAGCTCAAGCTCGAAGAGACAGAGGAGAAGCTGCGGAAGATCAAGCACGCGGCCGGCGCTTCGGGGAGGGAGATTGAGGTGGAGGATTGGATGAAGTTCCTCGACGACGCCTGGGAGGATGACCGGTGGGAGGATGAGATGAAGAAGCGATTCGGTGACGAATACTACACAGTCAAGGAAGGGGAGGGCGGTTCAGACGATGAGATGGACGTTGACGGCGAGAAGAAGAAGAAGAGCAAGAACAAGATCAAGAAGCCGACGTGGGACGACGACATCGACATCAAGGATCTCATCCCCGACTTCGAAGACGACGACGGAGCAAAACCAGCGGCCCCCGTGAGCGACAACGAGGGCGAGGGTAAGGGCGAGGAGGAGGGCAACGATGAGGATGAGGAGGAGGGTATGCCCCCGTCAAAGAAGAGGAAGGCTTCCGACCACAAGCGCGCCAGGCAAGAGACCCAGAAAAAGGCCAGACAGGAGCGGGCGCAGCTCGAGGCTCTCGTCGAGGCCAAGCTACAGCTCGAGGACCACGACCTCCTCAAGGCCAGCTCGTCTAAGACGGGCGGCTTCCGCTACCGCGAGACGTCCCCTCAGTCCTTTGGCATGACGGCCCGGGATATCCTGCTGGCGCCGTCGGACAAGGTGCTCAACGAGTACGCCGGCCTGAAGAAGCTGGCGACGTACCGCGACGCGGAGAAGAAGAAGCGTGACAAGAAGAAGCTCGGGAAGAAGGCTCGCCTGCGCCAGTGGAGGCGCGATGTCTTTGGCAGCGAGTACGAGCGGAGCGGCCCGACCTATGGCTTTGAGGGGGTGAAGCTCGACGACGGGGAGGAGGGCGTGCAGAAGGAGGATGAGAGGCGGCGGGGGAGCGGCAAGAGCAAGGATAAGGGCAAGGATAAGGGCAAGGGCCAGCAGAAGGATGCGGAGGCGGAGAGCAGTAATATCATCGGCGAAGTGGACGGGACGAGGAAGAAGAGGAAGAGGTCCAAGGGGAAGAAGACGGGGGCTGCAGAGTGAAAGCCCGGAGATTTGTGTTACCCGAACCTGAATATTCGGCGAAAGCTCTTCATTTACAGTAACAACTACTACATCCATCCCATACTAGGTACTAGCACTGCTCCGTACTCCTCCTGATACAATCTGGTCAGCATCAATAGAATTTGGGCAATCAAAGTCTCGACATCAATTCCTCGGCTCACTGATTTCTGGAATCGACCCATGTAGTCAGACAACTCAGACGTTATACTCCGTACAGGTAGTGGTAGTGCCCCATCTCATGCGGCCCGCCCAGGCCAGGTGATCTGTCAGGGAAGAACAGATTGTTCTCGGATGGGGACGACTAGCTCAGCCCTACCGGAATTCTCGAATGTCGTCTTACTCGTCCCGGCGGTGCTATATCATCTCGGAGGCGGAGAGTTCGGATGCAGCCAACATCTGGCAGTTCTCCCTCACCACCACAAGGCTCCCCAGGCTACCACCATCAAGGAAACGCTAGCAATAGCTCGAGCTCCCAGCGTCCGGCAGCACGAGTCAGGTGTTCCTCTCGCACCGAGGATCCAGTGTTTTCGCCGGGCCTTTTTCTACCTAGGGGGCGACGGCGGCGAATGCGGACGCCAACAAGCGAGAGCCCCGATGAGAAGAGAGAGAGAGGGGGGGGCGCTCAGCATTCGATCATCCCCTCCAGAATGCAAGGTCCAGAGTCACCCCACTCTGCGATAGGAGCTTGCGCCGCGCATTGGAATACCATCCACATCCATTGCAAATTCGGGATCGACCAGCCGCGGTTTGATTGGCCGAGGCCCTCTCGCCTTTCTGCAACGCCATCGCAGGTACGGACTCGTAAACGAAAAAAAAAATGGCACTTGTAACTCTTCTCCTATGTTCGTTCGTGTGTCGATACATCGTCGACCTCAAGACTCTGCGGAATCGTCAGATCCAAGGCAAAGATAGAAGACGGTAAAAAGAGCAAAAAGATGTGGCCTGTGTGGCTCGAACACACGACCTTCAGATAATCTCGAAGATGAGGACTAGAAGTTGGACTTCAGTCTGACGCTCTCCCAGCTGAGCTAAGGCCACCATTTGATGAAAGCTGATTACCAGATAGAAACTATATCTGGAGTTGGTTCAAGGCTCGGGGTGAAACCCGAATTTGTCTCGAATAAATCTCCGCGGGGTGAGGGACTCGCGGCCCGGACGGGTCCCTCGGGGCGCGCGATGCGCGCCGTGGGCTCCGCGTGGAGACCAGAAACGTCCCTTGTTTATTCCCCGCGCCTCGACCTCGTGCGACGTGGCGGCGGCGTCATCTCAGACTACTCGTACATAAGCTCTTGTCGACGGCGAAGGATCAGTAATCGTATCTGGACATCGTTCGGGTTAGGATGCAGAATACCCAGGAACTAGCAAATAATCATGTCTCTCTCCTGTGGCTGCCTCAGCGAGGCGGTTCTTCCGTATGAGTGCAGGGACAGGAACAGGAACAGGAATCTTACCTCGCACTGTACCCCGGTGAATGGATCGACATGAAGCCTTGAGCTGCGAGCCAAGACGTTAGCGATGCGGTCCGTGTGCGAAGACGGCCCGACGCCTGCCATTCAGCTGGGCCATGAACGAAGGAGGTGGTGATAGTTGATGTTTCTGCCGGGTCTTTGGTGATGATGTTTTTCCCGAGAATTATTTTCTCAAAACAGGATTTTTCGGCGGGAAATTGATGAGTGCAAGACTTGCAGGTCGCACCTGCCCTTGCGTCGCCGTGCTGCCCAAGGGGGAGGTCGCTCCTGCCGCGGCGGGGAGCGCGAGATAGCCCGGGGCTGGATTCAAAGCTGAGGAAGGTGCCGCCCAGGTCTCAGGCAGGCGCAGAGCACAGGCTTTCTGGGCAGCCGGGAAGGTGTCAAGGTCGAGCCCATCGCGCCTGCTTACCCTGTCTTGCGCGGACTCCTCCTCTCCAAACTCCAAGCCTCTTGGCCTCGATGTGACGATGCAACTTCACGAGATTCCTCAATTCAGATCGCGCTCCCCGAGTCATCCCGACGCATCCGGGACGAAGATGGATGTCTCCCCAGGTCTCCTAACACCGGAGAGCTGTGCTCGAAAAGGGGATTGTTGGTCGAGCATCGACCCATCACAGCACTACGGTCAAGTCGAAACCCCAACAAGGGCGCCAACTTGAATTCCGCCCCAGGCCCACTGCAGACCTTCGTCAAGGCTCTTGACCGGTACGAGTACCACTCGCACTCCGTACATACTCCGGAGGATTACTCCGTAGTAGTGCGAGGTAGGTATGCTCATATCTAAGCTCCGCTCGTGCCTCATCAAAAGTACCCCGTAGGAGACAGAAAATCCTAATAAGCTCAACAGGGTTCAGGCTAGCATCGGTGCTCACTGCATGAAGTCTGCAAACTTCGTTAAAGAACTTGGTTCTTCAATTTGCTTCCTTGGTCCTTCGACGGGCTCTTCTCGACCGGGCCACCTCCACCCGCCGGGCGTCCCACCCTCTTCTTCCCTTAGCACGGGCCTAAGCTCTGCCTAGGCCAGCATTGGCATTGGGATGGATCCGTCTGCGGAGTCTCCAGGCTAGATTCGGTGGCATGCCGCTGATGGCGGTACCTCCACTGTGTTCGCAGCATCTTGACCCGGTAGCATGGATTCGATGGATCCGGTCGCCTCTTCCTACCTCTTTGCTCTCTCGTCGACCCGGCCCTTGGCGATTTCAATCTTCGAGCCATTCTTCCCCGACCTATCCATATCAGAATTCCCATGCTCGCCCAAGATCGATTGCTTGGCCAAAGCCCTGACCGAAGCTGCCTGGGCCTCAGCGACACCAGACTTTGCGGCTGACCCTCTCACCTCTTTGCGCTGCGCATCCTCGCGAATCGCCCCTGACGTCGAGCTCGAGCTAGCGACCCTTAAGCTTCCTTCCAAACTCCAATTCACGAACAATCCTCTCGCGAGAACGGCATTCCCTTCCTTTGCTTGAGCACTCGAAAAATCCGGCGCTCCCATCTGCTGGTCAGAGGCTCTCGCATCGAGACATCGGCATTCGGCTTACAGACCCGCCCCTCCCTCGTCTGTACTCCGTAGCTTGAGCGACATTCCTCATGAACGGCACCCGATCTCCTCGCTCCTTTTGCTGTCTCGCTCTCTCCGGCCAGCTCGACGGTCTGCAGCCTTGATCTGGGCTGATCAAAAGTCGCAACATCATGTCAGACGATAATGCGGGCATGCGCCGTCGCCCGCCGCTACACATTGCACAGCATCTCGCCCACCTTCCAACATCAGCGCCACACCATGATAACCTTGCCGCGTCTTTGAATGTCGCCACAACGCCGGACGTGATGACCGACGCTGATTATCACTTCGACGACTTCAAAATCCCGTACGACCTCGCTGACCAATCTCTCTTGGCGTCTTCCATCGACAACTCTCAAGCAAACCCGTTTTTACCTCACCAGTCCATCGCCTCCGCCGCCGGTTCGGCCCCGCCTGCTCACGTCCTGAGCCCGATCGTCCCCGTACCAGAATTACTCCCATCAGATCTTCCAAACCTAGTCGACACCGCCAGCGAGCCGAACCGAGAACGAGAAGCCTCCACGTCGACCTCGAACAATGTCCACCCAGACCCATCGACCGGCGAGGTCGGATTATCCATACAGGGCCAGGCAGACATGCTCGATGCAGCAGACAGGGAAATGGACGGCAAAGATGCCGCGGCACCTGCTTGGAGCGAGCTCAAGACCAAGGCAGGCAAGGACAGGAAGCGCCTACCCCTGGCCTGCATCGCCTGCCGTCGCAAGAAGATTCGATGCTCGGGCGAGAAGCCTGCCTGCAAGCACTGTTTGAAAGCCAGAATCCCTTGTGTCTTCAAGGTGACCGCCCGCAAAGCCGCGCCGCGCACCGATTACATGGCTATGCTGGACAAGCGGCTTAAACGCATGGAAGAACGAATCATCAAAATCCTCCCGAAAAGTGAACAGTCCTCCTTAGCGGCCATTCCCCGTGCCGTGTTGAAGCCTGCAATGCCAGGCACTGGCGCTGCTGCTTCAGCCAAATCCGTCTTCAGAAAGCGCAATGCAGATGAGGCTTTTGGTCCAAATCTTGAAGCATGGGCCAGGGCGCCACAGCCGCAATTGACAGACAAGGAGCCGAGCACTCCCGACAGCCAAGAAGCGGAGGAGAATAGGTTATTCAAGGAGGGTCTCGAGTCTCTTCCCGACAAAGAGATCCAGGAGCATCTCGCTGAGGTCTATTTTGATAATCTCTATGGCCAACCGTACCATTTGTTGCATAAGCCGAGCTACATGCGCAAGTTGAGGTAAGAATATGATCCTTGAGAAAGGCAGTCGAGATCTCTCTCCATCTTCTGCTCGCGTCTACTTTTTTTTTTGTGCTTCCAAATTCCTTAATATCCATTTCACGGACATGCGAGAAAAGCATGATGACTGATGGAAGCTCAACAACAGGAATGGGACGCTACCGCCGGTGCTGATTCTGGCCGTGTGCGGCATTGCTGCACGATTTTCCACGAACCCCAAGATCACCTCCACCAGTACGTCGAAACAGTTCCTGCGTGGAGAGGAGTGGGCATCCGTCGCCAGAGATATCTGCATCAAACGCTATGACTGGCCCAATATCACGATCTTGACCTGCCTCCTCATCCTGGGCATGCATGGATTTGGAACTTGCCATGGGGCCAGGGCCTGGGCTTTGGGAGGCCAGGCAATCCGCATGGCTTTTGCCCTCCAGCTTCACAAGGATCTCGAGTACGACCCGAACGTTCGCAGCCAGGACAAGACCAAACTGAGCTTCATCGATCGCGAAATCCGCCGGCGCACAATGTGGGCTTGCGTGATCATGGATCGTTTCAACTCTTCCAGCACGGATCGACCCATGTTCATCAGGGAAGAGACCGTGAAGATTCCGCTACCCGTCGCCGAGAAATATTTTCAGTTGGATATACCTGTTCAGACGGAATTCCTGGACGGGAGTCTTCCGAAAATTGACGGTCCCGAGGAAACTTGCCTCAAAAACACGAAAGACGGTATGGGCGTTGCTGCTTATTCGATACGCTCTCTTACACTGTGGGCTCGGATCATCACATACGTCAACCAAGGTGGAAAAGATGCGGATCTTCATCCGATGTGGAGCGCCGAATCCAACTTTGACAAGCTTCGTCGGGAGGCCGAGAACCTCTTGCGCACGTTGCCGGATTGCGTCAGGTACAGTCGAAAGAACCTCGATATCCACCGGACCGAGAACTTGGCCGGTCATCTCCTCTTTCTTCACATCACGATTCAACAGAATCTACTCTTCCTGAACCAGGCAGCCGTGACATTCTCTCAGGACCGCTTTCAGCAGCGAGCACCCAAAGACTTCATCTTTAGGGCGAATGCCAAGACCTTCTTCGCTGCCAACCAGATATCCAACTTCTTCCGGGATGCAGAAGAGATCCAGTGCAGCATTTCGACACCCTTTGCCGGGTACTGCGCCTTTTCCTCCACAGCGATTCATATCTCGGGCCTTTTCTCTGGGAACCCGGCTTTGAAGGCCAAGTCTGAGGCAAACTCGGGGGTAAACGTGAGATTCCTTCGCAGGATGATGAAGCATTGGGGCATGTTCCATTGGATGGTCGAAAACATCCGAACACAATACCGAAATGCCCTTGATGTGGCCAAGGCAGGAGGGCACCATCAAGGCATCACAGGAGCGTCTCCTGTCCTTCAACACACCGACTGGTTTGATCAGTATCCGCACGGCGTTTTGGATCCGGATTACATGGATCCAGTCGTGTATCGGAAGAAAGAGAAGGGCGAGGATGGCGCGCTGGAGCAGAAGCCGGAACTGCAAGCAATTGGAGATTTCTTCGCGAGTGTCGGGTCGACTTCAAACTTCGAAAGCAAAGATGGGTCTCGCGGCCCCGCGCCGAAACGGAAAGCTCTGAAGAAGATGGCGAATCAAGCCGTCACCAGCAGCAGGGCGGCATCAAACTTGAGTGACCAACAGCAGCGCCAGAGTCCTCTTGCAGAAAGCGGCGGCCCCTCACTGGCAAACCAAGGAGGGCCTCAGCTGCAGCTACAGGCCCAGCAACCCCAGACTCACCAGCTAGGTTCCCCTCCGAGTCAAAGGGCAATGTCGGAAATGTCCGGAGGGCAATCGATGTCAGGTGACACTTCCAGCCCATCGACCTTCAGCGCGAACAATGTGCCCTTGACGCAAGGCGCCTTGCAGGGTGTCCCGCAGCCTCCGGCGATGAACTTCGAGCAGTTCTCGCCATTTGGGCAGCCGATCGTCTCCCAGCCAGGCTTCTTCTCGACGGACATGCTATCCTTGAATCTGGGCCAACCGCCCGACAGCCTTCTGCAGTCATTGGACAGACAGTTCGCCTACGGGGGTTTCGCCATGGACACGGACAACATGACTGGCGCGACGGGCACGTACGGAGGGTGGAACGGCATGCCTCCGAATCAGCCTCAGCACAGTGGAGACATGAGCACTCAAGCCCAGTATGGCGACACCATGGGCCAGTTCACCCCCATCCAGGAAATTCCGTCAGCGTGGTACATGCCATTCGGGGGTCAAGAGATGACGATGAGCGGGCATGATATGGGCGGATACGGGAACTTTGGGGGACCCGGTGGGATAACGTCGATCAACCAACAAGGGGATTCCGAGGTCAAGGCTCCTCTCTGAAAGCGAGTTGCCCACGAGCACCGCCACTATGAAGAATGATGTACGTGTTGATGGGGACGAGGGCTGAAGGAGGATGGGGAGTCAGGACGTCTCGAAAGGTTAGATGATGGTGGAAATGTGCAATTCTGGATACCCCATACGATTTCAATACAGTCATTCCCGATGGTCATTATCCTTCTATCTGGAGCTCGTATTTCAATACAAAATACAGGCTATTGAAATGAAATATCATTTACACCGTCACGTCGTGGCTTGACTCGATACTGGTATTCATGTGCTGTGCCGGTATCTTCAGAGAGCACCGGCCTTGCCGTCTCCTCATTCTCTGGTGCCATGTATCTGATTCCCGACGGCACGCTTGTTCGCTTATATCCAGACGCCAAAGGTCCAGCATGCATCTACACATACCATCGTTGACCACACTGCTTGCTCATCATCATTGTCCATCGTCATCCGTGAGGAAGCCAACTCCGTATGCAAAACACGAACTCGACCGTTACACATCCAACTCCGCGCTAAGCCAAAACCCCTTTTCTAACCCCTTTTCCCCATTTAATCCCCCCCCTTTTTTTTTCAACCCCAAAAACAAGACCAATGCGTGCCAGCATCCCCCCCCCCCCGCTTCTTTTTTTTTCTTATTTTCGGGCCCTTATTGCTCCCGGCTGATGTACACTGGTATCCCGTACATAACTACCGCCGCGGCGTTCAGGTACCTGAAACGGCACGCGATCCTCGCCTGTGCCACCGCCTCCGCCAACGACTTCACCCCTGCCTCGTAACCTTCGCCGTCCCCTCTATCCTTAGCGTCGTCGTCGTCGTCATCATCGTCGTCGTCGTCACCATCGCGATTATGCGCCTTGGTCCTCCGCTTGCCCCTGTCTCTGGCCGCGAACGTGCCCTTGGCGAAGAGGCCCCACTCCTCGAATGCGCGGCCCGCGAAGCGGTCAATGTCCCGGTCCGTCACGTCCCACAGCGTCCCGACCACGGCGGGACACCCGGCCATCATGTAGTTCCACACGGGGCCATAGCACTCGAACTCGCCCGCCTCGGTGAGTGCCGCGGAGCTGCAGCCCATGAGGAACGTGGCCGGCCTGCACTTGCTCAGCCGCCGCACCGTCTTGCCGCGGATGTACTGCGCGCCGCTCCCGTGGCCAAAGTACACGACGACGTCGGACCCCGCGAGGGCCTTCTCGAAGTCGGCCTCCTGGGGCCGCTTGTCGACGATGCTGGTCCAGGAGGGGAGCGTGGAGAAGGCGGGCTGGAAGAAGGCCTGGGTG
Source organism: Escovopsis weberi (assembly GCA_003055145.1). Taxonomy (NCBI): domain Eukaryota; kingdom Fungi; phylum Ascomycota; class Sordariomycetes; order Hypocreales; family Hypocreaceae; genus Escovopsis; species Escovopsis weberi. The sequence goes on along the minus strand of NIGB01000003.1, from coordinate 590,596 downwards.
TTCTTGAGGTCCGAGGACGGGTTGAGGATGCACGTCCCCGAGCGGGCGGACACGTGGTGCCCGGCCGGGGTGCCGGACATGCCCGTCGAGTCGGCGACGAGGCGCCTCAGGGCGGCGAGGGACGGCACGCGGGACACGGCGAGGCCCTCCATGCAGGGGAGGGACTCCCATGGAAATGCGTGCAGCGCCTTTTCGAGCACGAGAATGGTGTGGGCGCCGTCCTCCCTGCGCTTGGCCCTGGCCTCGTTGTGGTAGCCCCTGAGCGCGTCGTAGGTCTGCACGACCATGGCGTCGAAGTCGATCTCGTCGTAGGCGTTGCGCTCGCCGTGGAACTGGAGGATGTCGACGACGAAGTAGAGGAGGTCGTTGAGCGCCTCGTCGAAGTCGTAGTCCGGGTCTGCGGGATCGCCCAGCCCGATGAACAGATCCAAGATCCTGGGGTCGAGGACGACCGGCTCCGCGTTCGTCGACCCTGCTTTCCCGCGGCTGTTATTCCGCGAGGGTAGGTTCTGATCAAGCATCAGCTGGAAGCTTTTCTGGAATCTGGCCAGCAGATCCGGCCGCCGCTGGTGCTGCGAGAAGATGCCCTTGAAGCCGCCGAGCCAGGTGGTCTCGATCGTGACCAGCAGCTCCTTCAGGCGGTTATCCAGGGTCTCGCGCTCTGCCCACCAGGCGCCCCTCTCGCCCTTGGCGGAGAAGTCTCGCGCGGAGTGGCTCGTCTCGTTGGCCAGTCTGATGATCTCCAGCAGCTCCTCCCGTCCGTTCTCGAAGTTGAAGATCTCCGAGTCTGCATCTCGTGAGTTGGCCCTCTCGAGGGGCAGGCGCAGGATGAAGGGGCTGTGGCCGGCCTGGAACTTGGTGATGCAGAGATCGTGTCGGTTGTCGCTGAGCGAGATGGAGATGACGCTCCACTTCTTCGGCAGCACGTCGATGTAGCGCCTCTGGAACTTGGCCATGTCCGCGGTGAGTTCGATGCTCGGCTTCTGTGTCGCGGCTACAGTGCCTCTGGTCGTCCCCGGTAGAGGATGGTCCATACCGGCAGTCAGGGTCTGCTGCTCTCGGGTCCAGGTAACGTTCCGAGCAATGTCGACGGCGACGGTGCCCATTCCCGAGTGGTACGCCGATCTCGACTTGGCAGCCGACGTCGCCGAGAGGAAGATGATGGTGCTCTGCAGAAGCGTCGAGATGCGGCGCACCATGCTGCTGTCGGCACTGCACAGAGCAGACGAGTGCGCCTCCATGAGCAGCTCCTGGGCCCGTCTCAAGGCGTCTGCAAAGGGCGGCGTGAAGCCGTTTCCGCCTCCATCCCGGAGCGGCCCGCGTCCCGATTTCTTTTGATGCGGCAAGGCGGCAGAGGACGTCGGATCGGATCTCCCGGCGTCAACGGAGGCCGATATCGCGGGAAAGGAGATGGTCGAGTCCTGCATTACCGAGAAGACGGGATCCGAGATCATCTGCTCCATGCTATGGCCGATCAATGAGATCGCCGTCATGACCTGCTCCTGCGAGAGCACGCCGGTGAGCTTCGGCAGGCTCTTCACTTGCTCCAGCGAGGCCAGAGCCGATGCCCAATCCTTCTGGTGGATGTATGCCAGGCTGCGAGAAATTTCGATGGCAGCGAGCAGGGACGCCTGGTAGATGTTTTTGGGCATCTCCTCGACGCTCGCCGTGGTGGATGCGGCCTTGGTCTGGGTCTGGGCGGTGTTAGCCCCTCGCTTCTTCGTGGCCTGAGCAGCAGCGGCAGCAGTCTTGGATCTTGTGCTTCTGGTCGAGCGAGTGGTCCTCGCTGCCGCCCCTGCTTTTCTACTCCTTCTGGTGCAAACACCCTCCGCGGCTTCTTCTTCTTCTTCTTCTTCCCCCTCTGGTGTTTGTTGGACGGGAGAAGTCTGGGCCCCGTTGCGACCCAGGAGACGAGCCGTTTCCTCGGCTATCCTGAACAGCTCCGCGGCTCTCTCCTCCTCCCCTATCTCTCCGTAGAACTCGCCGATCTGACGGGCGAACCTCACTCTTGCGGCAGAGACGCCCTGGGGCAGCTGAGCCTCGGCGAGCTTGAAACAGCCCAGGGCCTTGGGGATCTTGCTCGCTTTGAGGTAGACGGAGCCCGTCCAGGCAGATACTTGAGCCTTAAACAAGGAGGACTGGAGGTTCTCCGCCATCTTCCAGGCCGAGTCCGCGTAGTAGATGGTCTCCTGGAACATGCCGATGTGAGCATAGACGGACGACATGTGCAGCAGGCCCCGGAGCAAGGGGGATGCCAGGTTCCAGAACCGCGGGCCCACGACGCGAGCGCCGCTGGGGTCAGCGCAGATGGAGCTGGCGTCGGATTCACTGAGGATGGAGGTCGATCCGATGCTGCTCCCCTTCACGGCGGACTCGAGCTTCGACCAGTCGTGGGAGAGCATGCGGACGCAGGCCTTGACGCTGCTGAGGGCATCTTGAATATCACCAATCTCCAGAGTGACGATCGACTGAAGCAGCGACGTCGTCGACAGCATCAAGGTGGCTTGGGACTTGCTCTCTGCCCATGAGGAATACGGATCGCTGCAGATCGCATTTGCCTTGTCCAGGCATGCCGTGCTAAATCAAGCACGGGTGGTCAGCGTCTCATTCTCAATAGCACCAGCCCATCTCGAGAAATAGTATTGCACGACTTACGCAGTGGCCATATCGCCGATGCCGGTGTAGTATTCGGCTTGCGAGATGTGGAACTCGGCGAGGATCCTGCGGGACAGCTTTCCCTCCCTTTGAGTGACGAGGGTCTGCGTCTTGTGCAGCGTCTCGAGGGCCTGCGGGAAGAGGCCGATGTTGACGTAGTTCGCGACGAGCTGGCTATACTGCAGAATCACCGGATGATCCGTGGAATCGGCAGATCCCACGTCGCGCCGGGAGATGGCGACGGAGAGCTCCACGATGGACAGCTGTAGAAGGCTTTCTCCCTTCAACCCAGCCAGCTGATTCAGCGACCGCAGGTGGTCCAACAGACCTTGGGGATCATCGACCCGTTCGAGCAGGTCGTCCTGCGTCTCGCACTTCTCGACCATCGACTTCCAGGCGCCGACGGCCCCGGCAACTGCCGCGGCAGGGAAACTCTCATCCGCCTCGACGAACGCACCCATGGAGGAGTAGTAGGTCTGGAGGTGCGGTATGTACTGTCCGAGCAGAGCGTCCTCGGCGGCGTCCTCCTGCGCTCGACCGAGGGCCTGGTCCACGAGGGTCGTGATCTCGCCGACCTGATCAGCCTCACCGATGTTCTGATAGAGCAGGCGAAGCAGGATCCTGAGCCTCCGGACGGGGTGTCTCTCGAGCGAACAGACCCTCAGCAGAGCAGCGGCACTCGGATCCTGCAAGCGCAGGGGCCGTGTCGCCGCCGCGGACATGGTTCCGTTGATCGAGCCCGAAGAGGTGAGATGCATCAGGTGCTCCAGCACGGCTGCGCGCTCGGGCTCCGGCAGGAGGAAAGTCCATTCGTTCCAGGCCTTGTCGAGTCTCGCAATGGACCGCAGCGTGCGCGACATGGTCGCCGCCCTGTCGGAGACCTTCCAGGCGAGGGCCGGGGGCTTGGAGGCGAGCGCCTCGACGACGTCGGAGAGGGCCCCGTCCTCGGCCATGCTGGTGCAGACGGATCGCAGGATCCGGACCGCGTCCTCTGTCCGCCCGGACCCCTTGCAGAGGTCGGCGAAGAGCTCGAGCTTGACGAACAGCTGCGACTTCTCCTTGTCTGCCGTCGTGCAGTCTCGCACCGAGTCGATGGAGCGATTCAGGGAGGAGAGGAGCTGCTTCTCTTCCTCCCTTGTTCTCTTGGGCTTCTTTCGAAGGAGGGCGAACTTGGAGAAGTAGAGGCTCGATATCTTGAGGCGGTAGGCGTTGAGATCCTCGACCTTGGCCGCAGATAGAGGAGAGGACGCGGACAAGGTATCGAGGAGGGAATGGCAGTGCTGGAGCACATCGTCCAACGGCTGCCACTCGCCGGCGGCACTCGACTGTATATCGCATTTGATGACCATGAGCGTTGCGTCCAGGACCTGGTTGACGGATTGAAAGACGAGCTGCCGCCGCTGATCAAACTGCAGGACTTGCTTCTGGCCCGCGTCCTTGCCGGGGAACGAGCCGAGCCAGCGACGAACAAAGCGCGGGTAGCGCAGGAGGAAAGTCTTGAGAAGGGCCTCGAGAGGAGCTCCCGGGGTCGACGTTGACGATGACGACCCATTGCCCCCGTTCGGGCCGATCAGCGTCATGAGTATGCCGACGACCGATCGTCTGGCCAGCGACAGGCTCTCCAGGAGCTCGTTCAGCTCCGTCACCGTCCCGCTGAGGCTCCCGTCCAGCCCATCCGCGACCTCTCTCGCGAGCTCCTCGATGTCGTCACCAAGCGGTGTTCTCTTCAGCGCGGCGGCGAGGAGGCGCGCCGCGACGGAGCAGAGGCGGACCGATGAATCCTGGCCCGGGACGAGCAGGGCCTTGACCTCCAAGAGCCAGCGGTGAGCCTCGTCGTGGAGGCGTTCCGTCTGCGCGACGGATGCCAGGGTCTGGTAGATGGACACGAGCGGCGAGGTGAAGGCCGTCGAAGGGCGGTGCTTCTGCGCGCGGACGAGCGCCATCAGCTCGTCGAACGGAGCCACGATCGTCTCGTAGACGGAGACGTCGGACGCCCTTTGTCGGCGCACAAAGGCCCGAGCGCAGCGGGCAAAGGGCCCCAGCAGCTCGTCGTCGACGCTGCCCCTGTGCCCGGCCAGCTTCCACCACCGCAGCTGCGTGCGGAAGGCCAGGCACTGCATCTCGAAAGCGGCCGCCGGAGATGGGCTCAGCCTCGGCTCGACGGCGACGACGTCTTCCTGGCTGGCGATGCTCGGGGCGAGGGAGAGGAGCAGCTGCGACATGGAGGCCAGCTGGCGGGCGGCCTTTGCGACGACCTCTTTTTCGCCGGACTTGGCGAGCGCGAGCAGCAGGTTCGGGGGGGAGGCGGGCTCCGAGTCGCGGAGACGGGGCAGGATGGCCTCGACGTAGGAGGATTTCCGGGTGGCCGCGACGAGCTTGAGGAGATGCATCTGGAAGCCCGTGATGGTCGGGAGGCTCTCCCTTGTGATTTTCGCGTCGAACCGGAGGAGGTCCGACATGATTGCCGCCGCCGCGCCGCCGCCGCCGCCGCCGCTCTCCATGCTCTTGACGCCGCTGGGCGCGTCCTTGGCCTCGGAGCCGTCCAGGCGGCGCTTCAGCACCCTCAGCTCCTTGAGCGCCTGCTCGTACATGCCGAGCGCGATCAGCTTCCCCGCGAGGGCCGAAATGCCGTTTTCGAGCTGGAAGTCGGTCTGGTCCGGCCGGACAGGGCCCTTGATGTGCCGCAGGCAGGCAAAGGCCACGCGGGCGCACTCAATGGTCGCGAGGCATCCCGTCGTCTGGGTCAAGGGTAGCGCGGGCTTGGTCGTCGCGGTCCGCGCGACGCTCGGCGACGTGGCGGCCACGCGGTTGAGGGCCCTTGGCTGGATCGGCGAGAGCGGCGCGGAGTCGGTCCGCAGCTGGGCGGCGCGCTTCCCTGCCGCGGCGCGTCGAAGGTCGCCGTGGTCCTCAGATGCGGCGGTCGGGGTCGGCGAGGGCCTGGCCACCTCGGTGAGGGACTTGAGCGCCGCATTGATGACGTGCGTCGCCAGGGCGGCCCTGTCGCGCGCCCCGAGCTCTCCCGGGGGGGCGGCGCCGTCCGCCGCGCCCGTCCTGCTCTTGGCCCTCAAGCCCGTCGGGGTCTTGGTCGTCGCTCGTCCGGTCGAGGATTTGGGTCTCGGCGCCTGCGGTTCGGGGGGATCGGGGAGGAGGAGGTCCTTGAGGGCGACGACGGCGGCGGGGGTGCATGTCGAGGTCGATGCGATGGAGGCCTTCACGGCGTCGATCTTTGCCTGTGTTGAAGCCATGAAGCCGTTACGTGCGAGGGTCGACGCCTGACCATATCATCACGCCGGCCAGAAAAAAAATGAACTCAAAGAAGGGGAAGAAGTTGAAGACTCCTAGGTAATGAGCGTGTGGACCGGCTTTTCTTGAAGAGCAGAGAGCGATAGCGAATGGTTGGCTGGCCGCGATGATCGACTCGTAATCGTACTGGATCCTGTCTGCTGTGCCGCATCGACGTGCGTCTCGAGACTTGAGTGACGGTTGACGTGCGGTTGATGGATGGAGTCTGTTTGGAAGATGCAGGGGGGCTAAAGTCCGGCGGTTGTCCGAGCAACGCCGGCACTTGGAGGTTGTCGGTGGAAACCGGTGGAAGCAAAGGGTCATGGTGTCCGTGATCCGGAGGGGCGTGTGCTCCTGTATCCGCTGTACCTAACCGTGATATAGTGAATAGTAGAGGAAACAGTTAATTTTATATACCTAGATATATCTTGGATACTTATACCCCTCTTAGCCTAGCTAGGAAGGTTATAAGAGTTAATATAGATTATAAATATTATATTTATTATTATATATATTATTATACCCTATTTAGGACTATTATATTAAGAGTTATAAGCCTATAAGGATAACCTTATAGGAAATACCTGTAATTTCTCTAACTTTATTACTATTATCTTAATCTTATAGATAAAGCTATCGCTATCTCTTTTTTATTAAGTAATAAGAATATTCTATTAAAAACAATAGACAAATACCTAGCTGTGTAGAAGGCTAAGGATATCTTAGAGCTAGATTTCTTTTCTAGAGATAGAAGGGTATAACTAATAATAGAAAGTAATACTAAAAGCCTTTATCTATACTAGAAAAGGTAAATTAAGAATATAACTGCTCCTATAATCCCTTAAGATTACTTTAAGGATATTCCTAGTGTTATTAATCTATTATAAAAGGAGATCTCTTTTATTAAGAGAAATACACTAATAATAATTATTATCCTAATTAATTAATATACTAATAATTATATACCTTATTTAGCTAATTATTAACTCTTATCCTATCTTTTTATCTTGCTTAACTTATTAAATTCTAGATTAATTAGAAATCTAAGTTATTATAGTTAGGAAAAGATAATCTATATAACCTCTCTTAGTTAGATTATATTCTTGTCTTATCTTGATCTTTAAATATTACTTCTAAAAAGACTCTTATTAGCCTCTTTTTATTATAGATATAGTTAGAGCCTTAATACTCCTAGAGCTAAAGGGAAAGGCTAAGTAGTCTAGCTAGATCTATATAATTAGAGAATTTACAAAGCCTTAAGGAATATAGATATATATTAATCTAGATAATCCTTTAAACCTTAAATTAAAAGATTAGCCTAAACTAATTAAAAAAGCTAAGTTTATTAACCTACCTAAGGAGAAAGACTTTTTAATTCTAAATTTAGATCTACCTAAGTTAGATGTTAAAGTATATAGAAAAGAATTCAATCTATAGTCTTATTAAATAGAGATTATTAGGAAGGTCTAGGAAGTTAGGAATACTAAATACTAAATAAGCCTAATAAAGTAAAGAGATAATAAAATCTAATTTAAAAGAAATTCCGCTTTTCTTAATAATATAAGTATAGCTATAAGAGTATTAGTGTTAGCTTAATTTAAAGAACAGGGTAATACTACCTATAATATTAACTTCTTTATTAAGAAGCTTAAGGGAAGGATTACTTTACTAGCGAATTATAATTAAGATTAAGTAACTAAGTAGTTCTAGGAATATATAAGGACTAAAGGAAGTTAAGACTAGTTAGTATAGTTAATCTAATTTAAAACCTACTAGAATAAATATTAGTGATATAATATTATTATAGTTAATAAGGAAATCGCTATTAATTACTTTTTATAAGCTGTTAAACTATTCTTCCTTATATAAGATAAGAAGATAAATAATAAATTAGTTAAGAATAGTTAGAAGATAATACCTTTAATAATAGGGAATATTATAGAAGACTTTAGGCTTTATATCGCTAGATAACACTAAGTTAATATTAATAATAAAGATTAATACGCTAAGGTAATTAATAAAGAGTATACTAGTAATAGATTACTATAAATACTTTGTCTAGGGTATGGCCTTAACTATAAATATAACTTTAAGGGCTAGTAGGTGTTTTACTAGGTGTTCCTGGCTATATATAGTGTTAATAATAGCTATAGTCTACTAGCGATATATAAGTTAAGAGATAATATAAAGGAAAAGGTTAATAAGAGATTTAAAGACATACCTAAAGATAATAAGGCTACTAAAGCCTAGCTAAAGGCTAAGCGGGAAGCTAAGGCTTTTAGTAAAGTAAATGCTAATTAAAAGAAGATAAGGAAGAAGAAGAAAGGGAATACTAAGGAAGAAAAAGTTATTAAAAACAAAGATAAGATTATAAGGATTAATACTTAGAACCCCCCTAAAGCTTTAACGTCTTAGTTAGCTACAGCTATTGTTAGAGTTAATAATATAGGAGATGCTAAGGAAGCTAAAGACTATACCTTAAGGAATACTATAATCTTTAATTTAGGATTAAATATAAATATCTTTAATAATCTTAACTTCTTCTAAGAAGATATATTTATCTAGAACACTATAGATATTATAAAGGTAGGAGACTTAAGATTAACCCCTCTAGGATAAGGAGAAGCTATAATTAAAGTTAACTCTAGAAAGACTATTATAATTACTAACTACTACTATATATCTAGGATATATACTAATATTGTCTTAATATTCTACTTTAAGAGAAATAGCTTTTATTAGGATACCCTTTAAAATTAGATTATTAATAAGGCTATAAAGAAGACACTTACTTACTTAGTAATTAATTATAAGTAATATATCTTAGTAAGGAGAATTCTAAAGATTATAGATTAGATTAGGACTATTAAGAATATATTTATAGTATTAACTTAAATAGCTAACTTAAGAATACCTAGGCTACTAGCTTATAGTGCTAGTAATCTTTAGTATTATTACCTAGGATATATAGGTTAAAGAGCTTTAGAATAAGTAACTAAGGTAGTCCTAGGGATAAAGATTATAGGGCTAAGGACTTATAAGTGTAAGATCTACGCTATAGGTAAAGCTTATTAAGTAATCTCTAGGAATAAGCTAGAAATTCTTTTATAGGGAGCTAGAGAGATTCTTAGCGTTAATCTTTAGTATTAATTAAAGTAAGCTTATAATAGTTATTATTATTAGGTTATCTTTACTTATATAAATACTAACTTTTAATTTTATTTTTTTTTTATAAGAAAGCCTAAGATTAAGTTAGCTAGAGCCTGTATTTAAGATATACTATAGATATAATTTAATATACGCACTAAGATCCTATAGTTTAATAATAAGAAGGCATTCTTTATAAAAGCGGAGATTAAGGAGATTAATAATAATAGGACTAATATTTATCTATTATTTTTATTATCTCTTTAATAGAATAGCTATACTAAAAGGTTAGTAGTAGTAGTTAAGGAGAAAGTAAGGGTTATAATAATTAATATAAACCTGCTAGAGGAAATATAGGTAGATATATACTGCGCTGCTGTTTATCTCCTTAATTAAACATTAACTTAAGATAAGGCTAGGAAATAGTTAATACTATATAAGAAGTGGTAGTTATAGATAAGGAAGGTTAACCCTTTATTCTCTTACTTACCTAAAGACCTTAAGCTAAGGGTATCTTACCTAAAGGTATTTAGTTATATTGCCTATCCTATTAAAATTAAAGTCCTAGAAGCTATTAAGAACTCTAAGAAAGTTAAATCCTTTAAGCCTAAGGCTTATATTAGATACCTAGTAGGATATAAATCGTTAACTTAGTATATAATCTAGATCCTGTCTTTATAGATAAGGAAGATTATAGAGACTACTAACGTTGCGTTTAATAAATCTATAGTATACTATCCTAACTAGGAAAAAGAAGCTAAGAAATTTAGAGAATATACTTACTAAGCTTTAGAATTAATAAAGATATATAAAATTAGTAAAGCTAATACTCTATAGGACTCTAGATTAGATTAAGCTACTAGAAATAATATTAGCTAAATTAAATAAATTAATACTAAAGATATAGAAATGCCTAACTATAATATAGAAGATATTATAGATAGCGTTATTAATAGTGTTGCTAATTATAATGCTAAGAGTGATAGTAATAATGTTGCTAATAGTGTTAATAAAGGAAAAAGGTAAAGAGATTAGAAGGGTGTGGTAGATAATAAGGTTAGAGGTTAAGGGGTGTACCTAATAACTTAGCTAAATTAGCTAATAAGAGGCTATAAAAATTTCTCCTTAACTTACCTAAAAGTAAGAAAGGAAGTAAATTAGGGCTTTTAAAGCGGTAAAGGAGGGTAGAATTAAGATAGTGAAGGGCGGTAGAATTTAGATATCCTTTGTTAACCCCTCTAACTATTAAACCTTCCTTCCTTTCTAACCTCTCTAACGCTAACTACGCCGCCTACCCCAACACTTAGTAACCCTTAGAGACTAGATTACCTATTAATACGGATAGCTAAGACCCCTAATCTTAAAGATATTCCTGATCTTAAGCCCCTAGAGGTCAACCCTAAGACGACTATAGAATACTAATAAAAGATAGATTATAGAAAGAGGAACTAGGAAGACTCCCTGGAAGATAACTATAAGAGATAACAAGTGAATTAAATTACTTACACCTTTATTAACCTCGCGATCTTTAAAGCTATTATATTTAAGATATATATTAATAATATACCTCCGCTGCTTTAATACTTTATCTAAGTAAAGAAAAGCCTATTTGCTAAATACTAGGTTACTATAATAGAATATAAGATTAAAAAGCAGATAAAGATAAAGATATTCGTTAAGACCCCTGTTTAGCAGATCCCTTACTAATCCCTAATCCTATTAAAGTAGGTATATGTATATAAGTATAATAAGAATAGATATATTATAAGATTCTAAGCCTAGCTAGTAGCCTAAGGAGATTACTAAAAGAATCTCTATAGAAAGGACACCTATATAGCCACTCTTATAGTAAGTTTATTCTATTTTCTTTATACCCTTTATTATAAGCTTAACTAGGAGACTTAGTAGTATAATATTATTAACGCGTTCCTAAACGCAGATCTTAATAAAGATGTCTTCTATAATATACTACCTAGCTTCCTAAAGCCTAGCTTTTATTTTAAGATACTAAAAGCCTTATATAGGCTATAAAGATCTCCTAAGCTATAGTTTAATAAGATTACTAAATATTTTAAGGACTAAGGATTTTACTAATACAGAGAGGACCCCTATATCTTTATTAAAAAAAACATAATTATCTTTTTCTTTATTAATAATATTATAGTCCTGTATAATAAGAAGGTAGAAAAGAAATTTAAGGAATTTAATTATAATCTAAACAAATTATATAAAGTTAAATCTCTTAGGGAACTAAAGTGGTTCCTTAGTGTTAAGATTATCTAAAATTAAGAGATAAAGAAGATATAGCTCTATTAGTTGTTATATATAATTATAGCCGCCTAGAAATTTATCTCTAAGCGACTAGGAGGGTAGAGGAAGATACTAATAATCTTATTACTAAAAGAGCTAATATACCTAAATAAAGGCTAGGTATCTAAAAAAGATATTACCTACTATGCCTCTCTAGTTAGTATAATTCTTTACTTATTATATCTTATAAGAATTAATCTTATATTTCCTATAGCTAAGTTAGTATAATATATAAAGAACCCCTTAAAGTATTATATATAGCTTACTAAAGGAGTCCTTAAATATATATACTATACTAAAGACTAATCTCTTTACTATATAGCTAATAATAAGATAAATACTCTCTTCTTATCCTCTAATGTATCTTTTATAGATAATAAGGCTATAAGAAAATTATTATAAGGCTATATATTTTAAATGTTTAGCGGACTAATTATATAGAAGTTATCTTATTAGGATACTATAATAATATTATTAACTAAAGCTAAGCTGTTAGCTCTTTCTAATATAGCTAAAGAATAAATAGCCCTAGGAAGACTATTAAAGGAATTAGGTATTAAGATTAGCTTAGATAATAACAATACAGCGTTAATCTAGTGTAATAATATACAGACTATATAAATTATTACTAATAACCTCTAGAAGGTTTAAACAAAGCTAAAGTATATTAATGTTTAAGGCTATTAGCTATATAAAGCTAGATTAAAAGGAATTATTAATATAGAATAGTTACTATTAGCAAGGACTCTAGCTAATAGCCTTATAAAAGCTCTAATAGGTTAATAATAATTAGAATTCGTTAAGCAGCTAGGTTTAATTAATAGACCTAATAATACAAGAGACAATAATACTAAAGAAGAAGGAGATAATCTTTAAGATTAAATGCCTTATAAAAAGCCTGAATTCGATCTTTAAATAACTTTATTTTCTATACCTTATCTAGATTATTATTTAAAGGGGTATGTTAGTAGAAACTAGTAGAAGTAAAGGGTTATAGTGTCTGTAATCCGGAGGGGTGTATGCTCCTGTATCCGCTGTACCTAACTATAATATAGTAAATAGTAGAGGAAACAGTTAATTTTATATACCTAGATATATCTTAGATACTTATACCCCTCTTAGCCTAGCTAGGAAGGTTATAAGAGTTAATACAGATTATAAATATCATATTCGTTATCATATACATCATTATGCCCTATTTGGGACTATTACATTGAGAGAGGTATATCCGGGTGTCACTTTTCTTTAGTCAGGAATTGAATTAGCCTTAGAATTCTTTTCATCTCCATCAATCGATTGATCCTGCCTTTCTCTCTCTGTCTTCACTTCAAGACTTCCAAGGATCAGGATCGAGCTGCGGACGGTCTCCAGACAGACACTGTCGACAACCGCCTAGTCGAAGATGATTTCTCGCCGAATTACATCATCGCTGCCCGCAAGGCAAGGCGCGGCGGCGCTGGCCCTCGCCAAGAGTCGCCCGCCCGCCCGCTCCCCCGCGATCCGATTCTCCAGCACGGCTCCCGCCCCGGTGACCATCGTCGACGGGTCCTTCTGGCGGTCCCTCGTTCCCAAGCCGCTGCGTAGGGATGGGAAGGCCAAGGGGAAGGGGGCCGCCAAGAAGGACTGGAACCCGGCGACCTACTTCATCGTCATGTTCCTTTTCATCGGGTCCATGTCCATCCAGATGCTCGCGCTGCGGCACCAGACGGAGCGCTACCTGCGGCAGTCGTCGGTGCGGATCGCGCAGCTGCGGGAGGTGGTCAGGAAGATCCAGGACGGCGAGGACGTCGACGTGGAGAAGATGCTGGGCACGGGGGATCCGCAACAGGAGGCAGAGTGGGAAGAAGGTGGGTGATTAGAGGAAATGGAAATGAAACGAAGGAGTTGGGAAAGAGGAGAGAAAAGAAAGGAAGCTCTTGGAATTCCAAGCTAATGACGGAATTTCATGATTCAGTATTGCAAGCCATTGAGCGGGACGAAGCGATGCGCAAGCCTCGACAACAGCAGCAGGAGGAGGAGGAGAAGGGAAATGGCTTAAAAGACTCGGCTTGTCAGACGAAACCGGCATCTCACGGCGAAACGCAGCACTCGACATCCAGATCAGGGCCGGCGCCGGCGAAGACGAAATCCGCCCATTTCGGAAGCTTCTTTTAAGATGACAGACAGACAACGATTCGACGAAGCACTACGAAAAAGTCTATTGGCTTACGACAATGAACAATACATACGCATCCGCTAAGACAGCATGTCCTTGAACACGGACGAATTCTCCAACGCGACACGCGCTTCCCCCGCCGACGCCCCCAGGGATCCCCGGGCCATCTTGGCGTGCAGGTGCGAGGCCAGGGCCGGGAGCAGCTGGTCGGTCGGGATCTCGGTTCTGACGGCCTGGTGGCCCAGCTGGCGCGGGTCGACGTCGTCGAAGAAGGCCTCCTCGCCGCGCACGCCGCCCATGTTGACGACGGCGATGGGGATGCCCCTGTCCTTGGCCCTCCTGGCGAGGCGCCAGGCGGAATAGGTGGCCAGCGACGTGCCGAGGACGAGCAGCTTTCCCGCGCGGTCGATGGCGTCCTCGGCGGCCTGCTTTACGGGGGGGGGTATGCTCGCGCCGAAGAGGACGACGGCGGGCTTGAGGATGCCGGCGGTGCTGGGCGCGACCCAGGCGCCGTCCCGGTCGACGGCGACGGTGTGCCTGGAGCCCGAGCCCGAGCCCGAGCCCGAGCTCGAGTCCCCGCTCCCCGAGAGGAGGGGCGGCGGATCCGCCAGGCACCGGGGGCAGGGCGGATACCTGAAGCTCGTGTAGGGCGCGCCGGGGATGTCGACGTCGCCGTCCGGGTTGGTCCTGAAGCCCCCCCTGGCCGCGCGCCCCGGCGGGTCCCCGGGATGGTCGAAGGCGCCGGCGGCCAGGGCGTCGTCGAGGACGGCGGCCCAGCGGGGGTTCAGGCGGGCGAGGTCTGCCTGGAGGGCGTCGCGGGGGAACTCTGCGTGGCAGGAGGTGCAGACGGTGGACCTGAGATAGCCGTGCAGCTCGACGGAGGGGATGGCCGGGTGGGCGCGGGGGTGGAAGGAGTCGACGTTCTGGGTGACGACGGAGGCGACGAGGCCCAGGCGGGCGAGGTCCCGGATGGCGTGGTGGGCGGCGTTGGGGGCGGCTCTGTGGAGGGAGGTCCAGCCGAGGAAGCTCCTGGCCCAGTATCTCTTGCGGGACTCGTGGTTGTGGAGGAACTCGTGGTGGTAGATGGGGCGGTAGGCCTTGTTGAGGCGGTAGGTGCCTTTGGGGCCCCTGTAGTCGGCGAGGCCGGAGGCGACGGAGAGGCCGGCGCCGGAGAGGATGGCGGTGGCCGGGGCGGGCGAGGCAGGCGAGGCGGGCGAGGCGGTCGGGGGCGCGAGGAGGAAGGCTTCGAGGGCGGCGACGGCGCCTTGGAGGGTGGCGGCAGCGGGGGGGATGATGGCGGGAGGCGGGAAGGGGTTGGTGTAGGGGATGCGCATGGGGGACCTGAGCATTGGAGAAGCGAGGGCAGCCTCGAGCCGCAGCTGGCCGTGGGTCAATCAATACGGAATTGATGTCTAGGTGCGATCAGTAGATCAACAATGGAGAGAAGAGGGCGGGCGCATCGACGTGAGCGTCGGACGAGGATGAGGCTGGGATGGAGGATGGAGATGGATTGATCGATGCGTTGATCATTGGACATCCGGTGTCGCAGTCGGAATCGAGCTGAATCGAGTTGGAGGCAAACAGAGTGGCGTGCAAGTACTAAGTATCGCTCTGCTGAAATTCTATGAAGGGGAACATCTGCCACTGATGTCAATCTGTACGGAGTATGTTCACCACAGATGTACCTTCAATGTATGTAAGGTCCAGCAATAGCTCATTGACAGCCTACCCTGGAGCTCAGTCCAGCAATTCAGGCAACTTCAGCGGCGACAGGGGGCGTTCCGGCGGGGCGATCCATTGATCAATGCGCTGCAGGCCGCCGACGTGGGCCCGGAAATGGCGCTGCGGGCCCTGAAGCCGTGCCCGCCGACCGCTGAAGCAGCCCCGAGCTACCCTGCACGGACCGCGCACCTCGACAGGCATATTGATTGATCCATTGATTGGTGTGATTTAGTATGTGGATTCCATGATTGATTGATTGATCGCCTCGATGAGATCAACTTGATACATTCGTCGAATGGCGGATAATATTGATGGATTCATTCCCTCCATCTAAATGATTCATCGATTCTGTGCGAGGCGACATCAAGGTTGCATGTGCATCTGGCGTGACGAGATGCCTTCATCAACCACCGATGATCATTGATGCATCCTCGCCATATCAATACATCCTCACCCGCTTCCTACGTCCAGTCTTCCAAGCTCATCTCCTCCGATCGCCATCTTCAACACTATCGACAACATACATACATACATACCTCATACAACCTGAACGCACCTCGACGTCCATCCCCATGTGACCCTCGTCGTCGCCCCGAGCTTCAGCAGTCAACACATCAATGATAGAGAGCTCGCCGACAGCTCCCCCAGACATGTCGGCCCAGACCCGGCGATCCACGGGCCAGACCCTGTGGTCGACGTGCAGGATCCAGCCCGGGGCCCGAGCATCGCCGCGCCTGTTTCACCTCGACGTCGTCCATCACCATCACCGCAGCCACGGCCACGACCCGCGCTGCGATGCCGCTCCAACATCCACATCCACATCCACATCCACGCCCACACCTCCAGCTGCCTCCACGCGCACTCATCATCCGACCGCTGCCTGTGCTGCCGCCATAGACGCAGCTCGCGGCGCGACATCCTCATCGACATCCTCATCGACATCCCTATCGACTTCCCTACCGAGCTCCCTACCGAGCTCCCTACCGAGATCATCATCGACATCCACATCCTTCGAGCCGACGCCCGATTGCGACGACCCCGCGAGACGCCTCCCGCCCAGGCATCGCGGGGCTCCGAGTGCGCCGCCGCCGTCATCATCGCCATCGCCATCGCCATCGCCGTCATCGTCACCACCCCGCCTACCGGCACTGGTAGAGCTGCCCCCGGCCCCGTCATCCTGGCCCCTGTCCCTGCTGTCGAGCAGCTGGGGCTGCTCCCGCCGGGCCAATTGCCACCTAGCGCCTTCGCCCTCGGCGCCATCCAGATCTCCGACCACGGCCAGATCTATCCATATCCGTCCTCGGACGAGGGCAGCCGTCAGCACCAGCACCAGCACCAGCACCAGCACCAGCACCAGCACCAGCATCAGCAGGCCGTTGCTGTCCTCAACAAGCTCCAACTGCTTTGCCCTCCGTCCATCTCCGGCAACAGCATATCTTCACGCCAGACGGCCTTCAACGCCCGCAATGGGTTCGAAAGAGGCGCAATCGGCTCGCGGCAGCAGCAGTGGCGGCGGCGGTCTCAAGAAGCAGGACATGAACCGCGAACACAATCACCAACTTGACCACGACCACGATCACGACCATGATCACGATCATCACGGTCACAGCCACGGCCTGTTCGGCGGCGGGCACCACCACCACCACGACAATGTCTACCTGACGTCCACCGACAAGAACGACCCCGGCGTGCGCATCACCCGCATCGGCCTCCTCAGCAACCTGGCCATGGCCGTCGCAAAGTTCATCGGCGGATGGGCCTTCAACTCGAGGGCCATGGTCGCCGACGCCTGGCACAGCATCGCCGACCTCGCCTCCGACATCCTCACCCTCGCCACCGTCTCCTGGAGCATCAAGCCCCCGACCGACCGCTTCCCCGTCGGCTTCGGCAAGGTCGAGAGCATGGGCGCCCTCGGCGTCTCGGGCATGCTCATCGTCGGCGGCCTCTACATGGGCTGGGACAGCGCCATCACCCTCTACGGCTTCTGGGACCCCGACGCCGCGGAACACATCCTCGAGCACATCGGCTCCGGGCACGGGCACGGTCACGGACACGGAGGAGGCCACTCGCACGGCCACGGCGCCTCGGACCTCCCCAACCTGCAGGCCATCTGGCTCGCCGCCGGCACCATCCTCGTCAAGGAGTGGCTCTACCGCGCGACCATGAAGATTGCCCGCGCCCGCAAGTCGTCCGTCCTCGCCTCCAACGCCGTCCACCACCGCGTCGACAGCCTCACCGGCTTCGTCACCCTCGCCGCCATCCTCGGCGCAAACGCCTTCCAGAACGCCGCCTGGCTCGACCCCGTCGGCGGCCTGCTCATCTCCATCATGGTCGTCCACGCAGGCTTCGACAACACCCGCGACGCCCTCTACGAGCTCGTCGACCAGGCCATCGACAAGGACGTCCGCGCCGCCGTCCGCAGGCACGCACAGGCCGCCCTCGCCGCCATCAGCGACGGCCACGAGGCCGAGCTGCGCGCCGTCTCCGGCACAAAGTCCGGCCCCAACTACCTCGTCGACCTCGAGATCTCCGTGCCGGGAAAGTGGACCGTCGACGACGTCAAGGAGCTCGAGGACGCCGTCCGCGCCCGCGTCGGCGGAAAGGTCCGCGGCACGAAGCGCGTCCGGGTGCGCTTCGTCTCGCAGGACGCGGCGTCCTCTGCCGCCGGCGGTGGCGGCCCCGGCGGTGGCGGCCCCGGCGGCGGCTTTGACGAGTTCATCCCGAGCAACGCCCGCGCATCGGTCGAGTCTGACGGCGAGGAGGGGCATGCCGATGACGGGCACGGGCACGGGCACGGGCATGGACATGGGCATAAGCATTAGACAACCTGCTAGAGCCTGCTATTCTAGGGAGGACAACAACGGCCAGGTTGTTCTCGGGAGCCGATTCAACTTGTCTCTCCAGGACCTGAGCCGACGATGGGGCCTTCTTTTCTCTTATCCGTGTTCTCCTTCTTTTTCTTCCTTTTTTTTTTTCCCATCAATGAAATGGACAACGGAACTCTTGGATACAGGACATTGGTAGAATCAATGGTCATCTCGCGGAATGCGCGCTCAATGCATCTACTTATGCCAGCCTCATGAAATCCATCTGATGTAGCAGCACGGATGAATCACGTACAGTAGAAGAGCCTTTGAAGCATCAATATGAGATCCAGGAGCTTGATAGTGAGAGCCCATTTAGCCTAAATGCGACGAGCTCGATCCGACATGTCAATGGAAATCCAGCGGTTCGCAGGCTCATCGTCCTCGGCGCAGCTCTCGATGCAACCATCCATGTTCTCTCGCGGCAAGCAATCAATCAATTGCCGTTGCGATTTCCTTCCCGACTTCATACACAATTGATAAATGTAGATTTCGCATAAAAATATACAAGGAAATTCCGCATATAAATCAGAACCCCCTCAATCAATCCAAATCATTGCATTGATCTTCCACCCTCATTGATCTCTCTTCCACCTCATCAGTCGACGTCCCTGCAAAGATCATCGCCGCCAGTCGCACAGTCGCACAGTCGCACAGCCCGCGCATCGTTGATCTTCTTCAAGCTCCCGAGAAGCACGGACGCAGGGACCGCTTCTCATTGAATCCTCGACATCATCATCACCGAGGGCATCATCATGGCCACAGAGCACTTGGCAACAGAGCACTGGCCGCTCTACCTGGGCTTCGACCTCTCCACGCAGCAGCTCAAAGGTCAGTCCCCAGCGATAGGAATGAACTACCTCCTACGCAGATAGCCTCATACTAGGTACCCAAACAAAGCTGACCCTCCCCAGCCATCGTGGTCAACTCGTCCCTGCGCACCGTCGCCGAGGCCAAGGTCGACTTCGACGCCGACTTCGGCCCCCGCTATGGCATCTCCAAGGGCGTCCTCGTCCGCGAGGACATCGGCGAGGTCTTCACCCCCGTCGCCCTGTGGATGGAGTCGCTCGACCTCGTCCTGCACCGCCTGCGCGCCGCCATGCCCGTGCCCCTGGCGCACATCCGCGCCGTCGGCGGCTCCGGCCAGCAGCACGGCAGCGTCTTCTGGGCCGCCGGCGCAGAGCAGCTGCTGCGCAGGATGGACCCGGCAAGGCCCCTCGCCGAGCAGCTCGAGGGCGCGCTCGCGTGGCCCTTCTCGCCCAACTGGCAGGACCACAGCACGCAGCGCGAGTGCGACGCCTTCGACGCCGCCCTCGGCGGCAGGGACAAGCTCGCCGAGGCGACCGGCAGCGGGGCGCACCACGTAGGCATCCATCCCCCCCCCTCTCTCTCTCTCTCTCTCTCTCTCTCTCTCTCTCTCTCTCTCTCTCTCTCTCTCTCTGTGGAATTTGTTCGTCCGGAAGTGCGGACGCGGGTTCCCCTGCGAGTATGTATGGACTCGTCAAATGGCTGACGGCTGGTGTACCGTAGAGATTCACGGGCGAGCAGATCATGCGCATGAAGAGGGTCCGCCCAGAGGTCTACGCCAAGACGGCGCGCATCTCGCTCGTCTCCTCGTGGCTCGCCTCCATGCTCCTGGGCCACATCGCGCCCATCGACGTCGGCGACGTCTGCGGCATGAACCTCTGGGACATCCCGCACCAGCGCTACAACGAGACCCTCCTCGCCCTCGCCGCGGGCGGCGGCGGCGGCGATGGCAGCGGCGACGGCAACGGTGATGGTAGTGCTGCTGCCGCCGCCGCCGAGGAGCTGCGCGACAAGCTCGGCGAGCCCGCCATGGACGGCGGCCGCGCCCTGGGCATCGTCTCGGCCTACTACGTGACCAAGTACGGCTTCCGGCCCGACTGCCAGGTCGTCCCCTTCACCGGCGACAACCTCGCCACCATCCTGGCCCTGCCGCTGCGGCCCCTCGACGCCATCGTCTCGCTCGGCACGTCGACGACCTTCCTCATGAACACCCCAACCTACAAACCCGACGGCTCCTACCACTTCTTCAACCACCCGACCACGCGCGGCAGCTACATGTTCATGCTGTGCTACAAGAACGGCGGCCTCGCGCGCGAGAAGGTCCGCGACACCCTGCCCGCGCCGGAGCCCGGCCAGACCAACTGGGAGACGTTCAACAGGGCCGTCATGGACACGCCCCCGCTCGGCGTTGCTGACGCCCCTGACGCTGACGCCGCCGCCGCCGCCGACGACGACGCGGAGACGAGCGCCGCCGACAGCCGCGCCAAGATCGGGCTCTACTTCTACCTCAGGGAGACGGTGCCCAACATCCGCGCCGGCACGTGGCGCTTCACCTGCCGCGCCGCCGACGGGGGCGACCTGCGGCCCGCCGCACCCTCGTGGGACCGCGCCTTCGACCCCCGCGCCATCGTCGAGTCCCAGGCGCTCTCCATGCGCCTCCGCTCGCAGCGCCTCGTCCACAGCCCGCGCGACGCGCTGCCCGCGCAGCCCCGCCGCATCTACCTCGTCGGCGGCGGCTCCCTCAACCCGGCCATCGCGCGCGTCGTCGGCGAGGTGCTCGGCGGCGCGGACGGCGTCTACAAGCTCGACGTCGGGGGCAGCGCGTGCGCGCTCGGCGGCGCGTACAAGGCGCTGTGGGGCGCCGAGCGGCGCAAGGGCCAGACGTTCGACGAGCTCATCGGCGAGCGCTGGACAGAGGAGGGCTCCATCGAGAAGGTCGACGTCGGGTACAGGGAGGGCGTGTACCCGCGGTACGGGAGCGTGCTGGGAGCCTTTGAGGAGATGGAGAGGAGGCTCCTGAAGGAGGAGGAGGAGCTGCACTGAGCAAAGCACATGCAGGCCATTGATGCAATTCTTCCCTGCTCTCTTGAAAATCAGGCACAAAAAAGGGAGGCTATTGATTACCATAGAAACACTGACGCTACCCGAAGCCGCAAGAAAAAAAAAAACAGCAGGCCCTTCACCTGACGTACTTGTTCATGAACCGTCGGTGGAAATCCGATCGCAAAAGGTCCTAAAGCCTGATTAGCAGGATGCCCAGAAACATTTGCCCCCAAGCCCACAAGGGGGGCAAGAGGCAATCCTCCAAGGCGGACTCACATTGACAAACTCCTTCTTCTTGTTCTTGTCTTCGGTCCCTCTGGCCTGGTTCTTGAACACCACGTCGTCGTCCCACCGGCGCTTCATCGTAAAGTCCTGCTTGTTGAGCAGGGGATTGCCCAGCGCGATGTCCCTCTCCCGCGCCTCCTGCTCCACCTTGGCCCTCTCCGCCTCCTGTGCCGGGTCAGCCGTCATGTCCTCAAATCACAGGAAAAGAAAAAGAAAGGGGGGGGAGGGATTGACGGTCGGGGAAATGCAATTGAAAGACAAGAAAAGGGAATCCGAAGGAGCCCTACCTCAAGCTTCTTCTTTTCCTCCCTCTCTTTCCTGACCCTCTCCAGCTCCCTCTGCAGCTCCGCGTCCTCATCATCGCTGTCCTCGTCGCTGCTGTCCTCGTCATCCTCCTCGCTGTCGTCGTCCGCGTCCATCTCCCTCGTCTCCGCCAGGATCCTCCTCCTCTTGGCCTCGGGATCCTCTGCGTCATCGTTGTCGGCATCGTCGTCGTCGTCGTCGCCTTGCCTATCCCCGGCGGCCTTGACGTGCAACGGCCTCTTGCCCGCCCGCCCACTGTCTACGTCCATCCCGTCGCCATTTCGATTCTCATGCTCGTGCTCTTCGTCATCGTCGTCGTCGTCTTCGTGTGAGGGCAACGGAGCGCCGTTGTTGTGCCCCAGCTTCTTGGACTTGGAGAAGTGCGCCTTCTCGGCGGCCAGCAGCTCGGCCGCGAGATCCCGCGCGGGCTCGTCGTCCGCGTCGCCGCCCTGGCCTGCCTTGCGGTACTTGAGGTGCGTGTGGGCGGGGAGCAGGCGCTGGTGGTACGCCGGGCCGCGGAGGGCCTCTTTTCCTCGGGCCTGGGGTGCTGGATTAGCCACGGCGCAGAAGAGGGAGGGGCGATTGGAAATGGGGTGCGCCTTGGGGAACGGGATGGGTTTGCCCCTAGGCTGGATCTGAGGCTCACGGGGTCAAAGGTCGGTCTATGCGCGGTGGTCATGGTCGCTGATCAGGATTGTGTAAATGCGTGCTTGAGGACAGAGCGGCGCGTGTTGATGGATGGATGGCGGATTCAAGGGCGATTGTTCTTGGATGGATGGAATCGTAGAAGATTGATCAATGATTGTTCTTGGTGGTGACGGGAGCGCATCGCGGGAGCGTGGACGTTGGATTGGATTCTCACCGCCCGGCAGAATCCGACCTTGATCGCAGACGATTAGCGCCTTTCCTCGACCATCTCACATGAAAGTCGAGATTCAAAGTCGAGAGGTGCCCATTGAAAGCCATTCATTCTTGTTTTCGTTTTGCTTCATTCTTTTCGACTAGAGACAAGATCAAGATGCCGCGAGAAGCCGAGCCGTCGTTGAGCGAGAGGACATTTGTGCAGCAGGCCATCGCGGAGGGATTGCGCCTGGACAACCGCAAGCCGGACGAGTTCAGACCACTGGAGCTGAGTTTCGGCCATGAGTACGGCGTTGCGGAAGTGAAGCTGGGCAAGACGAGGTCTGCGGTCATCCTGATTCTATCCTGTACTCTTTGATATCCTCAAAAGGAGCTCGCCGCTGACTCGCTCGCAGGGTGCTGGCCAAGGTGTCTGCCGAGGTCACGGTGCCGTTCTCTGACCGGCCGTTCGAGGGCGTCTTCACCATCACGTCGGAGCTGGGCCCCATGGTGGCGCCGTCGTTTGAGGTGAACCGGCCGACCGAGGCGGAGACGCTGCTGTCGCGGCTGCTGGAGAAGACGATCCGGCGCTCGGGCGCGCTGGACACGGAGTCGCTGTGTCTGGTCGCGGGGCAGAAGTGCTGGGCGGTCCGCGTGGACCTGCACGTGCTGTCGGCGGACGGCGGGCTGACGGACGCGGCGTGCCTGGCGGCGGTGGCGGCGCTGCGGCACTTCCGGCGGCCGGACACGAGCATGGAGGGCGAGGCGCTGACCGTGTACACGCCGGCGGAGCGGGAGCCGGTGCCGCTGGGCTGGCTGCACTCGCCGTTCTGCGTGACGTTCAGCTTCTTCGGCGGCGAGGGCGTGGGCGCGGGGGAGGGGCAGGCGCAGGGGCAGGCGCCGCGGGTGCTGCTGGACACGACGTGGCTCGAGGAGCAGCTGCGCCTGGCGAGCTGCACGTACAGCCTGAACAAGCACGGCGAGCTGTGCCAGATCTCGAAGCTGGGCGGGGCGCCCGTCGACGCGGTGCTGTTCGTGCAGTGCGCGCAGACGGCGCTGGCCAAGGCCAAGGAGTTTGCGGACCTGGTGGATCGGGAGCTGGCGGCGGATGCGAAGCGGAGGGACAAGGGGGGGCTAATAGCGGAGCTCTTGTCCGCGGAAAACGCGAGGTGATGATGGTGATAAGATGATGCTTTGTTTGCCTGCCTTGCCGTCATGCTCTTGTATATAGTGTCTGCCAAAATACATGGAATAGAAAGTCCTTGATACCCCTCCCCTCTTCTCTTCTCTTCTCTTCTCTTCCCTTCTCGATGACCCTCTCCCCCCCGTCTTGATATCTGCCGTGACGCTCGCAGCCTTTCTATAATATAGAAATCACAGCCCTGAGCAGAATAGAATGACTCCGGAAACGCCAATGCCAACAAACTCCCGTCCATGTATGCCAGATGCCGCAGCCAACCGCCGAAGAAATGCGAAGCAAATAGGTAGTAGTGGAAGACCCCCGTCACCTCATGACGGGCGGGCGCGACTCCTTGTTCCACTGGACCCTGGTGCGCAACCAGTCGACGGCCTCGCGCACGCCGTCGCCGGTGAGGGCGCTCATGGCGAGGACCCTGGAGTCGCGGATGGCGGCTCCCTTGTCGCCCTCCATGACGCGCTTGACGAGCCCCTCCTTGATGCGGATGGTCTCGACGCAGTCCTCCCTGTCCTGCTTGTTGGCGAGGATCAGGAGGGGCACGCCCTCGGTCTCGGAGTGCTGGAGGACGTCCTCGAGGACGAGGCGGCACTCGTCGAGGCGGCCGGCGCCGTCGTTGCCGTGGTCGATGTCGTTGTTCATGTCCATGTCCATGTCGCCGCCGCCAATGTCTGTGCTGTCGATGATGAAGACGATGGCGTGGCAGCTCGCGTAGTAGCTCTGCCACAGCTTGCGCAGGGACAGCTGGCCGCCGACGTCCCAGAGCTTGAGGTACATGTCTGGCAGGGAGATGGTCGAGACGTTCTGGCCGACGGTCGGGACGGTCTTGAGCTTGGGGTCGGGGGCGCCAGGGATGTACATGGCCTTGACCTGCTCGTGGAAGGTCGTCTTGCCGGCATTGTCGAGGCCGAGGAGGATGACGGAGTACTCTGCAGGCTGTCAGCCGTCTTGCCACGATCGAGCATCATGGCCGGCGCATCAGACACGGCAATATGGCCTTGAATCCTCGTCTTTGACCCATTACTGATCCGCTGATCCATCCATTGATATACTGACCTTCTCTGCTAGTGGCGTAGCGGTAGAGGCCTTTGGCCAGGTGATACATGGCTGCTCATGCGCCGGGGGACGTCCTCAGCGAGCGAGAGCCTCGACGCAGCCGAGCGGGTGGGCGAGGGTGGTATGTATTGATGTATGTATGTATCAATCAATGTATCAAGGTGTGCAAGAAGTTGGTCTGTGAGGGCGATGTTGGGGTCGAGGCGGCCACGAAGACGCATCATCCATTCCATACATTGATGCTGGTATGTTCCATCCTCGAAGTCGCGATAAGCATTGTCATTGGATCAATCAATATCATGCTGCCAGTTCCAAGATTAAAATCTGAAATCACCAAGTCCACATTGAAGCCATCAGGTCCGCGCCCGCCTACCCTGCAGCCCGGCCATCGCCCCGCTGAGCGCTCCTGAAGCCCCCCTGAAGCCCCCCTGAAGCCCCCCTGAAGCCCGCCAAAGTTATAGCGGCCGCCAAGCCTGAGCCCGCCGACGAGATGCGCTACAGGGCGTCGAGTCGGCCAATCAGCGGCCGTCATTGATTGATTCAGCCGCTAATGCAGCCGAGCGTCGAGCGTCCATCGAACCTCCAACCTATTGATCAATTAATCCATCGATTATTCCCGTTCCTGGATGAATTCAATGTAGATTAAATTGATGAATTCATGAAGCGATTGATTGATGCCTCCATCATGTGTTCAACCTCGACTCTGCATATGAGGTAGATACCACGTTTCCAAACCCCCCCCCCCCGCAGCATCGTCGCCTTCGCCGTCCGCGAGAGACTCTCTTTTTTTCACCACTCGCCTCGGATCGCCGTCTAATGGTCCGCTCCCTTCGCTTCCCTCGAGAGGCTCGCGCGCGGGCTCCAACCTGACACCATCGCCTCCCAGAGTCCGAGTCATCGAGAGATCCATCCATCCATCCATCCATCCATTTGATCCCACCCGTCGCTCCAACATGGCGACTGCAGAGCTCCTCAACCTGGGCTTCAGGCTGCTTCGTTCGTTTGATTCTCCTTCTCCCCCCCCCTCTGTTACCTGCGCGCCTCTCAGCTAACCATCTTGTTACCCCACCGGCAGGGCGAGACGATGAGGAGACCGAACCCGAAGGTGTGTGCGCCCTTTGATGTTGAACAGAGAGACGCTGCGCGCAAAGCGACGGCGACGGCGACGGCGACAGCAATGACAACGTCAATGTCAACGGCGACGGTGATGGCGCATCTCGATGGCTGACGGCGCAAGCACAGAGGGCGACTCTGCCCAGAAAGAGCTCTTCGCCGCATGGGCAATCTTCATATCCATCATGCTCCTCATCATCGCCTTCTTCGCCAGCTACCTCGTCCAGGTCAAGAAGGTCACCGCGATCCACGAAACCGTCATCTCCATGATCGCAGGTTTGCGCCACCCATTCTCCCTCCTCTGCCTTTCTGCCCCTCTTTCAACCGCTTGACCAGCTTGGCTGATGATGCCCTCGCAAACGGACAGGCATCTTCGTCGGCCTCCTCCTCCTTATGACGTCCGGCGACTCCATTAGGAACCTCATCAGCTTCGACTACCAAATCTTCTTCAACCTGCTCCTCCCGCCCATCATCCTCTCCTCCGGCTACGAGCTCCACCAGGCCAACTTCTTCCGCAACATCGGCACCATCCTGACCTTTGCCTTCGCCGGCACCTTCCTCTCCGCCGTCGTCATCGGCCTGATCCTCTGGTTCTTCACCCTCCTCCCCGGCTCCATCGAGATGACCTTTGTCGATGCCATATCCGTCGGCGCAACCCTCTCCGCCACGGATCCTGTCACCATCCTCGCCATCTTCAACACCTACAAGGTCGACCCGAAGCTCTACACCATCATCTTCGGCGAGTCCATCCTCAACGACGCCATCGCCATTGTTATCTTCGAGACGGCGCAAAAATACAACAAGGGCGAGGGCGGCAGCTACGGCGTCATCAGCTTCTTCGAGGGAACCGGCATCTTCCTCCTCGTCTTCTTCGGGAGCATGCTCATCGGCGTCGTCGTCGGCGTCGCAACCGCCCTGCTTCTCAAGTTCACCTACGTCCGCCGCTTCCCCAAGATCGAGAGCTGCCTCATCATCCTCATCGCCTACGCGACCTACTTCTTCTCCCACGGCCTCCACATGTCCGGTACGTCCAAGCCATCCGTGTGTCATTGTCATTGATTTGGTGGAAAAAAGAAAAAAAAAAGAAAGATAAAGGGGAATGGATGGGAAGGGACCGGACCGTGGCGCGATACTGACTCGGAACCAGGCATCGTGTCTCTGCTGTTCTGCGGCATCACGCTCAAGCACTACGCCTACTTCAACATGTCCAGGCGGACCCAGCTCACCACAAAGTACATCTTCCAGGTCATGTCGCAGCTCTCCGAGAACTTCATCTTCATCTACCTCGGCCTCGCCCTCTTCACCGACAACGCCCTCCAGTTCCAGCCGCCCCTCATCATCGTCACCGTCTGCGCAGTCTGCGCCGCCCGCTGGGTCGCCGTCTTCCCGCTCTCCAGGGCCATCAACTGGGTCATCCGCTACCGCGCGCGCCGCCGCGGCGTCGAGGTCGGCGACGAGCTGCCCTACAACTACCAGGCCATGCTCTTCTGGGCCGGCCTCCGCGGCGCCGTCGGCGTCGCCCTCGCCGCCCTCCTCACCGGCGAGAACTCGTACGCCCTGCGCGCCACCGTCCTCGTCGTCGTCATGCTCACCGTCATCATCTTCGGCGGGACCACCGCCCAGATGCTCGAGATCCTCGGCATCCGCACCGGCGTCGTCGAGGAGATCGACAGCGACGACGAGTTCGACATCGAGTCCTTCGGCGGCGGGCTCCACTTCAAGCGCTCCGGCAGCGCCATCGGATACGACCCCCGCCGCGACGGCAACGTCATCCTCTCCAACCTCGACTCCTCCCGCGCCGCCGCCGCCGCCGGCCGCTCCGCCTCCTACGTCTCCGGCGCTTCCTCCCCGCGCTCCGCCGCCGCCCGCGCAAACAGCCGCAGCCGCAAGAACTCCGCTCGCAGCTCCGACTTCGAGCGCGCCGACCTCCTCGAGCGCACCAACACAGAGGACTCCGACCTCGGCAGCGACATCGACATCTCGGACCTCCCGCCCCCCGCGCGCCGCACCACCACCACCTCCACCACAACAACAGCCATCAACAGCTCGCGCCGGCCGCCGCTGAACGTGACCTCCGGCGCTGGCGCCGGCGCCGCGGCCGGCGCGTCCGCCGCAACTCCAGCGGGCGACCACCCCTCCGCCGCGCCCATCACAGCCACCGGCGCCATTCGCCAGCTCCTCTCGACCGAGGACCCCGCGGGCTTGCTGCGGCAGCTGGACGAGGACTTCATCAAGCCGAAGCTCCTGCTGCACGGGGACAGGAGGGGCGGCAGCTCAGGGGCTGTATGATCTTGCTTGTTCCTTTTGGCGCGCAGGGGAGAGAGGACTCGGATTCAGGGTCGAAACTTATATATAGTTGATGTCTGGTACATCAGTGCATTTCATGCCAGGTGTTTTTTTCTTCTCATCCGAATTAAATAGAAACCATCTTGACCACATCGTGAGCACAGTTGAACGAGACGCAATCCAAAGACATCATCAAGTCGCGAGCACATCCACATTCATCGCAGAGTATTTCCATGTCTCATCTTCATTGCCTCGTCAACGTCGTCATCATCGTTGACCGTGACAGCACTTATTTGTACATAGTATCTAGCCACACGACTTCAAGTGATTCCGGCTTCCCGTCGTGCAGTGCCAAAAAAAACCGATCAAAGCCCCAAGCTGTGGATTTTCCTTCCTTCTCCACCGTCTGCCGACCTCCCTTTTCCTGACCGTCGGGATACCCTTTGATGCTCATCTATTCGGTGAAAAAGAAATGATACTACTAGTTTCCGCCCTCGACTTTTCCCCTGCCGCGAGGGAAATTCATGACGATGGAAAAGAAAAAAAGAAAAAAAAAGAAAGAAAACACAATCCAACCCTCCCTGGAACACCTGCCTGTTTCTCTGGCGAAACGCCAAACTTGCGAACCGGAAAACGAACAAGGAAAACAGAAGCAAAGCTAGACATTTCGATGGGAAGAGGTATGATTTGGAGGGGCCAAGGAGGGCATGGTGAAGACCCTCTGCAGTCCGCGGTTGGGGTCTCGGGGGGGTTGAGTTGATTATGATGATTTCGGAGGGGCTGCTGAGGGGGTAAGACTTGCGCTGGAGGGACGGGAAAGCTGAGGGCTATTGGCCGCGGAAATAGCAGCAGCAACAGGGCTAGCATGTTGTGCTGGCGGCTGTTGCGGCTGCGGCTGCGGCTGCGGCTGCGGCTGCGGTTGTTGTTGCGGTTGTTGTTGCGGTTGTTGTTGCGGTTGAGTTTGCGGTTGAGTTTGCGGTTGCGCTTGCGGTTGCGGTTGCGGTTGCGGCGCCGGTTGTGAGGTCGGTCGTGGGGTGGGTTGATGTGGAGGTTGGGCTAGGATAGGAGAAGCTTGTTGCGAACGTGGCTGCTGAGGGTGTTTCGCTTGCTGGGCCTGCTGTAGCTGTTGGATCTGCTGCTGGGCCTGCTGCTGGGCCTGCTGCTGAGCCTGTTGTTGAGCAGCCTGATGAGCAGCCTGTTGCTGAGATTGTTGCGCGGCCTGATGCTGGGCCTGATGCTGGGCGTGCTGCTGGGCGTGCTGCTGGGCGTGCTGCTGGGCCTGTTGCTGGGCGTGCTGCTGGGCCTGTTGCTGAGCGTGCTGCTGAGCTTGCTGCTGAGCTTGCTGCTGGGCCTGTTGCTGAGCTTGCTGAGCTTGCTGCTGAGCTTGCTGCTGAGCCTGTTGATGAGCGTGCTGATGGGCCTGCTGCTGAGCTTGCTGCTGGGCTTGGTGAGCAGCCTGTTGTTGAGCCTGTTGAGCCGCCTGCTGGTGAGCTTGTTGCGCAGTCTGCTGAGGTTGATGCTGCTGATGCTGCTGGACCTGGTGTGCAGCCTGTTGTTGAGCTTGTTGCGCCGCTTGCTGGTGAGCTTGTTGCGCCGCTTGCTGGTGAGCTTGTTGCGCCGCCTGCTGGTGAGCCTGTTGCGCAGTCTGCTGTGGTTGATGCTGCTGCTGCTGCTGATGCTGATGCTGCTGGACCTGCTGCTGACGCGGCTGCGGAGCTTGCTGTTGAACCTGCTGCTGCTGCTGCGCCTGCTGTTGTGCTTGTTGCTGCTGTTGTCTGAGCAGGGCAGCGTACTGGTGTGGGCTAGTGGTGGCTGCAATACTTGAAGCAAGACCGGGCTGGCCTGGTGCCCCTGCTGCCGCGCTCATAGCGGACTGTCGTTGAGCCATCATGGCCCGCATGAGATGCTCGGTGGCAAGGTGACGGAGCTGGTCGGGTGTCAGGTTCGGGTGCTTAGCCCGAAACTGGGCTTCAAGCGTATTGACCTGGGCAGCGATGCCTGGGGGCAATTGCGAAGGCAGTCTCGGGCCGGGCGAGGTCCCACTCGGAATAGGGGGCATGTGAAGACCCGGGGTCGTTGGCGATGGGTGCCCGCCGCCGGCGTTGAACGAGGCCATCATGGCCTGAGCGCTGTTCATGAACGGTTGCTGAGCGATGGCCGGCACACCGTTGCGCAAGGGGGGCGAGGCCTGGCTTCCTTGAGAGCCTGGAGTACCGACTCCTGAAGTACCGACGCCGTGTTGTTGAGCGTGATGCAGTTGAGCGGCGGCCGCCGCCGCGCGCTGCTCTGACAGACGTTGAGCTCGCATCAACAAGCCGGGATCAGGTTGGCCATTAGGCATCGCTATCCTATGCTGCGCTTGCATGGCCTGAAGAGCCTGTAGTTGGGCCTGCGGCATTCCGGCCATCTGTGCCGGAGGGGCGAGACTGCCTCCCATCTGGGCTTGCACTCCCATTCCACCTACGCCGTTAGCAGGAGCTTGCATGGGCATGCGAGATCGACCCTGCGTGGCGGCGGCCGCGGCGGCAGCCGCCACAGCAAGTTGATTCGGAACACCACGGGCGATACCGTTGACACCGTTAGCGACACCAGGGTGAGCACCGGGGACGGCTTGGCCAGGATGGACCGCAGTAGATGCGCCCGCCAGTTGCGCGTTTTGGTTCTGGGCCCTGGCTTGCATGGCAGCCTAGATTCGAGGTGGTCAGTAATGAAGCGGTGGTGCAAATCCCGATACGAATGAACTTGACTTACTCGTCGCTGAGCCTCTTGGCGCTGAGCGTACTGCGCCATCTTCTCGGCCAGGGCCTGATCTCGCTCCCATCGCAACAGACTGTAATCCCTCGGGGTCTTCGTCGGTCGCTGTGTGACGGCATCGTTCGTCTTCTTGGCGGCGTTTTGAGATGCATTGTGCTGCTGCTTCTGGATGATGGTCTCCCTCTTCTTAGCGAGTTTCCGCATGGCATCGATCAAAGTCAGGTGCTTTTGGTTCCGACGTCTCTCCACCCTCAAAGGGGTCGACTGTCTTCTCCGAATTGGCGTAACAGCACCTCCGGACGCGCTAGCCTGTTGAGCTGCAAGCTGGTTTGACTGAGCAATGACGCGCTGGGCCGCCTCTATCCTACCATTGTAGGCCTTGAAATATTGCGTCTTCTGCATGTCAGCGGGAAGACCCTCGAGGTTGATCCATCTCTCAAAGCATTCCCAAGGCGTCCGCCTCTCGGCGCCTGAAGTGAAGACAGATCGGGTCGACAGCATTGTTGAAATCAGGGACCAGTTGTACGAGTACTCGCGCACAAGTCCCCGAAGCTCATCATCCTCGAGAAGCGTCCACTGCGAGGGGCTCCTCGATTCGTAGAAGCTTTGGAGAGGCATCGGATGCTCAGAAGGAGGTCGAAACTGATGACCCGCATGGAGTCGGTCGCGGATATGCTTCGATTCCGGTGCGAACAGAGCGACTTCGCTGCTAGCGGGGGGAAGCTTGACATTGTGAGCCAAGGCGTCATTGTCGAATCCGCCGTCTTCCTCATCATCGGAATCTTCGTTGCGATAGTCAAAGCGGCTCCGTTTCCTAGGCGGGCCTTCAGATACGAGCTTCATCTGTCCTTCCACGTACTTGCTCAGAGGCAGAGCCGGGCGTCGCCAATGCGCATCCGGATCGAACTCGGGTCCAGTGAGCTCAAATCGAGGTGCCTTGAGAGGCGAGCCGTACATGGGAAGCTCCTCCAGCAGCTTGTCGGACGCCGGTGTTCTCCGCAACGCAAAGACGACCTCATCTTCCTGAAGCGCGAATATCGCCGATGGCGCCACGGTCTCGGGAAAATCTTCGAAGTCGTTGATGGCCTGTGGGGAGTCAATGTCTCCAGAGACGAGGTCTGGCGTAGGCGGATTCCCAGGGACGTCGCCATCGGAGTTGACCATGTGCGTGTCCTCGGTGGTGACGACGACCTTTGGAGGAATGTAGGCCGGGATCTGCAGCAGTTTCCTCTCCTCTGGGGTCGCTTCGACCCATTCTGCGCACGCGTAAGCCAGGTTGCGAGCGACTGCCATCTTCCACTTTCTCTCTTCCCGGAAATCCGTGCGCATCCATTTCATCTCTTGGAAGAGAACATCCCATTGCGTAGGTGGCCTAGTTGGCTCAGGACAACGCTTTGGTTGTCGCAAGGACCACTTGTCGCTCTGTTGAAGGTGATAAACTCTCCGAAGCACCTTGCACGCCTGATGATCCTGGATTGCCAGATAGGCATCGGGTGTGGCGATGGTCTTGTTGGCGTGAAACAATATCTTCTCGATTGGCTGCATCCAGTTGGTGTTCCCCGTGAAATTCTGAATAAAAAGAGGGGTGTAATAATCTTCGAGGGCGTGCATCGCCTCCTTTTGGCCCGACACGACGGCCTTGTCTTCCACGCGCTTCGGTTGCTTTCCGAACACCACGGTTGACATCTGAGGGGGCCTCGAGCCGGCTCTCTTCGTCGTCGACCTTCTCGTTCTCGAGGGTGGTGAGTGAGGGGTCGATGTGACCGGAGTAAGCTGGTTCCGCGGAGTTTTGCTGGCTCCTTCTTCCGAAGAGCTGGGAGGCTGTTGGGTACTAGCGCTCTGAGAGTCCTTGATGCGGGCTAGTCCGGACGCGAGCCGACTGATGGTCTTTTCCGATGGCCGGGAGACTTCGGCCTGCCTCTTAGAGGCGGAGGGTTGCGAAGTCGAAGACGTCGGAGGCTGGGTATTGATACTGCGTGACGAGAGCACCCGCGAGTCCTGCGCTTGCGATTTTGATTCCACCAAATCGACCTCCATCACGTCTGCTGCATCCTGACGGCGACCGAAAGTGTTGGCATGGCGGCCGAGGGTCGTCGAAGCTGATGTCCGATGGCGCTTTCTGCTGTGTGATTCGGATGAGAAGTCTTCGATCGAATGTGCCACGCCGACAGGCAGCTCGGAAGCATCAGCGACACTTGTCGAGGAATCGGGGCTGATCTCGGCCGCGCTTGATCGTATGGATTCCTGCAGCAATCGATCCTCCTCTGATCCAGTGGTCGTCCGGGAAGTGTCGTCCTGGACGTCGCTCTTGGAGTGCTCTGGGGCAAGGTTAGAACCGATGTCATCCAAAGTCGCTTCCTTCTCGTGCCGTCCATTGTCCTGTTCTGATCTCTCCTCGCTATAATGAGGACCGTCGTGTTCAGGGCTTGTGTTGGCTGAGATGTCGTGAACGGCAGGCGTCGTGGCACTCGGTGCAGTCGAGCCAGGGGAGGAGAGCGCCTCAGGGACTTTGGATGCGCTGCTCGGGAGCTTGATGGACAGTTCCTTGGGGGCATTCGTGGCGGAATGAGCGTGTCGACTCGAAACAGCCCCGTTTTCGCCGGTGGTCGATGGCCGACTTCCATCGTTCCTTCCATCATCCTCAGCCGCGGTGCCCTTCGTAGGGTCAGTCGAAAGCAAGTCCTTCGTTCCCTGTGAATAAGCAACCTGTCCAGCATGCGAAAAGTGTCCTACCCCGGGCGCTGGATCGGCCGAATGGCCCGCCGACTTCGTCTCGCCGTTGACGGACAGTGGCGGCAATTTCGAGAGAAGCTGTTCCGTGGTTGATTCTCGAGGTGGCGCAGTGGGAAGCCTTTGAGGGAGACTGGCCGACGGTCGATGAGGGTGGGGAGGCGTTCCGACCCTTGAATCTTGGCTCGGAAGCCCGTCGGATAGCTGCCGATCGATGTTCGCGGCGGCCGCATCCTTTCTCGGTGGTCGAGTCGTCGACGGTACTGACGATTGGGAAGGGGTCGAATGGATAGTTTTCAGGAGCGATCGTTGGATGATGTTCAGAGACGGTCTTTGCTTCGGGGGTATCGTCGACTCGTTCAGTGGCTTGCCCCTGCGTCGGTGTCAGTGACCCTGCGAGAGAGTGCAGGTGGGCTCGCAGTATGCCAAACAACAACAAACGGCAATGACGTGGAAGAGGGATCAGATTTCGGACGCAAAAAAAAAAAAAAAAAAAAAAAACAGGAGAACAGTGAGAAGGGGAAAAAAAAAATCATAAAATCGTCCGAATCCATCAGACGTACTGCAAAAGGTCACTAGCTTGCAAGAACTGCCATTCGGCAGCGGTGGCCGCGGGCGCGTCAGGGTTTGCGAAGACATCGTCCGGTAGGCCATCCGCCTGGGTCGCGACCGCATAGAGTTGACGGAGCTTCCTCTTCCTCGACGCTACGATTGCGCTTTTCGGGGTCAGCACGACGAAAATTACATGAATCGAATCGGAAAAAATCGCTCTTTCGAACGGGGGGCAACTCACTTGCTTTCATTTCGCTTGGATTGAAGCAGCCTCGAGAGATCGGCGTGCCCGACCTCGGTCATAGCATCGGCGGCGGCGACATCCGTTTGCAGGCAAAACGGATGTCGGACGATGTCAAGGGATGATCCCAGAGATGGAAGACGATGCACTCTTTGATGGAAAGGCGGGTTGAGGTCGTGAAGTTGACGGATTTCGTTTCCCGTCGAGCGTGCAGGCCTGTCTTGTGGGAGGGCGTCAAATTCTGTTCGGGCTCCAGCTCTTATGGGGGATTTGGGGGGGGATTTGGGGGGGGATTTGGGGGGGGGAAAGGGCAGGGGAGAGCAACTGCCAACCACGCGCGGGGAGAGGGGGGGGAGAAGGAAGGACCTCGTTAGTACGAGTAGTATGTAGGCAAGAGGGAAACGCTCAAGAATCAGCGCAGGAAGGGGCTCACGCTTTGGAGTTGCCCGCACGGTGCGGAGGAGGTAGCGCGTTAACAGGCTTCGGGTGTGTTCGGCTGCGAAGGGCACTAAGGCGCTCCAAAAAGGGTGGTGGTGGTGCGCAGGTGCGAACGCATGATGCACAGTCGGGGAGATGGAAACATACTGTGCTGAAACCGCCGCTTTCGAAGAGTTTTCAATCCATCAACACGCATCATTCATCCATCCACCGTGCTCTCTCCGGCGCTGTTGGTACTGGAATGGCGAACCCGTCGCTCTCGTACTCGTACTGTAGCGATAAGCATCTACAGATCAGAATCTTGCGTTCAGCCTGCTACAATGAACATCTACTTAAATCTATCCTTTGTTTTTTTTCGTCATATTCACAATTGTCAAATCATTTACTGCTCTAAATTACATGTACTCGTATTCGAAGAGAAAATAATGAGAGTTTTTTTTTTTCTATTTTTCTCTGAAATCTGTCCTCTTCGTGGACGGCAAGAACGCCCTTGAGCAAGCCCAGCAACTTCCAAGTGAGCGAGCGTCCTTCCCTGATTAGAGAAGCCATCCTCCCATTGAAGTGAAGCCGCCGCCCACCAACCTCTTGCCTCTATGCAACAACGGGCTGGCTTTGGGCTGGGAACCGATAGAAATACCTTCTCGGAACCTCTCAAATGTTGGCATTCAATCAAGCCAACCAAGTTCCCTCCAAGTCCCCCGCTCGGTCCCCTCCCACTCAGCCTCAAGAGCCGCGTTTGCCTCTGGCCAGCAGCCCCAATTTTAGCCTCGACGATCGGGGTTCTGATTGGCTCGATGGCCTGGCATCCCTCACCGAGTCGGCTCGGTCGTGCTGACGCAAGTCCCCGCGACCTGATGCGGCGGACCGGAAGCAGCTTTAAGCGTCTCCGTTCAAAGTATCCGCGACTTCTGCTAGTGCCTCTCCAAACGGAAACGCGGGCTCACACGTCAAACTTTCATGCTCTCGGTCAGCATTATAGCATCCACGTCTTTCGAGGCACTACGGGATACTAACCTACTACCTCTACTACATACGAGAACAACTTGAGGAGTAGTAGCGCACTTTGCCGCCTTCATGGGAACGACTCAGGACGAGTACTGAAAGTAACTCGTACTACTACCTAAGCTTTATCCGCGCCAATACCTATCACCAAGGACTCAGCTCCAACAAGTCCTCTGATCCAGCCTCTCCTGGCCATCCGCGATCGTCGGAGGTGCGACCCATCCACGCTTCGTACGGACCCTACTACCAAGAGAGAGACCGCCTCTCCCTCCAGCATCCACACAGCATGTCAGAGCCGAGCAGAGGCCGCATCGCCATCAAGTTCGGCGCAGGCCCGGCCGCGCCCTCCTCGAGCAGATCGTCGAGACCGAACCCCCCCTCGTCGACCCTCGGCAAGCGGCCGCGGCCGTCCCATCACCGCCATGCCCTGGGGGGCGCCTCCGACTCCGAATCGGAAGACGACGACGACGACAAGCACCGCGGGCGGCATGAGAGGATCACGGGGTTCGGGGTAGAGGGCGCGGAGACCGAGGGCGGGAGGAGGCAGGCCAAGGCGCCCAAGGAGTACATCATCCAGAGACAGGCGAATCGCAGCTGGAAGGACGCGATACGGGCAAAGGGAAAGGGGCAGGCGAGGGACCCGTCCCATGCCGAGGCCGGATCAGACCGGGAGGGGGACCCCCGCGAGAAGGATCCTGTCGATGAGGAGAAGAGCCTCAAGTGGGGGCTTACCATCAAGGAGAGGAAGCCGGAGGCGGAGGAGCAAGCAACAGAGACCCGCGAAAGCAGCAACAGCAGCAGCAGCAGCAGCAGCAAGAACAGGGCAGAGGCCCCAAGAGAGGAAGAGAAGCCGCGGACGGCCGACGAAGAAGCAATGGACGCCCTCCTCGGCAGGGTGCCCGAGAAGAAGGACCTGGTCATCGCGCAGCCGTCCGAAGACGACGCCTACAGGCGGGACGTCGAGGCCGCCGGCGCGCCGTCCACGCTCGAGGACTACGAGGCCATGCCGGTCGAGGAGTTTGGCGCCGCGCTCCTCCGCGGCATGGGGTGGAGCGGCGAGAACCTAGGCCCAGAGGTCAAGCAGGTGCGGCGGAGGCCGAACCGGCTCGGGCTCGGCGCGAAAGAGCTCAAGGAGGACGAGGACTTGGGCGGGTGGGACCAGAACGGCAAGAAGAAGCAGCAGCGCAGGCCGCGGCTGGACGAGTATAGACGCGAGGAGAGCAAGAGGAAGGAGGGCAGGCGGCACGAGGAGAGCTACAAGAGGGAGCGGGAGCGGGAGCGGGAGCGAGAGAGGGACGGCCGGCGGGATCGGGACAGGGATCGGGACAGGGACAGGGACCGGGACTACGAACGGCATCGCGATCGGCATCGCGATCATGACCGGGATCGACGACGATGATGACGACGATGATGCAGATACTTCCAGACGAGCAGATCGAGACATTGATTTCTCGCCGGCAACGGGATAGGGGATCATCAATGACGGGGATTTCCAGTGTCGGATGAGTGCCTAGAAACAACGCCTTTCAGGAGATGCCAACCCAAAAAAAACTTAATCATCCAGAATCCGCATGCAAACCCAACAACAGCACGAAAAAAATGCTCAAATGGCCGTTCGGCCCGCCCTCGCTTCATTTTCCATTTCATTGCAACGGCACGCGGCCCAGCGTGTCCGTCAATATGCTCAACTGCATCAGCAGCTCCCCGTCGCGATCCACCTCCCCATCCTCGATGGCCTTCCTCAGCACCTCCGCGGCGTGCACGAGCGGCTCGACGTACCTGTGCTCGATCGCGGCCGCCATCCCCGCCGGCGCGAGCGCCCTGTACTCCTCGCCGGCGAACAGGAAGAAGGCGAAGTTGGCGACCTGCAGGTGCAGCGGCGCGCTGGCCGACCAGAAGTCGAGGACGGCCGGGGCGTCGGCGCCAGCGAGGCGCGTCAGGTCCGGGAAGAGCGCGTACTGGATGGTCTCGAAGCACTCTGGGGAGCCGAAGCGGCTCTTGGGCCGCGGCGCGCCGCCCTTTTTCCTCGCGGCGGCGGCGGCGGCGGCGGCCAGGATGATCTCCTCGCGCAGCCACGCGACGGCGCAGGCCTGGAGGCTGGCGAACATGCAGTTCTCGAGCAGGTCCTCCATGATGGCGAGGCGGCTGTCCTCGTCCGGGTCGGCGTGCAGCAGGTGGCCCGCGACGACGGTCGCGGCGTTGCGGACGCGCAGGTTCGGGTGGAAGACGGACACGAGCGTGAGCAGGTGGTGGTAGGGCATGAAGGCGGCGGCGGAGGCCTTGTCCGCCGCGTCGGCCTCGTCGTCGACGTGATGCTTCTTGGCGTCGAGCGCGATGGCCATGACGACGAGCGCCTCCACGGTCCCTGGGTTGCGCGCGATCTGGCCCTGCGCGTCATCGCCGAGGTAGTTCTGCAGGAGGCGGTGGTGCTCCGGCAGCATGTACTGCGGGTGGAGCTGCCGGTCGGGGAGCCCGCGGTCCGCGTCGAAGACCTCGGCCGCGAACATCCAGTACGCGTTGAGACATAGCAGCCCGCCCGTCGATGGTTGGATCTTGTCCGGATCCTCCTCCGCGAGCGGGTTTCTGCAGACGGGCGCCTCCAAGAGCTCCTGCACTTTGAACGGCGGAAGACTTGCCAGCCCCAGATCGCTAGCCAGGCTCTTGATATCGTCCCGATGGTTTCCCAGTCAGCAAATGGATCTTCAGTAGCATCCAAGGCACATAGATAGTCCGTAGAATCAAAGGAGGGAGAAAACAAAACATAGCAAAGAAAAAAAAAGGGGGGGGGGGAGAGGGGAACACACGACTAGTTGTCCCACCAGCGCATCCTTGACCTGCAGCTCGTCCCTCTCCTTGAACATGCGCATCACGCTCCCGCGCCCCGAGACCATCCTCTCCGGGTGCTCGTACTCAAGCAGCCTCGCCGCCCACTCGAGCCCGTTGCACCGCACAAAGTCCTCGACGGCACACGTGATGAACGCCTGCATCAGCCGCGTCACGCGCCGCGCCTCGCCCTCGCCCTCGCCCGCGCGGTCGTCGGCCTCCGGGTCCGGCGCCCCAGCTCCGGCCGCGGCGCCCGGCGGGCCGCCCGCCTCCTGGAAGCGCGGCGCCTCGAAGAGCAGCGCGCTGGCCTTGCGCGACGGCAGCGGCGGGCGCGTGAAGCTCGCGAGGGCCTGGACGAGGGCGATGAGGGCGGCGGTGGCCGCGGGGACGTGCGCGAGACGGGCGTAGGCGCGGGAGACGGTGTCGAGGGTGGTGTGGAGGAAGCGCGAGGGGGCCTTGACCTGGAGGCGCTTGTGGAGGATGCCGAGCATGCCGCAGAGGGTGACGAAGTGCCGCGCGTGTTCTCCTCCTCCTCCTCCTCCTCCTCCTCCTCCTCCTCCTTCTGCTTCTGCTTCTGCTTCTTCGGCGTCTTTTGCTGCCGCCGCTCCTGTTTCTGCGTCTTCGGGCTCGGGCTCGTGCTCGTCGTCGTCGTGCGTCTTCTCCATGACCTCGAGCACCTTGAGAATCACCTCCCTCGGGTTCCCCAGCCGCGCCACGCTCTCGAGGCACGCCTCGCTGCCGGGCAGGCCCACCAGCATGTCGACCAGGTCCCAGCCGATCTCGTTGGTGAGGCCCACGTCCTGCAGGATCTCGTGCAGCGCGGGCAGGATCTCGGGCGAGAGGGACATCTCGAGGATGGTGAGGTAGGTGGCCGCATCGGTCGCGGGGGGGCGCGACTCGCGCAGGCGCTGGACGATCTCTTCTGTAGACGCCATCAATCGACGGTTCGACAAGGGCTCTTTGCTGAAGGAGGGAGGATGGGGAGATTGAGGGTCTGATCGGTTCGATGCGGTTTGGTCGGGATGGATGATCAATGAACGTTGTCACTGCAGCTCGAGCTGGTCCAGGTCTCAATTGGACGGGTCTAGATCGTGGATGCTGCGTCTGGCTGGTGGGGGCTCAAGTGCCGTCTGACTCGCACATCGGCAATACCTCTTGCTGTCGGCACATGGAGAGATCAAATAGATCCACTTGAAACCTGGAACAGCGGTGTCTTTTCTCCTGCAATGTCTCCTCTGGGTCCTGATTCTTGGAGCTTCAGTCGAGCTCGAGGTCCAAATATTATCACATATGTTGCCTGGAGCTACCTATGTATGTATGTATGTCCCCTCGCAGCCCCTCCTTGTATAGGGTAGCTCCCGAGTTCGATCCGGAACATATGTCGTCGAATTGCGTCAACTCGAGCTTCATCTTCTTCAGCTCAACATCTTCTTCTTCAGCCCAAGCTGGTCGCGATACTCGCAGTGGACAGGTTGATCTTTTGTCAATCAGAGACTCGATTTACAACCATTTCCTGAGCATACTCATATTCGTCATAAAAGTCTCTCCGTTCCCCCAGTCTCCTACAAAATGAGAGGTGTCTTTTCCCGTCTCCTCACAGCCCAAACGCCAACTCCATGATAGAACAACCCACCACCCGACCATGCTGAGACGCCGCGCATCCGGAAGAAAAAAAATAGTAATACACAATCATCCTTGTCCCGTATCATGCGGTAGATCTCCAGTCATCCAGTCATCCAGACCCTCTTCACCTTGACCTTGACCTTGACCTTGGCCCTGTCCCGACTCCCGTCACAAACGCCAGTATTCCGATCCTTATGCCATGTTGGGGAGAAAAAGGGGGAGGAAGGCTGCTCATTTGATGTGCAGTGTCTTCGATGTCGGATACGCATTCTTGAATCCACCCCACTTGGTATCCTGCTTGAACCAGCTCTCGCTCTTCGTCTTCATCATATCCGTCACCAGCCTCGTCGGCACCGTCTGTGCATGCGCGTGGTATGGCAGGATTGGCTTCGCTTGTGTCACGGGCTTGCTTTTGGGCAGGCTCGCTCTCGCCTCCTTGATGATTTTCATCAGCTCGTCGTTGCTGCTGGAGATCTGAGCCTTGATGAACGGCACCGAGGCCCCCGACGCCTCCAGGATGTCCTGCATGACGGGCTTTCGGGGCGTGTATTCGATACCTTCAGTCTTCGGAGCCCGGTCGTCCTTCGGCGAAATGACCGGGCCGAGCCGAGCTTCATCTCCCTTCTCGAGCAAGGCTTGAATGTCGATGCTTTCGCCGTGCGCGATCGGCTCCGGGTGGCTGGGCGTGACGCAGTCCAAGTTGACCTCCTTACGGAGGACGTGATCGATGTCTACCGCCGAGAAAAACGCGCATGACTGGGGGAGGTCTTCGATGCCGACCTGCTGCGCAAACATCGCCCGCGTCCAGATGTTCGAGACCTGAAGCGCGAGGGCGGCCCGGTACTTGTCCTTGTTCTTGACGAGGTAGCGGATCTCGTCGTGCACGGTAATCGCCAGCCGGGCCTCGATCTTGTATTGCCGGATGAGGTAGTCCATCGACACAATCAGCAGGT
Organism: Escovopsis weberi; assembly: GCA_003055145.1. NCBI lineage: Eukaryota > Fungi > Ascomycota > Sordariomycetes > Hypocreales > Hypocreaceae > Escovopsis > Escovopsis weberi. The sequence goes on along the minus strand of NIGB01000003.1, from coordinate 549,417 downwards.
GCAGGTAGTCCACCCCTGAAGATTGGATCGCCCAGTTGATGCGGGACGTGAGGAAGCCGCCCTTGTTGATGTAGAGGGTCATCAGGGCCTCCGTGATGCCCGCGCCGAGCACCGGCGTGCGCGGCGACTCCTGCTCGGCGAACTCCTCCAGCTTGTTGAAGACAAACGATTCCGTCCCTCCTCGCCAGAACGGCCGCTTGAAAAGCACGTTGCTCTTCGCTTTAGCCCCCTTGGTGTTTGCGTACAGGATGGAAGCGGTCTTCACGGTCTGGCTCTCCGACAGGGAAGGGTTGAATTGCCGCAGCAGCGTCGCTGCAAACTTGAGCCCCGCGCCGTAGATGCGGCCGTAGTTGAAGACCTTGGCGTTGTTCCTGCTGATGCCCAGAATGTCCGCTGTCCGGGAATGCAGGTCGGTGCCCGCAGCCTTGGTCCCCTCGAGCGTCATGAAGCCAATGGCGTTGCCGCCATGGATCTTGAATGTTGCATCGCCCATCAGGCTCGCGATCCAAAGCTCCTCCGAGTCCACATCGGCTCCCACGAAGGAGTAGCCCTCCGGCGCCTTGACCATGGCTTTCAACTCAGAGCCTACTCTGTTGGGCTTCGCATTGCTCGCCGTGAGCCACGTGTTCTCCACCGCTCGTCGGGTAATCGTTCCCATGGGAATGATCTGCGGGAGGATGAAGCCGTTGGTGGTGGTAGTGCCGGCGGTTTCCCCCGAGGCGGACTCTTCTGGCTTCTGTTCCTCCTCAGGCCTTGGCAAATCGTCCTCATAGACCGCCATTTGCGACATGATCCTATCGCGAGCGCTGATCCAGTAAGAGCAAGAGGCGTTCATCTCCAACGCCTCCTTGGCGAGGGGATACTCGGATGACAAGGTCCCATCTTCGCAGTAGCTCAGGTAGCCTTTGGCCATGGGGTTTGCGCATCGCGACGTGGGACCGTCCTTGTGCGGGAGTTTGAAGTAGGCATGCTCGTTGTCCATCTTCAGGGCCGGATCGGCATCCTCAAAAACGCACCGGGGCATCTGTCTTTCCTCGTACTTCTTGCAGCCCGAGAGCGGCACCCGAAACGTCCAGCCGTGTTGGTTGGACCAGAACATGGGGTTGCCGTCCCATGCCAATTTCAGGAGCAAAGGTGCAAGGCGCGACCGGACCGTCAGGGCCATCGGCTTGTCGGCGCTCGGGAAGAGGCCCTTGTACCACTTCGGCATCCCGGGCAGCTTCTGCCTCGCAAACGGTCTGGCTGGCTCACCTTTGCGTTTGCCCTTGGCCATCCGAATCTCTTGGCCTGACCAATCCAGCTGGCTGAGCCAAGGATCTTTCTGCCAAATTTCCGGGTGCTTCCTGCATTCCACGGCACTCTCAGCCAAGCCTTTCAGTCGCTGCTGGATCGAGTCCGAGATCTCATGGTAAGTCGCTTCAGCCTTTTTGATGTAGTTATCCCACGTCTTGTTGATCGGCAAGAAGACGGAAGATAGATGGCGGAGGGCGGCGAAGCTGACGGGATGTGGGCAGACTTTGAGGAACCGCGGGAAGACGCATTGAAAGACCCTATGCGTGATTTCGACATCGGCGGCGCAGTAGGTCAAGAGGGGGTCCAACTTTGCCAGGATGGCCTCGCGATCCAGCTCACCGAAATCATCGCGGGCATCTTTGTCAACGGTGACATTGAGATGGAATTTGGCGACGTCCCTGAGGGAATTGATCGAGCTTCGTTCCACCCACAAGTCCTCTTCCTGGTACATGCTTCGATTCTTCATCGCCTCGGCCAACTCCAAGTCCGGGGTCTCGCTTGCAATTCGCTCTCGCAATTCCCGGTTCTTCTTATGCCGCAACCATGTTGGCCGCTGTTGGGAGCACATGCCGTTGACGGCGACATGCAGAGACATGGTGTCGAGGTAGCCGTTCCGGGTCTGCTTCAGACTATACTCCTCCAACACCCGTGCTCGGTCGTATCCGACATTGTGCCCGACAATGACTCGGTGCTGTGAAGGGTCGCCCAGGGGGATTAAGTGATTCTTGTATTCGGATTCGCCTAGCAACCAGGGAGACAGCCAGACGTACCACGCCGTCGTACTTGCGGCGCAGGCCATTACGGCGTATGGGCTCTCCTTCCACATGACCTCTGTGTCGAAGCAGAGAGCCTCGTTCGGATCCGGCGCATCGACTTTTTCAATAATTTTCTTTTTAGTCACTGGATCGGTGTGGTATTTCGTCCATCCAGAATTCCTCGCCCATTCCCTCGGCTTCTCGGGAAGATCTTCGACGGCAAAGGCTTTAGCCTCGTCCAAGTACGGTCTGGCGCAGTCGACCCCGAGTTTATGGAAATGCTCATCGAGAGTTTCGCCGACGAGCGGTGGGAGATCGAAAGCGACCGGGTCGGACGAGTCTGTATTCTTGCCGTACAGCTCATGTCGCTCCAGGTGATCCCGAGCCAACTTGACGAGCTCCTCGGGAGGCTGCGGTGCATTCGGAGGGAAGATCTGCTGGTGGATGTATTCACTGAGTAATTGGACGCCCACTGCATTGTGTTTGGCCGCAGAGTCCACTGATTTGGAAGAAAAGAATGGTCAGCCGGCGAGGAACTCAGTCTTGGACGGGGCAAGGTCCTCCTCTCACTCACCCGCCAGGGAGCCTGTATCCCTCGTGCTCTCTTCGATTGGGGCATTCGCGACATCAGCCAGCCATCGGGCCTGCGACGCGGCCCGCGCCAATGGCCATGCTCGGTGGCGAGCGAGGCGCACAAAGCTCGCCGTCGAAGCTTGCTGGACCCGGCCAGCGGCGGAAGTGAACATTTTCCTCTTCACCCGCTGCACTGCGTCATTCCGGAGCGTTCTCGATCGGTGGTATGCGAGGTAGTACCCGTATGGAGTTGGTGGTGCTCAGCGATGATCGACGTGGTTGTTGGGGGCGAGGATCGTGATGGGTGCAAGTTCGGGCGACGATGAAGAGCGACGTGAAGTCGAGGACCGGATGCAGTGATGCGAGGGGCGTGATGCAAGGGCAGGAATGAAGCGCGCTGTTGCACTTTTTTTTTTCTGCCCTTCGGCGGCGTCGGCAGGAGCTTTGATGCGATTGCCCGATTGCCCAGTCAGACGATGGAGTCGATGTCTGGATGAAGAGGGAGCGCAAGGCGACCAGCTGATTGGGCAGAGCTTCTTATCAAATACGGGGCTTCTTATCAGCTCGATTGCGGAGTGCATCCGTCATCAATTGCGACTGCCGTTTCGGGACGCATTCGAGAACCAGAAGCCGAAGAGCTTACTAAGCTGGATTCATCAATACAAGGTAGTAGAGCTTCAAAAGCTTCATCAGGAAGAGGCCTCTTCTATTCTCCAAGGGCTCTTCTGTTCCATAGCAGAGCGATCGCTTTTCGTTCTCGTGATAGACATTTGGTATCTTGCGATTTGTTTTGACAAATCATCGTCTAGTACTGAGCGATTCATTGTATCCCCACTCATCGTCTCGAAGAGTCAGCTCGGTCTACATGTGTTCCAGTACAGGTAATGCATAGCCAGGGTTAGGGTTGGAGACACAACCCCTGATCTCGCTCGACGATCATCACGGATTGATCCCCCAAATCACGCGCCCCCTCCGATTCCCAACCCCGGACTTGTTGGAGAAGATCTTCAACTTTACCACGATCTGCTGACACAAAGCCAACCTCCTTGCCCGAGGCAAGGAGCAAACCATGCGTAAGGGCTTCAGTTCTAAGGAACCGTCCATCACGACATCCCATGACGTCTCATCCCCATCCAGATATTCCATTCCAATCCGGGCTTCGACTTCCTTTCCCATTGTTGGTGTTCTGCCTGAACCTTCAGCCAAGAATCTTCCTTGATACAAAGTGCGCACCGGCGCCTAGGTGACGTGTCGAAAAGGGGCTGTTATGCGCATGCACATGTCGGCCGACTGACATGATTACATGTATGATTGCTCACGACTGTTTTCGTCTTTCGGCAAGGAGCAGGATCTGAGGGCAAGAACATCGACGTACAGATCGGATCCAGGGTCACGCCTTCGGAAGACTCGCGCAATATTGGGCCACGATGCATGCGGTGTCTGTATGTACCAACGGGAATTGATGACTCGGAGCGTCCACGCCAGAAGAGACTCCCTTTGCATTAGTTGTGGGAGGCAATTCATTTGAAGGCACCCAAAGCCATATCGTGGCGCCGTGGTGTAGGTTTGAGTCGTCAGCTCGTCAAGAGAGCTCGCGGGATCCATCATGCCGCACCATCGTGACTGGACCATGTCCACGCAAACGGGAGATAGGCTCAATCTATTCTGTCTGTTCAGTGCAACTTGCCAAAATCAGGCTACAGGGCGCAATTTGCCGTGGGCAGCCGCACCCCCACACCTTGATCCATTCCGTGACTCAATTTGCCTTCGTGTTGCCCGAACCAAAACACTTTCTCACGCCTCAGTGCCTCACTGAGGACCCGTATGGAGGACCACTGGTGGACAGCCCCCACAAGCTCGAACGGCATCGACTTTTGAGGCATAGATCGGGCGCCCGTATGGACGCGTATGTACACCTCATGTTACGAGTACGAGTTCTCATCGTCGAAGGGTGGTTGGAAATGCAGGAAACGCACCGAGATCTTCCCGTCGTCACCTGAGCGGACTTGTATGTACTCGTAGGCAGCAGCAGGGACGCCCCCGCCCCCTGACTTGACTTTCCTAGAGCCCGTCGATTTCCATGATCTACCAGTTGGGCCGCAAACCATAGATCCCTTCACCCAGAATCATCATCGCGAAAGGGTATTTCGCCCTGCATGCCGCAAGATGAGACATTGAGAGCCACAGACACTCTGAATCTGGTGTTCGGGAGCGGCGCAGGCGGGAGCATTGGAGGGGCGGCTCACATGCCCCGTGAACAAGAGCAGCCTGTCTGTGCCATGACGAGCATTCTGCGTCTTGTGGGTTGCACCGCGGATGCAGTGCGCTTCGAAACACGAAGCTGCCTGCAAAGGCACTCCCTCTCCCTAATCCCTAGATGCAGGCGAAGGAGACCCTGCCCAGCAGGGCAGAGGCAGACGCGAGTCCACGGGAAAGAAGAGGGCAGGGAAAAGGGAGCTGAGCTGCGTAAGTTCCCTGCGCCTTTCGCACTGATGCAAGTACTTCATACCAGTACGAGTACGATGACAATCGAGGTGAAGGTCTTCTTTCCACAGAAAAAAAAAAAGGGGGGGGGGTGTGCGGAAGCCCTTGGTGGTTGTACTCGTAAGCGCTCATCCCGAAGCTTCGAGTCCGATATTCGAATTGCCGGCTTGGCCCCGTGAAAAGGAGGTGAAAGATCTGGAGGGGGCACTCGAGCATCTAGACCTTTGGAGGATTCTCCATCACCGACCAGGAACCCGCGAGCGGCTTCCATAGCACCGAACAAGTCGATCGCCAACCCAGGCCACATGCGGTAGTATTCTCACGAAGAACGTGCGGGATCCCCTTGTAAGAATCCTCAGCGCATTACGCGTAAAAGGTATCTGCCATTCTGTTTTCGTAATCCCCTTCAGGCACCGATATGGCGAATAGTGGTGGAGGAGGCAAGGGTGCCTTGTGCCTGTATGTACCCGTATGTACTCGAAGCAAGAGAGACAATCAAACGGAGAGTCAAGGACCAGGTTCTCCGTCAGACGAAAGCGAAAGCGTAAAGGCCAGCCCGGCCGGCGGGAATGACACGCGTACTTCGTATTGGTGGGCACGTTGGAGCTGAGTTGGTAGTTGAGTCGGCCTTTAGGCCTGTCTTAGAGTCCGCCATCCCGCATCACGTGCTCGGGAGGCTGCTCGAATGGATGCCCGGTTCGCGATGGAGACGCTGAAATTCGCAGCCGGGATATTAACACACGGCCAGGGATCTGACGCACGTCTAGCGCACGTCTAGCGCATATCTAGATCTGCCACAGGTGCTCCGTACAGGTACTCGTACATACATTAGTACATTGATGTAATCGTTGGCCGAAGCGGCCCTTGGCCAAGCACTCAGGGTTAGCCTCTGTCGTACGAGTACTCGTGCGCGTTGCGAATGCTCCTTGTGGTACTTGCAGAGCTCGGGGACAAGAAAAGAGAGGCCTGGTCGCTCACTAGATCAAGGCGAGACAACCCTGGAAGATCAAAAGCAAAGGGGGCAGAATGCGATGGAAGAATGGCCCGGCCAAGATCTCTAGGCCTTTCCGCCAAGGAGGATTGGATGTACAGTGTACGATCCCGGCTCCGCACTGCGATGAGGCAGATCGATCACCGCTCTGCGACGGGCTCTGCCATTGGCGCGTTGGTGGCTTTGAGTCGTGACGATGTCTACCGAAATCCTGATAGGACCAAGCATACTGAGAGAAGCACAGCAGCCGCTCTCCGGACCTGTACGTATGTACTCATCATCGACCAACAACCTGTTGACAGGGTGGACGACGCACCTGAAGATCGGATCCTGCCAGACTTCGTCAGCTTGAATTCAACAGACCATCATGTCATATCAGTCGAAAGCCTCCGGGCGTTTCTGCAGCTTGAAAGGAGAGCGATTGTTTCGTGGCGGAAGGGAAGATTATCCGCTCTAATATCGAGACGACCACTTACCTGTTACAGGTAGTCGGTGGTCACCGATCCAGTGGACCACTGGGGACTTGTGAGAGCTTCAACGCCACCACCTCTGCTTGCACATTAGTAGTTGTAGCGCGTTGCTCTACTCCGTACCATCGTTGGCTTTCCGGCTAAGAGGCAACGAAGAAACGAAACATATGCAACAACACACAAGAGAAAAAAAAGGTCCACTCTGTACGGAGTACTCCATAGACAGCTATCGCCTCCTGTTTGCAGTCATGCTTCGAGGACTTCCCTGTCAATGAACGTCGAGTGGACAGGTATTCGCTCGGACGGCCTGCCTGCCTGGTTCTCGGGCGCTCGGTCGTGATGTCGTGCCGAGTTTCAGTTGCGCAATGGCACACCATTGATGGCATTGATCGCTCTGAAAAGGTCCAGTCCAGGCTGTGCCCAAGTGAAGCGGAGATCGAGAGTCTGAGCACGATCGAGGCCACTTGAGGCGTTCCGGAGTCTGACTGGAGCGTACAGCGATCGATCAGATCGCCATGGCAGCCATTGCAGCCATTGCAAGGGAGACAGGATACCGATAACCTGATGCAGAGCTCATTCCATGGGAACGGGAAGACTCGTCGACGGAGTGTGGGCCTCGTCCAGCCGGTTCCTGCATCGCGCTCAACGGCTAGTACGAGTACTCGTGTGTAGACGACCGGGGGGGGGGGAAATGGGGGGGAGGAATTAGGGGGGGGGGAAAGCGTGGGGCCTTAGCTCACCTCGGACGATAGCGTGGCCCCCGGGCTCGGGCTGCTGGAAAAGTCCGACCGGCCGGGGGATCGAGAGCGGTGCCGAAGAAATCAATCGATGACTCTCGCGATCGCTTGAGTCAACGCCAACCGAGGCCTGGCGAAGGGCGAAGCCGGGGTGGCCTGTTTGGCGCACATGGGCGTGGGAAAAGCAAAACTCTAGACCCGAACTGTGCGTTTTTTTGGCGAGGAGAATGATGTCGCGGAGGCGAGAAGCGTCGCTCGAACTTGTACAGCTGAGGTATCCCTTCCATCCTCGAGTCTGTTGGAGGTACCCAAATTACTGTGTCACCATGGCCCTCTAGACAGGTTCCGGCCCGTCGTTGCAGGCACTGAAGAAGAACCTCTGCAGTACCTCCCTGGGCCAAGAGGCCTGCCAAGTGGACACGGACTCGGAGTGCGGGCCGCAACCCTGGCCCGATTCTGGCTTAGGTAAGTTCCGAGCTAGCACGCACAGAGCTCTAGTCGCTGTGCCTCCCCTGATCATGGCACGGTATGTTCATTACCTGTATGTACGCTTCCGGCAGCAATTCGCGGCTCAGCCAGAGCATTACGGTGAACCCCGTGGAAAAGGAAAAAAAAAGGGGGGGGGGGGGGGGGGGGGGGGGGGTTAAGGGAAAGGAAAAAAA
>NIGB01000003.1:471278-498337 GCA_003055145.1 Escovopsis weberi | reverse complement strand
GGCCCCCCCCCCCCCCCCCCCAAGACTGCCTGCTGACAACCCGCGACCCTCTAGCTGTGGACGGCCATCAACTACCTGCCCGTCTCGACGGCCAAGGAGGCCTCGAGGCGCCGCGCGCTGCAGGCCGAATACCTCAAGGTGCGGCGGGACATGAACGCCACGAGCAGCCAGGACGAGTTCGCCAAATGGGCCAAGCTGCGCCGCACCCACGACAAGCTCCTCGAGGAGCTCGAGAAAGCCAGTACGGTCCCCTCCATCTCTCCCTATCCAGATAGCATCGATTCTACAGACACACACACACACACACACACACACACATCTTTTCCACAGACGCTGACCCCGTCGCCCGACAGAGAAAAGCTCCGAGGCCTCGCGCTCCCAGTTCGACAAGTACCTCACCACCGCACGGCTCCTGCTCACGCGCGCGCCGCAGTGGGTGCTGCCCCTCTGGTACGCCAAGACGCCCATCTTCTGGCTCCCGCACGGCTGGTTCCCGTACTACGCCGAGTGGCTGATTGCCTTCCCCCGCGCGCCCCTCGGCAGCGTGAGCATCGCCTCGTGGCAGCTCGCGTGCGCGGGCGCTGTGCTGCTGCTGAGCGACCTGCTGGGCGGGCTGGTGCGGGCCGTCTTGGGGAGGGGTGGCGCGGCGCCTGCGGGCAAGGAGGAGAAGCAGCAGCAGCAGCAGCAGCAGCAGCAGCAGCAGCAGCAGCAGGCGCAGAAGCAGAGCATGTGAGATCATCGAGGCTGTACGAGTACCTGTACGAGTAAATAGCATAGCATGGCATGGCATGGCATCACGTTCGCTTTTTCCATTGGATCGTGCCGCGGAGCGATTTGCTCGTCGACGTGGACCTGGCGATGTGGGATACCCCGCGGAGAGGCCGACGTGGGCTTTCAGCGCCTCGCCCAGGAGCGAGCTACGACCTCGGAGCTCACTCGTGAAGATAAGTCTCGTACCACTACCTGTAGGCATTCACGTAGGCGCTGATACTGGCATGGAAATGTATCTCGTTGAATTTTGACGCAAAGTTCTTCATCGCAGGGCTGAGACTTTGTAACACGACAGAGACGGCGAGAATTGCTTCTCAGTCATTCTAGGCAGGACATATTGACTCTGAGGACCATGGAGGAGTAAGAAAGGGTCGCCAAAGCTTCGATAGTGCCAACTTGAGGATGAGCATGGAGCTGCTCGATCATTCACGAGAGGGAGAGAGAGGGAGACGCAAAGAGGGGGGGATCATCGGGAAGGAATTGATTCTGCATTGCGAGAGTAAGTATGTAGTCTAGGAAAGGGGACTCTGTGCTGTTCGAATGCGTTGTGCGATCTCGACGTCTTGAAGAGATGATCGACCGAGGCGGATGAGGTTGGGAAGAAGAAGAAAAAAAAAGAAAAAGAGACGAGGGAGTTCTAGATTGGTGGTTTTATATTATATATATATAAAAAAAAAAAAAAAAAAAAAAAAAAAAAAGAGGGACGAGGCTGCCCCGCTGGGTGGGTTGTGGAGCGGCGGCGCTGATTGGCTGGAGAGGGCGGGGCGGCCGTGATCGCTTTTTGGCCTGATTTAATTGATTTCGACAGGCTGGCGATGGCTTCACCTTGCTGGCGGGGGTTGGCGGGGGAAGAGCAACTATCCGGATTGTGGTCGCTGTCATAAACACTTGATTGCTCAATTTTAATATTGGTGTCAATGTTGACATGCCTGCCATTTATTTCAACCAGGCTGTGTAGTAGTAGACAGATATAGATCTACTGTGTGTGCTCTCGATGAATGTCCTCTCGAGCCCATTGCTATCTCAATGCCATTTTCAAATGCCCTAGACCTCAGATACCAAATCTCACGTTGACGTTCATCCTAGGAAAAAAAAAAAAACATCGTCAAATCACTCCATCATGGCATCGCCGTCGACGTCCTCCCCTCCCCTCTCGCCAACCCCCCTCGTGTCCAGCAAATCCCCCCTCAGAGGGACCGCGTTCCGCGGCCACACCCGCTTGTACAGGCTCACGCCGACCGCGTCCTGCGGGTTGATGCGCCCGTCAAAGTTGGCCTTGAAGTAACCGTGCGTGCCGAGCGGCTCCTTGATGAACCCGCTCCGCCCGCGCTTCGTCCACAGCGGCATCGCCTTGAACCACTCCACGTCCTCGCGGTTGAAGAACATGTACCGCACCGTCACGATCTTCTTGTGGATGTGGAACGGGTGGCCCGTCAGGATCACGCGCTTCGCCACCACGCGCGACGTCGACGGCGGCAGCGCCGTGCCCGTCCCGACCAGCGTCAGGCCCACGTCGTCGCCGCCCTCGTCGTCGCTGCGGGCGGAGAGGTTGGAGGGATCCGAGGGATCGGAGGGAGCGGTCCGCTTGAAGAAGAGCACCGGCACGGAGCCCCACGTCACGGGGCCCATGAAGGTCGCAATCGCCGACTGGCCCGGGTGCAGGTAGCGGCAGTACTTGTGCACGTCGTTGGGCGTCGTCCCCGCCTGCGAGAACAGCGGCTTGATGACCATCCGCCGCGCGCCGCACTGCGCGACCAGCTCCTCCTTGGACTTGATCGAGTGTGCGTGGTCGGAGCTCAGGTTGATCAGGTAGTTGACCGCCGTGCGCTTGTTCTCGTGCCGCAGCAGCGAGAAGAGCGTGACGGGCGCGCGCGCGCCCTCGTGGCTCTGCGCCACCGAGGCCGGGACGCCCCGCACGTGGACGCGGACCCGCGTCCCCGGCTCCACGCCCCCGACGAGCGCCTCGCGCGTCGCCTGCGAGCGTGAGGCCGCGTAGTCGGCGACCTGCAGCAGCCGCCGCCACTCCGCCGGCTCGTGCGCCCGGTCCTCGTCCTCCTGCCAGGGGCTGCTGCGGAGGCTCTTCAGCCCCCGGTACCGCGACAGCCTCTCCCGCGCCAGCATGTTGGGCAGCAGCTCGATCTCGTCGGGGAACTCCTTGTCCTCCTCGGCTTCGTCCAGCTTCTTGGCGCGGTAGAGCGCCAGCTGCGCCGCGTCGTCCTCCTCGTCAGGCTCCATCATCTCGGACTGCGGGTACTCGGACTGCCCGATCTCGGTCGGCTCCGGCTGGGCGAAGCCCTCGATGCCGTCTTCGGGGCGCGCCTCTTCTTCTTCCTCATCTTCGTCCTCGTCTCCGTCTCCATCCTCGTCACCCATCTCCATGTCCTCCACATCGGAGCCGGAGTCGGACACGTCTTCCAAGTACCAGGCTGACTGGTACTTGGATGTGCCCTTTGGTAGTCTCCTCGTCGCCGCCTCCTTCTTCTCTTCTTCATCGCCGTCTGAGAAATAGTGATGCTCATCCAGGAGCACGCCCTTCTTCGCCGCGGGCTCCTCGGCCATGGCGTCGTCGCCGTCGTCGGCATCCATGACGACGTCATCGGGGGCAAGCTCGTGCAAATCATCACGGTCGCCCGTCGGCTCCTCCAGGGTCTTCTCATCCCCCGCCTCTTCCCCCGGGGTCACGTCATCCCCCTTCCTCTTGGAGGAGTGCTTCGGCAGGGGCGCGGACGTGATCTTCTCGATCTGGAAAGCGCCCCAGTCGCCAATCTGCACCAGCCGGTCCGCCTTGAGCCCCCTTCCCCTGACCACGCCCGTGATCACCGTCGACTCCGACTCGGACGACGCGAACGCGACCGACTCGGCCAGGAGCCAGCTCCTGTCCTCCCTCCACCGGACGCCCTTGGGATTCGTGCTGCACAGCGACCGCATCAGGTTGGCGCAGTCCTGCCTGCTGTCGACGCTGTATATCTTCTCCTGCTCCGGGTGGAAGTGCGTGATGAAGGACTTGAGCGAGCCCACGACGCCGGGCCGCTGCTTCGCGGGCTCCACCCTGTCGAGCCCCTGCACGACGGTGAAGAGCGTCGACAGGCCCTGGCTCTCGATGCTGCGCAGGATCAGCTCGCCGAGCCCGTCGACCTCCACCGTGGCCGACAAGATCACGACGACGAAGTCGGCCACCCTGGCGGCATCCAGGCACGCGTTGAGGTTGCGCTCCAGGGGGATGTACTGCAGTCTCTGCTTGAATCGGTCGACCGAGACCTGCTGGACGCCGCCGAACATGGAGGGCCCGTCGTCGATGTCGAGGCTGCCGTTGAGCTGCTGCACCGCGGCCCTGGCGTCGCCGTCCGCGCACAGGGGCACGACCGCGACGACGCGCGGGGCGCCGTGCTTTCCGGAGAAGATGGATATGTCCTTGAGGTGCTCCTTGTGCTTGGTGAGGCGAGCCTGCTTCGCCTGGTTCCGCCGGTCGAACTTGGACATGACTTGCTGGTGGGGGGTCTTGCGCTGGCCCTTTTCGTTCGGGACTCGGCCTGTACTCACTCGTCAGATGTCTCCAAGGGTATGGTATTGTAGCAGTAATCCTTGCTCGGATTGAAAAGACAGGGAAAATGGTGTACCCTTTGCGCGATCCCTCAGCTCATGCTTGGAGGCGCCCTTTGTGGACTTGAACGGCTTGTTGTTGACCTTGGTCGTCGGCCGATGCGAGTGAGCCACGGTGGCGGGCATTTTCCCCTCGCCTCCCGCTTTGAATCGAAAAGGTAACGACGCCAGCTTGCGCTTCTTCTTCTTTCTTTTTCTCTTCTTTCAGACAATGATGTCTTCTTCTGCGATACACTTGCAATCAGTCGATGGCGGGGGTGAGTCCATCGCCGTTTAACGTGGGAAATATTTTTGTGTCGCAGGAGGAATTCTTATCGATAAGCAACACTCTCATCATCTATCGATAAGAACATCATCCTGGAAATTTTGTCTCGATCCTGTTTGGAGTCGCACTTCCAGGCAAGACGAGACAACTTAGGTGACGACAAGAGAGACATCGACATCACATCAATGGAGGTCGACACGATAGACAAGCCCGTGACCAAGGTCCGCGGCGGCGGCAGCAGCGGCGACAACAACAACAACAACAACAACAACAATGGCGGCGCGGTCGTCAAGGAAAAGACCAGGACGGACCTGGTCCCGCGCAAGGAGCGGGAGCGCATCCGGCGGCTCCGCGAGGCGCACAAGTCGTACGGCCGGGGCAAGAAGATCGACACGAGGCAGATCAAGGACCGCAAGCTGAGGAGCAACCTGACGCGGCTCGAGGACCGGTACCAGAGCGCGGCGCTCAAGGCGCGGGACGCCGAGATCCTGCTCGAGAACACGGCCGGGTTCCTCGAGGCCGAGGGCGAGCTGGAGCGGACGTACAAGGTGCGGCAGGACGAGATTGTGTCCAACGTCGCGGTCGAGACGGCCAAGAAGCGTTTCGAGCTGAAGCTGGACGCGCTGGGGCCCTACGTCTGCGACTTTTCGCGCAACGGGCGGGAGCTGCTCCTGGCGGGCAGGAAGGGCCACGTCGCGAGCATGGACTGGCGCGAGGGCAAGCTCGGGTGCGAGATCCAGCTCGGAGAGACGGTGCGGGACGTCAAGTGGCTGCACAACAACCAGTACTTCGCGGTGGCCCAGAAGAAGTACGTCTACATCTACGACCACAACGGCGTGGAGCTGCACTGCCTGCGGAAGCACTCCGAGGTGACGCACATGGAGTTTCTGCCGTACCACTTCCTGCTAGCGACCATGGTAAGGCTCTCACCTCCCTCCCTCCCTCCCTCCCTCTTGGACTGTTGATGATATGATCAAATGTTGTGATTTTGACTGACGGGCCCCCCTTTGTCTTTCTCTTCCAGAACACCGGAGGCGTCCTCAAGTATCAGGACACCTCGACTGGCCAGGTCGTCGCCGAGATGCCGTCAAGGCTGGGCCAGCCGGTGTCCATGTCGCACAACAACTACAACGCCATCGTCCACGTCGGGCACCAGAACGGCACGGTGACACTGTGGTCGCCCAACTCGTCGGACCCGCTGGTTAAGCTGCTGGCGCACCGGGGCCCCGTGCGGTCGCTGGCCATGGACCGGGAGGGCCGCTTCATGGTGTCAACGGGCCAGGACCAGAAGATGGCGGTGTGGGATATCCGCATGTTCAAGGAGGTCAACAGCTACTACCTGCACCGGCCGGGCGCGTCGGTGGCCATCTCGGACACGGGCCTGACGGCGGTCGGGTGGGGCACGCAGACGACGGTGTGGCGCGGGCTCTTCGACAAGAACAAGCCGGTGCAGGAAAAGGTGCAGAGCCCGTACATGGCGTGGGGCGGCGAGGGCCGCGCCGTCGAGCGCGTGCGGTGGTGCCCCTTCGAGGACGTGCTGGGCATCGGGCACGACGAGGGCTTCTCGTCCATCATCGTGCCCGGCGCGGGCGAGGCCAACTTCGACGCGCTCGAGGCGAACCCCTTCGAGACGGTCAAGCAGCGGCAGGAGACCGAGGTCAAGAGCCTGCTGAACAAGCTGCGGCCCGAGATGATCGCGCTGGACCCCAACTTTGTCGGGAACCTGGACCTGCGGTCCGACGCGCAGCGCCGCGCCGAGCGCGACCTGGACGCCAAGCCGGTCGACATCGCCGAGGAGATCCGCAACAAGGCCAGGGGCAAGAATGGCGCGCTCAAGAAGTACCTCCGGAAGCAGCGCAAGAAGAACATCATCGACGAGAAGAGGCTGCGGGTGGACGAGCAGTGGAAGGAGCAGCAGAAGAAGAATCAGAAGAAGAGGGAGGAGGTCGAGGAGGATCTGGGCCCTGCGCTGTCGAGGTTTGTTCGCAAGGAGTAGAGGTAATGATAGAGCCACACATCTTTGACATCATGAACTGCCAGCCAATCGATTGCATTGATTCCCACCCATGGTGAGTTTTCTACTTTTCTATACCCCCCCAAAATGCGAATGGGTATCATTTGCACGCTGTCGTTAGCTACATGTCCCTGTTTCCAAGATATGATGATGGTGATGGTGATGATGATGATGCCGCTCTACCCCCTTTTCGTGTAGCCACTACTCCCATTTAGAACACATCACAGCAGCTTCAGATGTCCCGTGACCTGGTCCACGAGGCTCTTGGGCGCAGGCCCGACGCCGAGCACGGTCATGCTCCCGGCCTCGATCTGCGTCCTGCCCGCGTCCTGGATGACTTCTGCGGTGATGCCCAGCTCGCGGGCCTTCCTCCTGAGCTCGAGCAGCTCATCCTGGCTTTTGACCTGCACGGCGATCTTGGCCTGGCCGAGCCTCTCCCAGCGGGCGAGGACAGGGCTGCTGTCGCGGGCGAGCTTCTTGTAGCAGGCGAGGGTGGCGTGGGAGCACTGGGCGGCGATCTTTCCCTTTGTCATGCCGAGGTCGGTGCGCACGACGAGGACTAGCTTGCACTCCTCGTTGTTGAAGGCGGGGGAGGTGGCCTTCTTGTCGGCGTTGACGCGCAGGCCCTGCTTACGGTCGGCGTCGGGCCCGTTGGCCCAGTTGGGCGCGTGGTCGAGCAGGGTGTCGTCCTCGTCGACGTCGGACTCGTCGCTCTCGACGGGGTCGTTGCGGTAGCGGCGGCGCTCCTCGGACAGGGCCGGGGAGATGATGTAGCCGCGGGAGGCGAAGAGGCCGAGCATGTAGCCCGTGATAAGGGAGGCGAGGGCGCTGGTGATGATGATGCCCGTCTGGACGCCGTGGTCGGAGGGGGGGAGGTCCATGCCGTCCATGGCGGGAATGCTTCGCCGGTGAGCAATTGGCGGCGATGGAGGGGGAATGGAGGTTCTCTCAGACGAAGGTCTCCTAAAATGAGCGCTCCTCCTGCAATGAATCAATGGATGAGAGCGGCTTTCGAGAGATGGAAGATGCAAGATGGAGATGCAAGATGGAGGAGGCGAGACTCGAGATTGAAATTCGAGTCGGAAAATGCTGCTTCCTTGAAACGGCAGTCGCGGGGCTGCGTTTGCGTTTTGGCCCCACCTCCTGCCACACTTGCGCTTCGAGGTACAAACGCACATGTACCTCCTCCGACCTCGACTCCTTCGAGCCTCAAACTTGACCTTCATCTTCACCTTTACTTCGATCGAGTCTCTCGATGATTTTGATTTGGGACTTATGAGCCGCCACTAAGTGTCATGGAGGACAGATGCGCCCTCATCGTGGCCATCTCGGGCTGCTCGTCCAGCGGCAAGACCACGCTCGCCCGCCTCCTGCGCGACATATTCCCGGGGGCCTTCATCCTCCACGAGGATGACTTTTACAGACCAGAGACCGAGTGAGCTTCTATGAATTCAGGCTTCATGGAACAAGTCTTGTTGTGAGCGACCGCTGATGAGGATACATACATGAGGCTCCCCCTGAAAGATGGCCTCCTAGACTGGGACTGCGCCGAGGCCATTGACGTTCCCGCCCTGGCCGATGCTCTCTCCTTTATCCGCCGGAACGCCTCCCTCCCAGTACGCCCACCCCAGTCTGATCTCCCCCTGAGTGTTCTCATCACAGCCGTCCTGTTGTTGGTTCTTTTCCCTCTGCACGCCACTGCCCCGTTCCATGCAGGTTGGGGGCCGAGAGGAGACGGCGACGGCAACTCTCACCCCCACCACCCGCGAGAATTCCATCAAAGTGCCCACGCTGACCATCACAGCCCTCCCTCGTCTCCAAAGAGGACAAAAACTCCGTCGGGAAATGCCCCGTCCAGCCCTCCACCATCTCCTCCCTCAAAGCCAAAGTGGCCTCCCGCCTCCCGGCCCCATCCCCCCCCGAGCCTCGCCCATCCCACATCAACCCCCCGGCCGCCGCCGCCCCGCGCATCTGCCTCCTCGACGGCTTCCTCCTCTACCCGCCCTCCATGCAGCCCGTCCCCTCCCGCCTCGACCTCCGCATCTTCCTGCGCACCTCGTACGCCAAGGCCAAGGCCCGCAGGCAGGCCCGCGACGGATACGTCACCCTCGAGGGCTTCTGGGCCGACCCACCGGGCTACGTTGACAAGGTCGTCTGGCCCAACTACGCGCGCGAGCACGCGTGGCTCTTCGAGGACGGGGACGTTGAGGGCGTCGTGCGGCAGGACGTGCTCGCGCGCGAGGGGATCAAGGTGCCGCCGTCGCAGGTGGAGGAGCTGAAGCACAAGGCGGAGGAGAAGGAGGAGGAGGAGGGGCTGGACGCGGTGCTTGAGTGGATGGTGGACTTGCTTCTCGCGGAGTTGGACAAGCACGCCTGATTAGATTTACGTGGCCATGATAAAAATGACCTAGCATGAGATTACAGACTTTTGATTTGCGAAGACAGAACGCCCTATCACCTATAGAAAGAGAGGGAGAAAACTCTCATGGCATTGATGATGTGATGGATGATATCCTTTCTAGCCAGCATGCGTCCGTGTCCAACGCTCTGTGCCAAAATCTATGCAAAAATCTCATGTCCTCAGCGCGAGGCGCGCTCCGCCATCAGGACCTCGACCGCTGCGTGCGCGGCCTTGGTCTGCACCTCCTCCCTGTTCAGCCCGTCATCCACCGTCACGACCAGCCGCTCCCCCACCGTGACCGCGCAGACAAACTCCCTCTCCCCGGTGCTCCTCTCCCTCACGTCGACCTGGTACGTGATCGACTCCGAGCTCGTGAGCCTGTTCAGCCGCTCCTTGGGGTGCAGGCAGCACACCCCGTCCCTCAGGATGCGGTCCAGGTACTCCAGGATGCCGAACCGCGCGACGACGGCCCTGCACGCGTCGATGCTGCCGCCGGAGTCGATCCAGACGGCGCCGAGCAGCGCCTCGAAGAGGTCCGAGTAGAACTTCTTGGCCCGCAGATGCGCGAGGAGGTCCCACGGGTAGTGCCCGCCCGTGGTCATGACGCGCAGGATGCTCTCGCGCGTATTCCTGTGCCGGCCCACCGTCTCCTTCTGCTCGAGGCCGATGGACAGGAGCGCGTGGCGCATGAACTTCCAGAGGTACGTGCACGAGTCCTCGCTGGAGACGCGGGCCTTGCCTGTCGCCGCGTCCGCCTCCACGACCGAGTCCGTCGTGCGGAGGCCGTGCTCCATGGTCATGAAGGCGATGAAGTCGCCGTTGACCATGGCCGTCTTGAGCGTGTGCATCTCGTAGTGCGGCATGCGCGGGTTCGACTCGAACACCCTCGTCACGATGATGTAGTCGAGCACCGCGTCGCCGAGGAACTCGAGCCGCTCGTACGAGCGGTTGCCCGTGTCGGCGATGTAGGATGCGTGCGTGACCGCCTCGATCAGCAGCGCCTTTCTCCGGAACGCGTACCCGACGAGCTGCTCCAGCGGGGCCAGGACCGCCGGCAGCGCGTCCTTGTCTGAGGCCATATTGAAGAGCGTCTCGTGGCCCCGGAGGACGCTGCTCCAGTTGCAGTCTTCCCCGAGAAAGACGGTGATGCACTTGAGCGCCTTGGGAAGATGCCCGTCGAGATATGCGGCTCCGATCAGTGCCTCGACGACGTCGGCGAGCGTCTTGGTGGAGATCTTCCTGTCCGCCTCGGCCGCAAGGTCTCCCCCGGGGAGATAGGTATCTAGGTAGAGCGGTCGCCAGCGGTGGCCGGTGAAGGATCGGGTGATGATAAACTTGGCGAGCCCCTTTTCTATGTTCGCCCGCGAGAGCCTCGAGTTTGCCACGAGTCGGTCTCGATATTGCGATAAATAGCCCTCTGGGAAGTCGGGATCTGTATGGGAATCAGTCTCCTTGTCCAACCCATAGCCGGTGAAAGGGGGGAAGAAGGAGGGCCACTCACTTTGACTCAATGCTAGGATGGAGGTGCAAAACTTGAGAATTGAGTCGCCCAAAAACTCCAGTTTCTCGTAGCAGACAGGCTCACCCGCACCGGGAGCGCATATCGCCTCCAGCACCAGATCGAAATTAGAAATTTCCACCGGCCGGAGCAGAGTCTTGGCAAGCTCCTTGGCCACGAGCATGACCTCAAGCTTGTGCAGCAGGGATGGTATCAGCATCCCGAACTGCGTGTACCTGACCGAGATGGTGTCGACCGTCGCCCACGTAAGTGGCAACACCGCCGCATATTGCTTGGAGCTCGGCATTTCCTTTGATGCGTCTCCAATCATTGGATGAAGGAAGTCTGCTCTCTTGGTCCAGGGCGAGAGGGATAGGTAGGGCACGTCTGATGGAGCATTGTCCCAATCGAAGTCCCATCTCTTCTTGACATCGCTGATGAGGGGCTTCGAGGGGATCAGGTTCTGGTAGAGGAACGGCGAGAAGTTGGACCTGGGGTCCCTGATGAGGTATCGGCCCTGCTTGATGTCTTCGCTGTCCGGGTCAAGCGCGCCGGCGCCGATCTGATCCATTGAGAGCACGGTGTTCGGCGCAAACACCCGGATGACGTGGTTTCGCTGGTGGTCGACCGGCCACCGATGAGCAAAGTGCAGCGCGAGGAGCGTCGAGGTGTGGTCGGGGATCGAGTTCAAGTCGACGTGCAGCAGCGGCATCCCCTCGCTGATCCTTAGCTCCCATCGACTGTTGCGGTCCATGAACATTGTGATGGGCCGCGGCCTGTTGAGCCAGACCGGGAGGACGATCTCGAAGTTCCCCATCGGTTGGCCGAATCCATCGACGCAAGACAGGGAGTAGCGCCACTTGTCTGCCGGGTCCATCCAAGCCGGGGCGGCCGCCACCCAAGGATTGAGCTGCGGCTCCACGGTCAGCTCGGCAGCTCGACCCTCGATGCCGGCGGGCTCCTCGAGCTTGAGGGGAAGCAGGTGGTCGTTTACGAGGCCAGCCCTGTGCAAGGCCACATACGCCTGGAACGCGGCATCCTTGGTGGCGTTCTTCTCCGAGAGCCACGGCCTTGAGCTCTCGGCTCGCCGCAGCGAAGCCGGCACGAAGGAAGGCAGCAAGACGGCGGCGCTCAGCATCGCCGGAGTAGTGTCGGCCACGCGCGTAATGATGTAGTCCGGCCTGCTGTCGACGTACTCGTGTTTCGAGAGCACGCTGCAGAAATGGTCCAGGTGCGATTTCGCGTTGTCGAAGTCAAGCCTCGCCCCCGAGGCCGGCACGATATAGTACATCTCGCTGGAGCCCTCGGAATCCTCGATCCGCTCGAGGCGGCGGATTTCTCTTTCCTGGTCCTCGTACAGCTGCTTCATCTCCAGCTCCAGGCTCTCCCAGTCGGAGACTTTGCGAGGCGCGGACTCGGCGAACAAGACCAGCTGCGAGTCCGTCATGCGAGCCCTCCCGCGCCGCTGGATGAATGACTTGGGAGTCAACGGGCTATCGAAGCAGATGACCAAGTTGCAGGCGCGGACGTCGATCCCTTCTTCCAGAACAGATGTTGCGATGAGGAGATTCAGTCTCTCGAACCTGAACTCCTCAAGGGATTTGATGTCAGCATTGCCCGAGACGTCGTAGAGGTCCTTCTTGCGATTCGAGTTGTTCGACGTGCCGACCATGGTGCCTATGCGGTATCTCTCCCTGATTGCTTCGTTTGATCGGAGCACCTCGAGGAGCATGCTGACCATGACTCGCTCCTGAACGAAAATGATCCCCATCACGGAGGGGTCGGCAGACAAGAGCTCCTGCATGAGGAGACGGACCTTGTCCGACAAGTCTTTTGCCTGCCGAGGCACATCCGGGGTTGGTTCTACGACGACCTGGCGCAAAGTGTTGGCGAGATATTTCTTCTCCTCGTTGATGAATTTGTCGAAGAAGTCGTCGCCCCCATCAATTCTGCCGAGTAGGTTTTCGACGACCTTGGCGATGTATAAATCAGCCGCCCAAGTTCCCAGCTGCCGGCAGAGCTCCATGGATCTCGAGCAGAGCTTTCTCATCTGGTCTTGAGAGTAGGTGTTGTTCTTTGTGATGGCTTGAGCAAGCTCGCGTTTGTTCCTCTCGGTGAGGTTGGCTCTCAGTTTCAAGATGTATGGATCCTGCCTGATATCCATGTTGCGGAA
The DNA here is from genome assembly GCA_003055145.1 of Escovopsis weberi. Lineage (NCBI taxonomy): Eukaryota > Fungi > Ascomycota > Sordariomycetes > Hypocreales > Hypocreaceae > Escovopsis > Escovopsis weberi. Next base: position 485,615 of record NIGB01000003.1, on the reverse strand, counting down.
AACGTCATGGAGGGATCGCATCGTCGATGTGGAGACAAGATCGCCGGGGACGTAGGTGATGTACTTGAGCCGAGGTCTCCTGACGCACTTGAGAAGTTCGTCGCGGTGTATCGTCGGCGAGATGCACCTTGCATCCATGGAGGTCTCCAGCTTTTCCAGATCCTGTACGTTGGATCTTATGCTTGGGGTTGCCGTGAGGCCCAGGATGGCCGGCACGCTTCGCCTGGCGAGCTTGGATGGTCTGTAGTGATCCATCATCACCTTCTGTCCGGGGTTCTTTCCAATACAGTTGTGGGCTGGTTGGCAACGGGAAGAGAAGAGGATGGATTTCATTTGTTAGCCAAGATCTCATTGAGTGCAATGCATGGAACGGAGTAGATATCTGCGCGTACCTTCGTCAAACACCAACAGACTGAGTCGGCTCATGGAAATAAATGCGTGGGTGAGAGCATCCAGAAGGACCTGATATGTCGAGACGATGATGTTGGTTCCGTCGAGAACGACTTCCCAGACGTGCTCATCCCATGTGTCCACGTTGATCTGGCTCGTGATGAGCTTCATCTTGGCAGCTGGGATTTGCAGCTTGATGACATCAAACTGCTGAGCACAGAGAGAGACAGTGGGCGCGAGGAACCAGACGATCTATATCATTGTGAGCAACCGGGGGGGGAACAACACTGAACAGCATCATACCTTTTCAGGGTCGCCCCTCTCAAGCTCAGCCTTGATTCGGAGCACGGCTCTGGGGTTCAGTCAGATCAGAGCTCCCACATTCGCGAAAGCCGCCCTCCCAGGGCTTTCCAACGAGGTAGACTCACACCTGTGTCTTTCCACTCCCGGTGTCCATCTGCGAAGACGTAGTTCAGCGCGGGAGGTCAAGTCGTCGATAAGGGGCACATTTACAGCAACAATGACATTGCCTTTGAGGCTCTGATCAAGCATCTCGAGCTGGTACGCCCTCGAGTTGATGGGAGCGGCTTCGCCTCCACCTGGAGGAGGAGCACTGGCTCCCGAGGACTCATCCTGAGCAGCTGAAGAGAGCACCTCCACGACGTGTGGCAGAGACGGGGACGGTGCAGCTCCAGGACCAGCTGCGTCGCGTGATGGTCCGTGGACAACGTCCTGCTTGACGCCACTGGAAGAACCCGTCCCAGACGACCCAGACGACCCAGACGACCCAGACGACCCAGACGAACTCATGTCCACGGTCATTCTGTTGACAGAGAAGATTGGCGGAGACAACGATATCGAGTGCTGGTCTTCTTTGTAAGTTTCTGGACTCGTCACAGGCGTCAGGCCCCAGGGACCTGGCGGCGTAGGAGACATACTGTATGGATGTGTGCCCCAACAGCCCAAGCTCTCTCAGAGGGGGGATTTGATATGATCGAAGCAGCCGGATGAGGATCAAGACGGCTTGCCGTGATGCTCGCTGGGAGAAGAGTCCGCGAATGCGAATGAAACCAACTTGTTGCTTGAGGGGGCCGAAGCATAGACGGGTGAGCCGAGCGTGAGACGCAGCGCTGGGAGCGGAGGCAAAGGGACGCTTTGACGCAACATGGAGTCGAGAGTGTCATGCAAAGGAAGACGAACAAAGGGGCGAGGGAATCAAGGAAGTCTGCTCATTTTATCTCTCGGGTTGTTCTGAGCAACCTCAAGATGGATACGACGTGGGAGGCCAACCAGTGACTGATGCAGGACAAACAAGCGGATGAGCTGGAGTTGTGAATTAAATTGCACGGATTGAGGGGGCACGATATTGCTGGGTATAGGGTAGGGGCACGGGGTATAGGGTAGCTCCGGATGGGTCTTAGAATTGATCAATTGAAGATCAATTCAATTGAAGTCGCCGCCACTTTGATGTGAATGAGCTTCTAAAGTAGCTCTGATGCATGAATACTTGCCATTACACATGAGCGTCACTGACAACGAGGTTTCCAAAATCGGAGGATACTTGTTCTTAAAGAGCCCCAGAGCTTCAACTCCAACCTCGAGCTTGAAGCTCTCATCAACTCCAACCTCCTTGCCACGATTCTCTCTTCTCCGTTACAAGTGTTTTATTTTTTTCTTTCAACTCCAGCATCTCTTCTCATCGTCTCAAGTCAGTGTTGAAACATGCCCCACTGGTGAAGACGTCCTCCAATGGAGCTCTTCGCCGCAGGATGCAATGCCTGGAACCAGCTCTCCTTCAAGAACCTCGATCTCCACTCCAGCGCTACCTTGGATCACCCCGAGGAAGACGAGCCCCACGACCTTTTCTCATTCATAAAGGTCCTTGAAGGGCGCGAGATCGGAAAGCCCATCGGACGCCTCTCCTACACCATTGGTACGCCGTGAATCCAACCACCCCCAAACAGGCGGCCCAAAAGCTCACCTCCCAAGGCTGACACTGAACCCTCCTCCTTTGTCCACCAGCCCGTCGAGATGGGGCTCTTCTCGTGTCTGGCTTCGGCCTCCCGGATCAGGGCACCTCGAGCCTCGAGTTCCTGAGCACCTCCGTCGAAACAGCCACCGGCGAGGCCCTCGTCCTGGACGCCGGCAGCGCAAATCCGGGAGGACTGCGCAAGTACCCATCCTTCACCTCCTGGCGCACCGGCCGCCCTGCCGCGCCGCCCCTCCCGTGCGACGTGCCCGTCACGCAGATGGCCGCCTTCGACACGGGCTTCGCGGTCCTGCACCAGGACGGCACGGTCTCGACGTTTGGCGACCCGCGCTTCGAGAGCAGTCTGGGACGAGACGTCTCCCCAGAGCAGTAGGCCGTTCCCTTCCCGCCCCTCAGGCCAAGCCAAACACAGCGCACTTGGAAGCTAGGTTGAACTCCATGTAAACATGGTTGAACTCCATGATCACCTATCGGACGGCTAGCAAAGCACAGAGGCAAGCAGCTTGCAAAGGGGAAAAGAGCAACGCCGCTGACCTCCCGCCAAGTCCAGCCCACACCCCAGCCCCCGTGCCCGACCTCAGCGACCTCGACGACCCCGTCACGCACATCGCCGCGGGGGGACTCTGCGTCGCCGCCCTCACGCGCTCGGGTGCCGTGTACGTCTGGGGCACGTCGTCCGCGGGCACGCACCGCCGCCGGCAGCCCTTCCCCTCCGTCGGCGGGGTGCCCAACTACGTGCCCGTCGACGGGGACAAGGACGTGCGCGACGTCGCGCTCGGGGACTCGCATGCGATTGCACTGACCGCGGATGGGTGCGTCTATGTCATCGGCGACAACGGGAACGGCCAGCTCGGTCTTGCGGGCACGGCCGGGGGGGAAGGGCAGGGGCAGGGGCAGGGGCAGGGTGTGGATGTGGATGTGGTGAAGCGGGTGGAGGAGTGGACGAGGGTGCCGTTTGAGGTGTCGTCTGGGTCTGAGGTGGTGGGTGTCGCGGCCGGCCCGAAGGCCTCCTTCATCATCACGTCCAGGAAGACGGAAGCTTCGCAAGCAAGTTGAGTATCCTCATGCCAGCCGACTCTCGATTTTGAAAAGATTTTCATTGTTTTTTTTTTCCCTCTCGGGATTATTTGTTCCTTCGTGCTCTACTGAGCCTTCTAGTGCTCTTCTATCGAATGTCATTTCCCTTTGGTGACATCAAGATTCTTCATTATAGACTCGTCAGGTAGTCCTCGATTTCTTGAGAGGTCAGCTTCCTGAAGCGTGGGCCTGTTGCTCCCTCGACTCCCTCCATTCCGAGAAGATGATGAGCGGGGGGTCCGACGATTCCTAATCGTGTATGGTCAGTTCGAACCGCTGCTGTGAATTGTCAAGAGAGCTGGTCTCTTCAAAATTTCGACTCACCGATCTCAATGGAGTCGCCGTTCATCTCGCCCTCAATGTTGTCCTTGAGCGTCAACAAGGCAATGTGAATGGCATCCTCGAGCTCGAGCTCCTCCGAGTATCGCTTCTCCAAAAAGGTCTTGGCCTTGGTGGCGCTCTTGCCAATGGCAGTCGCCTTCCAGGGGTAGTAGCTGCCCGTGGGATCGACCTGGTAGAGCATGGGCCCGCCCTTGTGGATGCCACCCGTCTTCTTCGTCTTGGGGCCGCCCTCGTCGCCGGCGCCCTTTTCGAGCTCCTCCTTGTCGTCCGTCTCGGGCTCGATGCCCTCGTCCCACCCGGCGATCAGCATGCTGACGCCGTAGGGGCGGACGCCGGCCGACTGGGTTGCCTCCTGCATGACCCTGGCGACGTCCTGCACCAGTATCCGCGTGGGGGGGTACTCGTTGTAGATGCGCTTGTAGCCGGTGTGCGAGACCTTGCGCGCTCGGTCGACGAGGACGCGGTAGTCGGGGCCCATGCCGGAGTAGACGGTGCCGATGTTGGGGGTGATGTGGCTGATCTTGGAGAGGGTGCTCTGGTCGGCGAGGGGGGAGGAGGACTTCTTCTCGGTGGCGAGGACGATGCCATTTGTGGCTGTGATTGTTCGGCATCAACACGAAAGAGCTCGCCTGCGGGGATTTGCTTGGGAGGCTTCCAACGCACCTTTGATGCCGAGGGCTGTGATTCCTTGGTTGACGGCATTGAGCGCATACTCTAAGAAACAGCACCCGGATCAGTATTTGATGCATTTGGAAATCGGTCGCCGCGTGCTTGAGCTCCCGTTCCCGGGATCGAGGGTCTCGTCTCATGAGATTCAGGGCGTAATATTTCGGCATACCGATCTGCACCAGCTTTCCGCTTCGACAATGTCAGCAATCGTGGAGGCCCAGGGCGAGCGGGAATGACACAGCTTTGCCTACCTGGGCGAGAATGTGGTCAGGGAGAAGGAGTATCTGTCGGCCATGGCTGCAGTCCTAATTCAGAAGAGAAAAAAAACAAAGAATATTTGCCCGAGTCGAACGTGATCACACAGAGTCGATCTGGCGGTTGCAGAGTCGATTATGATTGAAGCTCTACTACTGATGGATGTGACGAAGCTGGTCGGGGTTCCATTCCAGCAACAGGCACTCGGCGAGCTGCGCGTCAAGCTCGACCCGCCCTCCATCAATCCGTCATGGTCGATTCGAACCGATGGCGTGCGGGGTTTCAGTTTCGCCGAGCTCCGCCTCGAAAGCTCCCCGCTCGCACTCTTTAGTACTAATTTTTGTTGGAGATTTTGCCCGGGCGCAGGCTTTTCTTGCTCCATCAATCAATTCCATCAACATTGATCTACGCCCTCTACCTTGAATTGATCGACCGGACAGACACGGCCTCTGATACCGCTCGAATCTCCGACTGCCATCAATCCCCCCTCAGCTGTTGCGCCGCGTGACAAAAGTGCGAGCTGCATTCAAGCGTCGCTCTGGCGTGGCACCGGACGGAGCAAGGATGTAGTCCTCGGAAAGCGCAAGCTGGCCTTTACCTCTGATTCTCTTCAAACCATTAATCAACTCTTGATGCTTCTTCTCCCTCGATCCGGATAGTTGAGGCTTCTTCTCTGCCGACCGCTGTTCACTGTTCTTCGCGAGAAATCAATATTTTGAGTCGTTTCTGACGCACCAACCCCACCATTGCCTTGCGACAAGATCCCGTCCAAACCACCCCGCGAGAGCATCATGGAGCCTGCTGCTGCTGCTGCTGCTGCTGCTGCTGCTGCTGCTGCTGCTGCTGCTGCTGCTGCGACCGGCGACCGGCTCGATGCCGAGAGGGTCTCTTCCCCTCCTTCCGACCAGCCTCGGGCGTCGAGACCACGACCAGGCCGCCGCCATGGCCCTCGGACGTGCCGCATCTGCCTCGATACGGAGCACCCAAAGTACCCCGAGGGCGCGACGGCGGCCTCGCGCCTCTTCTCGTCGTCGCGCCCCGAGTACGAGTCGGACGACCCGGAGCTCGGGAGGCTGCTCTCTCCGTGCAAGTGCAAGGGGTCGCAGAAGTACGTGCACGAGGGCTGCCTCAACTCGTGGCGGCTGGCGAACCCGGCCGAGCAGCGCAACTACTGGCAGTGCCCGACGTGCGGCTTCTCCTACAAGATGGCCCGCCTGAGCTGGGCGGCCATGTTGACGAGCGAGCTGGCGCAGGCGTCCCTGACGATCGTCGTCTTCGTCATCAGCATCTTCTTCCTCGGCTTCTTGGCCGACCCGGTCATTAACCTGTGGCTCGACCCCGTGGGCACCCTGGCCGATACCGTGTCGACGGTGGCCGCCGACCTGGACGCCCTCCCGGTCGCGGCCGACCTCGACGACCCCGTCACCTGGCGCGACCACTTCCTCAAGGGGTTCCTTTCGCTCGGACTGGTTGGGCTGGTCAAGTCCGGCGTCACCTTGTTCCCTTGGTCCCTGAACCGTCACCTGACGGGCGGGCGCCGCCAGGGCACCGGGAGGGCGCGGGTGGAGAATATCCACGTCGTCTTCGTCCTCATCGGCGTCGTGACCGCCCTGGTGGGGATATGGAAGGCCGTCAAGAGAGTCAGCCAGAGCTTCCTGAAGAATGTGAGTGAGAGAGTCCTTGACATTGGGGGTGGAGATGACGGTGACGGTGACGGTGACTTTGAAGGTGAAAATGAAGATGAAGATGAAAACGAAGGTGGAGAGGAGAGGAATGGGAACGATTCCGTCCGCCCTGGCCATGAGGGGGTACGAGAGACGAAAGAATGAATGGGGGTCCCTCGCCGCGTCTGTCTGTACGAGTAGTACCTACGGATTGAAGGCTCTCTCCCTCCTCATACTCTATTGATTGCACACTCTTAAGTTGCCTCGATCTTGCTCTTCCTTGTCAAGTCAACTAGTCTGCGTGCATATAGCAACACTCTGCCGCTGCCCTGAGCTCGGGACCGTTTTGGCTCCCTTGCTCGCCGGCTTGGCACGAGATTGCCGGCGCCTGTGCGCCTCTGCTGGGATCGTATGCCTCTGGGCGTCGTCATGGCAGAAGCGCTTTTCCCCTCAAACAGTCTTCTGGGCACGACTCGGTGCGCCTTTGGTGAGAAGATTGGCCAGAGGACAGCCCGGCACAGTTGTAGATGCTACGATTGAGTCTATCCTTTACTGTGCTCGCATCAATAGATCATTTCTTTGTCTACTGCAAGGTCTTTGCATCGGCCTTCCATACTCTACTAACTCGTACATGATGATAATGACATTTTCCCTTAATTTCAACAATTCGTATCCCAATTTAGAGAAGAGCAATCATGTCCCTCTGGTTTCAAACAGACCGGCTCGCGCTACTCCCATACGGAGCAGCACCGGCCTGTCACTCCCGTTGAAGAGACGCTCGTATCAACAAATCAATCAATTGATTGATTGATCGATCAAATTGGATTGATCCATCGGCTTATCGTGCACCCGGACCCGAGTCATGCAGCGATCCATTGATCCATCGACTCAACACATCAAATGCCACAACCTCCTGGCCTTTGTCGAGGCCACTGGCGTGCGAGCTGTCTTCAACTTCGACAGGATCCCCGGTGCGCCAGCAGCAGCATCCCCGACCCGCCCTCCCCGGCCAGGCCCTCCCCTGCCTGCATGCCTGTCTGAACCATTTTGATCAACCATCTCGCGAATCGCGCATCTCCCAACGCACCCACCAGCCGCTCGTTTCGACACCACACCACATCACACCACTTTGCCCTTTCGAGTCTGCTTTCCGAGCACATGCGGCACCCTCGCTGACGCTCTTTTCCCCTTTCTTCTCGTCGGCAGCGTTGTCAGAGGAGCGCTCGACGCGCGCCACCAGGTCCGCTCGGATTGAAGTTGTCTACCTAGGTTCAGCACGACCGGGTGCTTGGGAGGACGCTACGAGTGCGAACACGACACGGGAAGCCAGTTCCCGGACATCTCCCACGGCTTCGAGGACACAATCGAGACTGCGCGCCTCTCCTCTTCCCGAAGCCGCGATTGGCGGTTGATTTGAAGCAGGCAGAGCGAAGAAACGAGAGCGGAACCGAGCCCCCGCCAATATATCCCATCGAGAGAGCCAACACCGCCGGCAGCACTGGGGAAAGAGAGAGAGAGAGAGAAAGATTGTGTGTGTGTGTGTGTGTGTGAGAGGGAAGATTGGAACAGAGATTGGAAGCCAGAGCCGTCCCGGCCAGCCGACTCGCGAAAATGCACTTCGCGTACCCGCCCCGCAAAGACTCGAACCCGCCGCCGTTCCGACCGAGATCCGCGCGGCTGCCCTCGCTGCGGAGGAACCGACTGCGGACAATCGCGCTCGTCGTGCTCGCGCTCGTCGCGGGCTGGTGGCTCCTGTCCGGCCCGAGCCTGCCGGGCCCGGCCCGCGAGCATGTGCCGAGCGGGCAGCCCCCCGTGGTGATTGTGACGGTGCTTGACGCGCCGAGCTACAGCAGCGCGTACCTCCAGACGATCAAGGACAACCGCAACCTGTACGCCCAGAAGCACGGTACGTTGCTTTTTTCCCGGGGGCAAACCCATTGACTAAAGCGCTGCATACTAGGCTACGAATCCATGGTCGTCAAGGCGTTGGACTACGACACGCAGGGCGCGCCGCAGTCGTGGGCCAAGCTGATGGCGGTGCGCCACGCGCTGAGCAAGTTCCCCGACTGCAAGTTCGTCTGGTACCTGGACCAGAACGCGTACATCATGGACCCGCGGCGGTCGCTGGAGGAGCAGGTGCTGAGCCCCGGCAAGCTGGAAAGCCTGATGATCAAGGACTACCCAGTCGTCCCGCCGGACAGCATCATCAAGACGTTTGCGCATCTCAGGGGCAACGCGATCGACCTCGTGGTCGCGCAGGACAAGACGAGCCTCATCTCGGACAGCTTCGTGGTGCGCAACGGCGAGTGGGCCAAGTTCTTCCTCGAGACGTGGCTGGACCCGCTGTACAGGAGCTACAACTTTGGAAAGGCGGAGACGCATGCCCTGGTGAGTCGGCGCGGTGGCAGTACTTTGAGGGGATTCGCGGGATGCGAAACATGCTTGCTGACCATCGGAGCAGGAGCACATTGTGCAGTGGCACCCGACCATCCTGTCGAAGCTGGCCCTCGTGCCGCAGAAGACGATCGCGGCCTACACCAGCACGGACAAGGGCGAGGTCTACCAGGACGGCGACTTCGTGGTCATGTTCGCGGGCTGCTCGAAGACGGGGTCGACGAGCTGCGAGACGGAGTCGGCGCACTTCCGACAGAAGTGGCAGAAGCTGTTTGGCGTGAACTAAGGAAGGGAAAGGGGGGGGGGGAAAGAGAGTGTTTATGATGTGGGAGTCAACGGGGTAAACTGGGTCCGGATGCGAGGATCACAGGATACGACGGCATGTCCAAAAGACACCCCAGCATCACAGGATACGATGACTGGTATTTTGGGGCAGGGCCAAGGAGTGGGTTCCCAAAAAAAAAGGAAACTATGAGGGTTAGGAAATATTTGAGATATCTTGCGTACTGGCGTTGGATTAGAGAGCATTGACTGGAGTTCTATGTCCATTAGCGTTTGTCCCGACCCTTGACCTTGACTCGCATTCACGACTCCGGCATGATCAAACCCTTCAAGCTATAAGGAAAGAGTAGATTCATGAGTGCTTTTTAAGCACGGAGTACTAGGAAGCATAGACCGCGAAGAGGCCGTCGTCTTGGGAGCTTCATGTTGAAATTCGAGGCGGCCAGACGAGCCGCAGTGGGAGAGCTGACTCATCAATCAAAGACTCGGCATGGGGAAAAGCACGTGCAAATCCATTCGGCCAAGAATGATTTGATGCCAGTGCCGAGCAGATGAAAGCCGCCGGGATGCTACTGTACGAGCACGGAGTACAGGCACTTGATGGACACGAGTCTTTGTCTTTGCTCTACAGACTACATACTCAAGTCCATTCAGACCGCGAATTACAATTACATGCCTGTCGAGAGCGGGATGGGACTGGGAATACCTGTGGATGAAAGCGGACGGATCTCGTCCATGCAAATCATTATGTATAGAGGGTGCATCTCCATATTCGTACTGTGAGTACATGGCCTCATTGCCGAGGCACGAGCCTGTGATGGATGCTTGATCGAAGCTTGTGATGGAGACCTTTCGACAGACGAGTTGAGAGTTTGTACTCCGTAGTCCGTGTACCGATAGCTCTTGATGACCGTGGGATTCAAGTCCTTATTCGAGAATCATCAGAAAAGACACAGCTCTCACGAAGCACTCACCGATGAGTGATCTACGGAACAATTTTCCAGTTCAAGCCACATTATACGGAGTATGCGCCTCACAGTGTGGATAAGGGACAGCACAGTACATAAATAGATCCATAACCCCGCCACGCCCGCGGCTACCCTATAGTACGAGTACCCGAGGCCTTGATTCAATTGGAATGAGCCAAATGGAAGGCGACCGATGGCACCTTCCCCACGGATAAGCCTGGGAAACCATTGAAACGTTAAAAAACGTCACTTGATCGATCGAGTCGATTCCAAACGACCGACCAACCAACCACCATCTTCGTCCCGAGTCTGCGGTATCACTTGTTGCGCCGAGTCAATTCCTACAACCTACATCAATCCTTTCCCTACCCACAGCATACTTACCTACTTACCACGGCTTCTTCGCTCCCATCGCCTTGCTTGCTCCCTCATCCTCAAAGGCATCCTCCTGTCTATACCCAGTGTCTTCGAGTCGCTCGGCTTGGAAGATGTGAGCCGCTTGAGGGGGGCGCGATTACATCATTGATCTCTTCGAATCTCTCTCACTCAAACCCTCCCCATCTTCACTGATATATATCGCTATTCTATTCTTTCTTGTATATTGCGCTTCCTTTCTTCTTCTTCTTCTTCTTCTTCTTCTTCTTCTTCTTCTTCTTCTTCTCTCTTATTCGTTCTCTCTTCTGTTTCGGAGTCCTGAGCTCCGGCGCGCATCATGCCTGGGAGCTCGCGAATGCCCGTCAGCCTCCGCGGAGGCTTCGAGTCCGTCAAGCGACAGAGACAGGCTCTCTCTTTGTCAATGATCAATGTGGAGCTGTAAGTTCAATCGCTCCCCGCCTCGTCGGAATGCGTATGTGAAAGAGAGAGAGGCCCGCTAATCCACCCCGGTGCGACCAAGCATCAAAAACATCATCTTCTTCTACTTCGTCGCTCGCTGGTCGCGCCGCTTCTGGTGGAAGATCAAGGGCCGCGGCGTCATCGGCAGCGTCCTCGAGCTCTACCGCCAGATCTACAAGACCCTCTACGGCTACTTCCTGCGCGCCCCCGGCGTGCGAGGCACCGTCCAGAAGCAGGTTAAGGAGTCCATCGACAAGCTCTCGTCCAAGCTCGTCCCCGAGGGCCAGACGAGGTACCTCTCCCTGCCCAAGGAGGGGCTGCCAGAGGAGACCGTCCGCGCCGAGCTCGATGCCCTCGCCAGCATGGACCACACCCGCTGGGAGGACGGCTTCGTCTCCGGCGCAGTCTACCACGGCGGCGAGGACCTCATGAGGCTGCAGACCGAGGCGTTCGGCAAGTTCACCGTGGCGAACCCCATCCACCCGGACGTCTTCCCGGGAGTCCGCAAGATGGAGGCCGAGGTGGTGAGCATGGTGCTCAACATGTTCCATGCGCCCACGGGCGCCGCGGGGGCGACCACCTCGGGTGGCACCGAGAGCATCCTCATGGCGTGTCTCGCCGCGCGCCAGAAGGCGTATCACGAGCGCGGAATCACTGAGCCCGAGATGTGAGTGATTCCACGACTGTCCATTTTCCCCGGTACTCGATAAGAAGCAGGAGTCGAAATAGGGAGAGGAAAAAAAAAGGGGGGGGGAGACATTTGACGTGCAGGTGGTTGATGGTGGTGGTGCGTGACAATGTGGCTGACCTCCTCAGGATCCTCCCATCCACCGCGCACACGGCCTTCCGCAAGGCCGGCGACTACTTCAAGATCAAGATCCACTACGTCGACTGCCCCGCGCCAACGTACCAGGTCGACGTCCGCCGCGTGTCGCGCCTCGTCAACCGCAACACGGTGCTCCTTGTGGGTTCGGCACCCAACTTCCCGCACGGCATCATCGACGACATCTCGGCCCTGAGCAAGCTGGCGCTGCGCAAGAAGATCAACCTGCACGTCGACTGCTGCCTGGGCTCCTTTGTCATCGCGTGCCTCGACAAGGCCGGCTTCGAGACGCAGCCGTTCGACTTCCGGCTCAAGGGCGTGACGAGCATCAGCTGCGACACGCACAAGTACGGCTTCGCGCCCAAGGGCAACTCGACGATCCTGTACCGCTCGGCGGCGCAGCGCGCGTACCAGTACTTTGTGTCGCCCGACTGGTCCGGCGGCGTCTACGCGTCGCCGGGCATGGCCGGGTCGCGCCCCGGCGCGCTCATCGCGGGGTGCTGGGCGAGCATGATGCGCCTCGGCGAGGCCGGCTACGTCGACACGTGCGCCCGCATCGTCGGGACGGCCAAGAAGATCGCCGACGCGATGCACACGTCGCCCGTGCTGCGCGGCGAAATCGACATCATCGGCAAGCCGCTCGTCTCCGTCGTGGCCTTTACGACCACGACGCTCAACGTCTACGACATCGCCGACGGCATGTCCGCCAAGGGGTGGCATCTCAACGCCCTGCAGGACCCGCCGGCCATCCACGTCGCCGTCACGCTGCCCATGACGGGCGTGTGGGAGAAGCTGACGGGCGACCTCGAGCGGACGGTCGAGGAGGAGCGCGAGAAGGAGCGCGTGCGGCAGGTCGAGGGCCTCGGGGCGCGCGGCAAGGCCATGGGCGACTCGGCCGCCCTGTACGGCGTGGCAGGGTCCCTGCCCAACAAGAGCGTCGTCGTCGACCTGGCCACGGGGTTCCTGGATCTGTTGTACAAGGCGTAGGGCCTGGGATTTTTAAGGGGCCTGGATATAAGGGGCAGGCCGAGGAATGCCCTCCTGCTGATGCGATTGATCCCCACGAGTCGGATGCGATGCCATCAATATGTATCATGTACGATGTATCAATGTAAATAAAAGCAAACACTGGGTTTTGGATAACCAGTAAAAGGCGCAGAAAAAGGGGGGGGGGGGGCGTCCAGCCGTGAACAATGGCGTCAACCAGCCACCGCGCCATCACAGCTCTCAAAGCAGTCATCCTTTCCGCCGGATGGATCGACGCGATGCGAACGCGCCCCTCCGCTTCGCCGACTGTCTTTGTTTCCCCGTTCCACACTTGTGCGCGCTGTCTCTCGCAGTGTTTGTGAGGCACGAGCACACCGCCCCCCCCGTTCTCCCCCGGCGTGGAGGGGTCCGACCGCGTATTCCACGCAATGGGAAGAAGCGGACGAGGCCGCCCGGGCGCTGCTGCTCTGCGGAGGAACGTCTGGTGGATTGTTGTCGAGCGCTTCGCTGTCGGTTGCTGTGTGCGTGTGCGATGGGATACCTGTGTGGAGAGTGGTGTCATGGAGAGTGCCGTGGAGAGTGCCGTGGAGAGTGCCGTGGAGAGTGCCGTGGAGAGTGTCGTGGAGGGTGAAGGAGAATCTGGCGCGCGAGCATGCGACTGCCCGTCGGTGCTGCGGTTTCATGATGCGTGCGTGTATGTAGATCATAGGACTACGGAGTAACGCGGGCATCAAGTTGATAGGTCGGTATGTATGTATTGACCAGGAGCTACTGCGTTCAGGCGTGTATTCTCATGGGGGCTGTGGATACAGGAAGGCATCAAGGCATGAAGGCTTGGACACATGAGCGCATGGAGGCTTCGGCTGCGAGACCCGCGGAGACCGGATCGGGAGGGGGCCTGCTGCTGCCGGAGAATTCGGGAGAGGTGGTGGTGATGCGGCGTGCGGCGCTGGTCGGTGATGAGCTCCGCCACGTCGATGGCGATGTTGATCTCTAGGGATGGGAGGCATCAGGCGTCGAGCGGAGGCACCTTGGCCGTGTGCTACGATCGATGAGTGAATCATGGATGACTGAATGGATGGATTAATATACTGGTATACAGGTAGATGGATGCCTCGTCGTCAGGAGGAGGGAGTCGTTTGAGACGACTCGATATAGCGATAGCATCGATGATCTTTCTAACGGATAGGTGAATATCGGGTTAACGGGGCGTCTGCTCCGTATGCATGTAAGCGAGCTTTGATGCGTTGAAACCCGCATAAAATCATAACGTTCGTGGATGCTGCATTCTGTTAAGGCGGTACTTGCAAAACAGGCGAATAGGACGATGAAGACACAGCCCGATGTTGTACCACCTCAGCGGGCCATAACGAGCCTGAACTGACCGGTCCTCGCCCGCCCAATATTGATGGAATCAATCGAGCTGCCTTTGACGATGCCGGACGTGTCCTCGACTCCTTAGAGGTCCTTGTGGCCTCCCCCGGCGAGCAAAAGGCGCCCATCGCGGTATCGGCGCACAGCATCGCTCTGGTCTGCACGCCGGAGAATTCCTGGCCGACCTTGCACGCAGCCTGGAGGTGCCGAGATGGGCGAGGCGAATGAAGGCGGGAAGAAAAGAGAAAAAAAAAAAAAAAAAGGGGGGGGGGGGGGGGGGGGGGGGGG